>CM056742.1:134798714-135387567 GCA_029851415.1 Eretmocerus hayati | reverse complement strand
ACCGAGGGTTTGACCAAATAATCAGTGTCACATGTTTGTAATGAAAAGATTCATTCACTTGATACCTAACTTTTTTGCTTGCAGATACTGTTTCCGTTATAATGTGAGATTCAGAATATTACTATTCATCTTGAATCCTTGTTTTTATAGGTGTTCATGGAGTGATCATGACATTTGCAAACTATGAAATGTTGATGGAAGTGATCGCAAGAGGAAATCTTGGCATGGCAAAGAGAGACTCGGAGCTCTTTTGTTGGAATTGAAAACTTGACATGAATCACAGTTGATGAATGGACGTAGTTAGCGAATAATTGCCAAAAATTGTACTAGAAGCTCGGATATTTTGTGGCCTTGTTGTATTTCAGCGTATCAGATTCTGATATCACTGTATATTGACATTTACAATGTTATTAACTTCAAGGTGACGTTCATGTTGCTGTTGAATAATCCTGGATTTGAATCTAAAATAGAAGCAGATCTCATGAAAATGCTGAGAATTTAATGAATAATGACTATAGTAATTTAATGAACAATGAAGAGTATTATCTATTATACAATCTTTGAAAAATTTGTGTAATTCACATCTATATATTTGATATGAGTCAGTGAGTGGAACTTGAATCATATTATTCTGTTCTAATTAGAGCTTTTTCTATCATTGGTTCAATTTCTTAATCTTGTAAATCTTTGATTTCAATAAGATTTCATTCTCATTAATACCAGAAAGGCATTACTAATTCATTTTACAGGGATATTGGAATTAGATCTTCATTCGAACTCTGGAATCTTTAAGAGGATGTCGGACCTTCGCAGGTTATCAGGCGGGCTGGCGCTAGTTAGCTTATTCCAAGTGTAGATGGTGACACTTAGAATGAGCTTCCCATGTGTAATTTTCTATTGTTGGCAACACTGATGGGATGTCGCCATATCCCGGGAAAGACGAGTTGCTGAAGCAAGAGCCTGCGCTCAGAATCTGATTATTGACGTTCACAAGCATGAAACATTTGAGTTAAACTCCAAAAAAGGGAGGTCTTAGCCATCAACAAATTTACGTTTCTCCACGAATTGATTTGAGAATTCTCTTCCAAAAAGTATTATTTCTTCTAATTAGAATGAATTCACAAATTCATATCAAGCACCCAACATATTCACGCTCACGATTGTAGAGAATCCGAAAATACTCTTCAAAAAGAGTCATTCTTTCCAAGTCGAGATGAATTCAAAATATCCATATCTCTGCATCCTTCACATTCACGCTCACAAACTTGAATAGTTTGTAGGAACTCTCCAAAAAAAGTCTTTTTCCTAGAACAAGATGAATTCAAGAATTCATGTTGTCTGAGAGACTTTACTCATCCTTCAACAAGAATGAGATTCTTTACCAGTGTCAAAAGATTCCTGATCAACATCAGAAAATCATAACTCCTTGAGATTTACTATCTGACAGTTCCAAAATTCATACTCGAATACAAGAATGGATCTGGAGCTTCCTTGCAAAGCAGGTTTATCTTTCCAAATAGACAATCATCTGCATCCATATTCCTCAATATGAATTCAACCGCGTCATTGGTTAATGAATATGAAAGCATACAAAATCACATTTATACAGAAAAAGTATTCAAGCTCGCACACCAAGTACTTATATCAACCATTCTTGAGAGAAGTTCTATTATTCTACAATATAGACTTTGGACTGTTTTTAGTTCCACGGACTCTTCATGAACTGAAAAATTTTGCCTGATTCAGAATATTGGAATTGAATTTTATTATAATTCTGAGTCATCAGGAATTTGGGAAGTTGACTTGACGAATCTTTGGTTGATCAATGGTCTTTTACGATGAAGTAAAATAGGTTGCTACTACAGAAGTGCATTCATTAGAAGTTTCCCATGTATCACATCATCCCAATGTAAAAGACTCTCCAACGCATTCCTGAGAGCCACAGAAGCAGCTCAAAATCAAATGACTCACTCTGCGTTTCCTTGACAAGAATGCGTATTCATCACAAACTCACATTTGGGGAGTGAAAATTACGGTCAATGAGGTTTCTATGAATTTTGAATAGTTCAGAATCCACCATCAACCACTAACAAACCAATAGCAAGGTCAGAGACAAAGTTCGAGGTTAATGGTACTTGCGGATTCCAAACAACGATATTCAGAAACTCAATCAAAGTAACTTCTAAACAAGTATTCTATTCCATTCAACTTGTACACATTAGACCATATTTTTTACATCATTTTGAATGTATACAGCACAATATTCCGTCTCATATTGAATATTTTGTGCAATATCTATGAAGTGACATAAGAAAATACATACACTGGAATGGGAGAAAAACGCCGTATTGTAACATCATTCATGTCATCAGGGCAAGGCCAACAAATGTTTCCATGGGCTGGCTAGCTTCTATAAGGCCTAACACATCTCCGACACGACGTTTTTTTTGGCCCTGGGCCACAGTTTTGTTATTCTGATGAATAACAAAGTCGTGTTTTTTGAGGGATACCACGGCGCTACGGCGAAGCTGCATTCGTTGCAAGACAACCATCGCACGCGAACATTTGCACATCGCGTGGGTGTACACACAACACAGTACAAAACACTCACAACAGATACGCTTTCACCCGACATGGACACACTCATTTCCACCGGGAAACCACGATTTCCTCGTGCTACGCCGGCTACGAAGCATAAACGCGCGCCGTCTGCTTAGCAGTGGTAGAGCAGCCGACAGCCGCCGCTCAAGCATGACCAATGGTGCCAACATACCAAGCGACACAAGGTTATGTGTATGTCGACTTCGCAATTCAAAATACTCGCTTTTGCTACCGAAATCTTATTTACAGAACCATTCCCTCATTTGAGCATCAAATGCCTGCGGGAATGATTTATTTGATGCGTAAAATCAGCAAAAAGGGTGCTCTGGTCCACTCGTTCTGATTCGGCTCTTGGAAACCTAAATAATTGAGGATAATAGCTACCTAACCTCTCTGTGCATTTGCCTTTGACATCGATTTTTGGCTCGGAGCGGTACATTTGCGTGCGAAACGCACCAGAGCACCCTTTTTACGGACATTTTCTACCTTTGAAAGAAAAATTCAGATCGATTGAGTGAAAATTGAGAGCGTGAGTTTGTAAATAAAAAAATTTTATATCCTAGCAGAAGTTTAGAGGTCGATCTCCGACATCCTCTTAATTGATTCAAGATCAAAATTAATATATGTGTATGATCTGTATCAATTGGAGATTCCAGAATTCAAATTAAGACACAGTTCCATATTTTTCGTTATAATCATGAAAAATACTCTAAACAATAAAAGCCTGTCCCCAGGACGTTTCTTCGGGAACGTCTCCACCGGGACGTCCCCAGGACGACTTGAAGCCGCGCATTGGACGTTCCAGCGGCGTCCCGAGGACGTTTCCGGACCAAGTTGGGGATAATTCCGAGACAAGTCCCGGGACGTCCCATGGAAGTTGGGGGACGTTTCCGGGTCGTTCTTGGGAAACGGAAAATCTATAGATCGAAAGTGGGGCACCTGGATCCAAAGTGGGCCATGTGCGTGCCGTAAAGAAAGCGGCGTGCCATGTCGTTTTTCACCGCTCGGAGGCGCTGAAACTCATACTTCCCATAGCACGTTATACGCCTCAACCTCCCCTTCCGAGCAGGAAATAAAGATCTCTCGATCTCCATATGCTTATGTTGTCGTCATATTAGGCTCCTCCTCAATATATCTTCCTTTGATCCAATGCTGATCTCGACACTGTCTAGTGTATACGGCACAACACGAATATCGTTTAGCTGAAAAATCAGCTATATTAGCTGAGATTCCATCTGTGTTAGCTGAATGAATCAGCTATTATAAGCTGATTTTTCAGTGAACGGTTTTTTACTGACACGAATAGCTACTGTAGCTGAATTTCAGCTACATTAGCTGATTTTTAGCTACAATCACTGATTTATAGCTGATTATAATCAGCTATATAGGGCCTCCCGTGGCACAAAATGAGTAAATATCGAACGAATACGCCTTAGTTCGTCGTGACTTGGTCTGGAAAAGTCGTTAATGTGTTCATGTTGATATTAGAACCCGGATTAGAGGAGTTATTACATCAGAATTATCGATTTAAGCGTGATTTTCGTGTTCGCTGATTTGATCATCAGTTTGACGTCCCATGGGAGTAATAGCTGATATTTCAGCTATATAATAGCTGATTGATGCTGAAAGAGCAGACCGTCCAATGCCTGTCACGGCTCAGTGCATCAATGTGCATCTCCCACTAAAAGAAAAGTCACAACCTTGGACCATTAAAAACATCCCTGCAAAGTTACAGACCCCGCTGTGGTACGCTAGAACCGTGAGAGCTCAACGAATTTTGAGAGTCGGTCCGAGTGACACGTCAGTTCCTCGATTTTCGGGCGTTTCCTCGCACATGACCTTCTCTAGTATCTATCCGCATCCACCAATCGATCCCAAATTTGATGTCCACTTTCAGGACATGTGAACGAAGAAAATTTGACTGGTTAGGTCTCACGAAACGTCGCACAGCCCAAGTGATCGAGGAGTGAAAGCAGAAGTCAAAAGTTTTTGGGATTTCCTCATATACGCCATGCAAAGAGTCCAAAAATCTCTTACCCCTTACTGAAAATCCTTAGCAGTTTATGGGTACCTCCTTTAAGAATTTACATCTAGAGTTTGTTGTAACCTCCTCCTGAGTTTTGAAACTGGTCAGATGGCCACTGCACACCATCAGGAGCACAATAGACTCTGCATACTAAGTCAGAGATGGGGAAATGATAGGAACTGAGGAACCACTGTAAAAATAACTGCAACTAATGTTTCAATTGTATCTCAGAAGTCTCTTTACATAAAGATTCGTATTTGAGTTTCCTCGTTCAGGTATGTTGGGAGGGGGAGGAGGGCTTTTCTTATTCAAGGATCAATTCCCCCTTGGACTGATTCAGAGGTCCAGCGATGCACTCGGATCATGCAAAATAATCAAAATAGTATTCGAGAGATTCTACGGAACTATTG
Source organism: Eretmocerus hayati (assembly GCA_029851415.1). Classification (NCBI taxonomy): domain Eukaryota; kingdom Metazoa; phylum Arthropoda; class Insecta; order Hymenoptera; family Aphelinidae; genus Eretmocerus; species Eretmocerus hayati. The sequence continues at coordinate 135,382,530 of CM056742.1, read as the reverse complement.
ACATTGTGCGCACTGTACGAGATCTTTGAACATACGATGTGCTGCCTTCGAACGTGAACGCTATCCGTCTTGCTGCCAAAACGGTCTGGCTATTCGCGGCACAGTCCGTAATCCTCATTTTTGGATTATATCTTGGCGAACTCACGTCATTTTCTGATTTCCTCAGCCGGCTATGAAAATAACATTGCTCGGAAAGTTCTGCCGAAAGTCAATGACTATTGAGACACCCTATACTTCGAGAAAACATTGGCTCTACTCTCTCAGCGTGAGTCAGCTAGGGTAGCTGAAAATCAGCTATTGATAGCTGATTTCATCAGCTAACGTGAACGGATTTCCACTGATTGAATCAGCTAATACACAGGGTTATAAACGATGATATACACCGTTCGGGAATGTTTTTCCCTGCGCACTGGGTGTCACGTGATGAATTTTTGGCTCTGGTATTCTAGAATCGTTCGTGCAGTGCACTGGGATCCATTCGATTACCCGATTTCTCCCAAGTAGCGCGTCAATAGTCGGCCACCTGGATCGAAAGTGGGCCACCTGGATCCAAAGTGGGCCACCTGTATCGTAAGTGAGCCACCTGGATCGAAAGTGGGCCACCTGGATCGAAAGTGGGCCACCTGTATCGAAAGTGAGCCACCTGTATCGAAAGTGGGCCACCTAGATCGTAAGTGAGCCATCTGTTTCGAAAGTGGGCCACCTAGATCGTAAGTGAGCCACCTGTTTCGAAAGTGGGCCACCTAGATCGAAAGTGGGCCACCTAGATCGAAAGTGGGCCACCTGGATCGAAAGTGGGCCACCTGTATCGTAAGTGAGCCACCTGTTTCGAAAGTGGGCCACCTAGATAGTAAGTGAGCCACCTGTTTCGAAAGTGGGCCACCTAGATCGTAAGTGAGCCACCTGTTTCGAAAGTGGGCCACCTAGATCGAAAGTGGGCCACCTAGATCGAAAGTGGGCCACCTGGATCGAAAAAGGGCCCCCTGTATCGTAAGTGAGCCACCTGTATCGAAAGTGGGCCATCTGTATCGTAAGTGAGCCACCTTGATCGAAAGTGGGTCACCTAGATCGAAAGTGGGCCACCTGGATCAAAAGTGGGCCATCTGCACGCCGTAAAAAATTTCTCCGAAAAACTTCAGCCAGCTGGTTGAATTAAAACTTCAACCAGTCTAACTGGTTCTATCTGTGGATTATGAAAATAACAGTTGAATGCCCAGCCACCATCTGTCTGTGTGGTTCCCGTATATCGGGTTACCTACGTAAAAGGAACAGAATGTGATAGTTGGTCATATGGGTGGATGGGAATGGGTGGATGGATGGATGATGGGTAATGGGTGGATTGCGCATATATAGCTCTCACGCCGTGCTGAATTTTATCAGAAATTCTGCAAATTTTCGCGGCCAGCGTACAAAAGTGTTCTCCAAAAGTTCTTTCAAACTCTAATTTATTCCATGCTTAGCAATGAAGAAGCTTCATTAATGATTTAGAAAGAAGTATGAACGAAATGAGGTTCATTTGCGAATTTTTAATGTTTCAAGTTGATTTTTATTGCGTAACGGAAATATAAGGCAAAACTAGCCCTGGAAAAGTTTGAGTAATTGCATCAAGCATAAGAAGACCGAAACTTGCACTATAAACCCGTTCGACTGCTCCCTCCCGTGCGGCGTGCCATACCGCTTTCCACCGCTCGGAGGCGCTGAAACTCATACTTCCCATAGCACGTTACACGCCACAACCTCAGCTTCCGAGCATGAAATAAAGATCTCTCGATCTCGATATACTTATGTTGTCGTCATATTAGGCTTCCTCTCAATATATCCTCCTTCGATCCAATATTGATTACGACAGTGTATAGTGTATACGGCACAACACGAATTCGAATATCGTTTAGCTGAAAAATCAGCTATATTAGCTGAGATTCCAGCGATGTTAGCCGATTGAATCAGCTATTATAAGCTGATTTTTCAGTGAACGGTTTTTTACTGACACGAATAGCTACTGTAGCTGAATTTCAGCTACATTAGCTGATTTTCAGCTGCAATCACTGATCACTACAATCACGGGAGGCCCTATATAGCTGATTATAAGCAGCTATAAAGGCCTCCCGTGGCACAAAATGAGTAAAATGAGTAAATATCGAACGAATACGCCTTAGTTCGTCGTGACCTGGTCTGGAAAAGTCGTTAATGTGTTCATGTCGACATTAGAACCCGGATTTGTGGAGTTATTTCATCAGAATTATCGATTTAAGCGTGATTTTTGTGTTTGCTGATTTGATCAGCAGTTTGACAACCCATAGCAGTAATAGCTGATATTTCAGCTATATATTAGCTGATTGATGCTGAGAGAGTATGCACGCGCCTTCGACGTGGCACTCATAAACGAAGGTCAAAATCGCGTAACTCAATTTTCACAAAAAAATCAAGTTTCCCATACTCAGCTAATAGAAAAAATGCAAGTGCATGAGCGAAAAGGACGTTGATAGCTTGAGTGAGTTTATGTGCCCACTCGACTAGACTAGGCCGGATTTCCATGGCACGAGGAGGGAAAGAGAGGCACGCTTCTGAAATTCCTCGCCCATTTTTCTCCACTTTCCATACACAATACCCCACAGCTTTTATGTTCTGTTATAAGATATTATTTGAGTGGAGAGCATCACAAAGATTCTAAAGGTTAGACTCATACAAGGCTGAGTTCATAGAAGATTTCCTATGACGCTGGAATCGTTCATATCAATCCTAGAAATGTCCAATTCACTCCAAATATTTCATCTCTTCTATAAGTATTACTATAGACTCGATCCTAACAGGTTTCTAGTGAATTAAAGAATGATGGTCGGAAACGTCAAATCGCAAATACGAAGAATTTGAGTGCTCGCTCTCGTTGTGCACGCAGAAAAGTGCGCGGAGGTAGAGATGGCGCAGCGGCGGCTCATCTGTTCTCGGCGGCGCGAGTGTTCGGCCGCCGCGCTCGCGGGGCTTGAAACGCCGCGGCGATGTAAACAAACTGTTCGCTCAGAATATCAAAACAAATGAGACGTGTGTTACAGATAAGGGTTTAAATTGTATTCCGTCATACAGAGTCGTGGCGTAGTGGCTACGGAGTCTGCTTTGTGACCAGAGGGCCTTGGTTCAAATCCCAGGCATGCCAATTTTTTTTGGCTAGGATTTTTTTTTAATTTTCCTTACCTTACAGAATCATCATATCTTGATATAAAGAAACTCATTTGGTAAATATTTTCCTCTGCGTGCGTTCTATGTTTTTCTGATTTCAACCGATTGAATTCATATGATCAATCTCGGTTCAACATTTTTGAAATCTCGGTGCAAAATCGAATATTTTTCGATGAACCGTGAGTAAAAGTTGACGAACTGTGCGCAAAGTACACTTTTACGCCCAGTGTATGGGAATAATTCTAATACCATTTTATTAAGATTCATTCCTAAGAAAACACGCAAGAATGTCCAAAAATTTGTAGTTATCAACCTAATCAGTCGTAAATTTTTAGAAATCATTACGTCTTTGTTTTGAAATTCAATTTACTTATTGGAACTTATTAAAAATGATCAGGTCATCACTGATCTAATATGATCTTTATCAAATTGATTTGAAAAGTGATCTACTATGGTGAATGTCGAACTGAAATATCATTGAAAGAAAAGAGATAACAATTTCTGAAAATCCATTGTTAATACAAATTTTCTGATATCGTCATGTGTTTTTTTAGAAATCGATTTGACTAGAAAATTCTTAAGATTGATTAGGTCTTGAAATGATCTGATATATTCAGCATTGAATTGATTTTAAGTAGTTTATTGTACAGTGAACGTTGCACACTGTTCAAAAATGTTTAACCGAGATTGATCATATGAATTCAATCGGTTGAAATCAGAACAACATAGAACGCACGCAGAGGAAAATAATTACCAAATGAGTTTCTTTATATCAAGATATTATGGTTCTGTAAAGTAAGGAAAATTAAAAAAAAATCCTAGCCAAAAAAAATTGGCATGCCTGGGATTTGAACCAAGGCCCTCTGGTCAAAAAGCAGACTCCGTAGCCACTACGCCACGACTCTGTACGACGGAATATAATTTAAACCCTTATCTGTAACACACGTCTCATTTGTTTTGATATTTTGAGCGAACGGTTTGTTTACATCGCCGCGGCGTTTCAAGCCCCGCGAGCGCGGCGGCCGAACACTCGCGCCGCCGAGAACAGATCAGCCGCCGCTGCGCCATCTCTACCTCCGCGCACTTTTCTGCGTGTGCGTAGTCGAGAAAAAGAAGTTTATTGATGGTCTAAAAATACTGTGTTGAAACTGACCTGTGTGTGTTGTAAGTGCATAGATCTAGATCCAATAGGGTACCCTCAGTGTGTTTTGAATGGCTGAATGTAGTATTTATCAATAAAAAAATAACATTTTTCTGACGCAGTGGGCATGTATTTTTTCACCTCTTTTGGACGTCCAAGTAACCTACAAAGTTGGTTCCAGACACGTACCGCGAGGAAGAAAATTTGATTTTTCAGGAATCTAAATGTTGAAAGTTCTGTCGAACCTCTCATATGTCTCCCAGGTAGATAATTATCAAAGAGAGATTGTAAAACATCCAATCCAATTTTGAGATCGCTTAGTGAGTGTTGGATTTAATCGATTCATACCAAACAGGAACACTTTTCTGTTTCAAGTCAAATTCCATCCAACGCTATTGAACCACATTACCAGTGCTAATTCGTTTGACTGCGGAATTGGTCAACGAATTTGTGGTCACATCTTAATTATGTAAGATTGATATCGTAGCCTCCTCAATTGATGTCAAGGAAAGAATTTCAGAATGTAAGCACAAGTAAGCTATTTGGGTAACTCACTTCTGTAAATTTTTCCCCCGATTCAATCATGATTCAAGATATCTTGGCTTGAGCTCAGTGTGCAATTTTCTCGCCCTTACCTTGCCTCGCCCTTTACTCTCAAGCGTTTCCACAATCACGCGCACCAAGTCGGTAGAATAAGTCAGCCTGTCACGCGACCCCATACACTGCCTTGCATTACATGTCCTGTGTGCCACGATATTGGTGCTATACTCTGAAGGTGCATTAACTGCAACGTTTACTGGAAGCTTATGGGGTGTTTGTGTTGGGAAATACTCATGATTCTCTCAATTTCAAGTCACCACTTTTGTTTCAATCAGTTATAGCTATGTTTCAGTGGATAGAACTGACGCATGAATGAGTCATGACATCATGCATGGTATCTATTTTGTTTCGTGCAACTTTTCGCATTGTCAATCGAATCAGTCTATACTGATTATAGGATCCGAATAATTTGAATCTAGAATCGTAGATGATTGGAACGAGTTCTTAGCGATTCTCTCAACAACTACTGCCTCAAGTACCTCGATCCAATATTTGGTTCCTCTGTATGTGTGCCTCTGAGTAAATCAATTTGTGTGCGGTGTGTGAGTGTGTACATCGAAAGTACGCGTATGGATCCAACCCACTTGCCTCCGGGGTCGAACTTGGGTGATGAAAGCAAACCGAACGCGTGCATGCAGAACTATCGAAACATATCGAGGCTAGCACGGCAAACCTTATTTGTGTTTGTATGTGCACACTTCTAGTGCAAAGTTTCGTACCTTATGTGAGTCCATTGAGCCATGGAGTCGAAAATTTACTTTCGTAAACTGGAATTGCATTTATGTTTAGATATTGCTCAATCCAATTTTGATGAGACTGCATGGCTAAAATTGATAGCCACTCAGAGCTCAGAATTTTGATACAGCTTTTTCGAGATTATACAAGCAATCTGCCGTTGGAAGGAAGAAAGCTGGTAACTTTCGGCAGTCACTTCATCCAGAATGGGTTTTACAAGCTACGAGTTTTCAACGTTTGCCACGCTATCCAAATTTCACAACTTATAATAATGATGTATAATTTTGAAAGCATTACTTTATCGAATGACGTTGAGGGAATTTCATCAAAACTACGTCAGTTTGACCATAAAATAGCAGGAAAAGCATTGGAGAACTTGAAGGGATGCTCATAACGATTGATTGAACTAGAATGATGGGTCGGGTAGAAGTATATTCAAATATCTATTGCGAATAAATATTAATACCCCATTGCTATGAGAAAAATGTACGGGTGACTGGCAGAGTAACAAGAACTTACGTCTTTCTCGTTTACGGAAAGTTAGTGGAAGCGGGAGTCATAACTATTTAAAGTGATATTATAGACGAGAATTTTGACACTATCTTCAATTCGAGTGAGCCAGACTGTAGAGGAGGTACAGTATTATTATTTACACCAAATAACCCAAAATCAACCATTTTTGTGACCGATCCTTTTACTCCCAACGGCAGCAATAACCAGTGTACTGCTACAGAAATCCCAGTATTATTGTTCGATACGTGCTTGAAAAAATCGGCGGTACACGACCAGTGATGAGTAGTTGAATCGTCTAACCTCCCACCTAGAACATTTATTGGGTATCGGGAGGAATAAAATGTAGATGTTGATGATGATTTCATGCTATATTTACATGGAAAATGAGAGTACATCCATAAATAATGATGAGTGTATTCATGAGCACATGAAATTCCACTTCACAGATTTTTTATGGCTTTTCTGCGGCGTATTGGGAATATTTCGGTGAAATTCAAGACAGTATTTTCAAACAAACCGCAATAAATAATGGAATTGTTACATTCTGGGATAGCCGGGATGGAAATCATGATTCTCGTGAATTTATTATTCTCGCAATTGTCTAGAACCTTCACTGTCAGGTGGGACGGATCGGATTGATGCTTGAACGGAATTTTCAGCCCGATTATTTTTGAAGACAAAAATTTTCAATCTCTGTTTATCAGGTGAGGACATTCCTGTTTTAGCAAAGATGAGCAGGCGAAACAGACCTCACATCATGTTCAGTCAAAAAAATTGCAAGACCTACTGAAACTGCTCCGGAAGTCAAGCTCCTAATCCTGAGACATAAAATCTTGATATGATATCTAGAATATTCATGAACTACTAGTGAAGTACTGCCCAACAAGTCTAAGAAAATATGTAACTATGACGGGTTAAGAATTCTCACTTCTAATGGCAACGTACATGTAATTGTATAGCCAAAATTTGACTCAGGTGGTACAGATTTGTGGAAGCTCCAGAGAATATTTTTGAGGACCAAAGCAAATTTTTAACGAATTATGCAATGAGATATTTGTTGATTAGGGCGGGATTCCAATACTCTCCCTCACGTGCATCTTGTTGAAGTCTGAATCTCCCCGCATCGTCATAAGCTTCAGCCACAGTAAAAAATATTTGCATTGGGTATCAAGAAAGTGATAAATCAAACCTCATCTGCTTATCAGTATTAGCGTCTCTATTTACCAAAAAATACCTCAATAACTCAAGTATATACCGGAAAATCCATGTAAGATAGACCATGAGACTTGCGATAACTTGGTGAAAGTCAAAAGCGCGTTGTAAGGTCTGAGCTGAGCTGAACTTTTGTGCTGCGTAAGATCAAGACTTGAAGAGAGGTGAACTAACGGTCAAGTTGGCTGACCCAACGAAGGAGAAAATTTCTCCTTGATTCATAAAGTGGAGAGTACGAGCTTAGCGACGAAGAGTACGAGACGCAAGCCACGTAAATAATCAAGCGAAGGAAGAGAGTCGTAGCTTTCCAAGGGGGATCAGTTGGTTTCTGTTGCGAACAGAGGGCAATGAAGAAGTACCTCTTCGCAAAGTGACGACGAGCTGCAGAAGCCAAGAGTGCAGGCGGTCAGGAAAGAAGATCCGCAGCTCTTGAGTGCCAGGGATGAGGAAAATAGCGAAAAGCAAACTTGACAATTATATTACTGTTTTCATAATGTCTACCGTGAAGCTAGATGAATGAAATGAGTGGAACCTAAATTCATTAATATGATATCTTGTTGATAGTGATGTAGAGATGATGCTGTTTTTTTTCTTAGTTTCAAACTTATTTCATTAGTTATACTAATAAATGCTGTAAATCATGTTCTAACAGCTTGCATGCATTAATTTAATTTCAAAAATTGATATGATAATTTAGAATTCGAACGTGACTTGGTGGTGGAATTCCAGAAATGAGTCATTTTAGACATCATTGATATCGCTATTATCCTAGGAAGATTCGATTTTGAAAGAGTTCGAATACGATTTGAAATTTTTATGAAAAACAATAGCAGATACTCTGGCAATTGTACGTTAGATTCAGTGCAATATGAATAAAAAAATCTTGAAATCAGACAAATCATCCTAAATTTGAGATCACAAGGTTAGGAGATTTTGTGCAATTCCGTACGATTTTTCTTTGACTTGGAGAATTTCATCCCACAGAGAGAATGATGTACTCTTATCGATACGAAATCGAATTGATTAATCCTCCAGAACCTTGAGGGTCCTGTGAGATCCAGTTTTAAAACGTGGACTGCCAAGTTCCACGGCAAAATTACGAAAATTTTGCACGGTAGTTACTCATTTCTAGGCCAGAATTTGATGAGAAAGTGAGTCTACGGTATAGAAAGATTCATGTGGGATTGATCTTGATTCTTCAGTGACCGACACCCATTGGAATATTTTCTCTGAGCTACCCTTCAAGGTATCCATGGATTGAAATGGGCCAAATCGGGAGATTGTTTAGGGGCTGAGCCATCCAGAAAATGGGTCCCTTAGGACCCCCTAGGCTTCCTCGGTATTGGATCCATGCGTGGAAATCTTTCACGTTGAAGAATATTAGGGCATGTAGTTGTGCCTGAAATGGGTCTAGCAATACTCATTAGGCGCTCACGGCATGTTCGTTCTTCGGTCAATCGATAGGTCAGCTGTCTATCGAGTGAAGATTGAGATCAAACAATTAACTCAATGAGATTCTTATTGTTCCATATTTGTTACCCCTTTTGTTATAGATTCGCTCAATAATGTCCGGAGTACGATTTTTTTCATTGAAAGCAAGGACTTTGTGTGATCAATATAATACAGGCGCAGATCCATGGACCGGTCTTGGAAGGGGCGATTTGACCGTCGAGGGGTCGATTCGCGGAATTTCCCGCCACACGCCCACTGCCCCATGTTTCCCATGCAAATGTTCTTATCCTTGTGTAATGGCTAAAATCACATCTGCACCGTAGCAGAAAGATATAGCCAACTTTTTGAAGAAGAAGAAGATGTTCTTATCCTTAGGGGGAAGGGGAGGGTGATCGCCCCTATTACCCGCATCTGGATCCGCGCCTGATATGATATCGTGAACGCCCAATGGGTCCGTCAGCACCCAGTCAGGACCAACTCAAAAAAATGATGGTTCTAGCTATTTCGAGGAAATTGGGGTGCGTGACCCACATCCAGAGCAAATGGAGACATTCTAAGTGGAAAAAGAAGAATTATCCCATTATCCTTGACACATTGAGCGCTAGAGGGTTGAATGTCTCACATGCAGAGAATGATTCCACCTTAAATTCAATTTTTCCATTCTTATAAGGTTGAGTAATGATTTCTGGCTTATTCGACCAAATAACTAAGATATCTTCCGCAATCCAAGATGAAGCAGAGTGGAAAAAGATCCGTTCTTTCCTCCGTCGTCCCAGCAGTCTTTAGAATTTGTAAGCAGTCCGTTTCTTTTAGAGTAGGACTCAACACAATTCATGAAATTTAATTATAATCGAAATTGAAGTCTTGTCTCGATGATATATGAGTGACCTATCGGATATTGACCGAATCATCTTTAACATCTCATGATTCTGAACATGAGAAATATTTGTAAGAAACCACATCGAAGACTGAAAGCAAAGTCTCGGTGCCTTTCGATCATACAATTGTGAGCGTTTCTTGACAAAGATGCTGTTGAACAGGCTTGGTCTAAAGGGAGGAAGTTTCATGCACAGAAAGCTCTTTGTTACTCTAGAGCAACTAGGCTTGCGGTATATGCTGCAATAGATCTTGAGTGTATTGTGCAAGATATACTTGACCTTGTTTCCTATACTTGAAGTACAAGCATATGCTCTTTCTGAGGAACAAAGGCTCGCTTTCTTGGAAATTATCTACTCTGATTGTTTCCGAATTTTTAAGTTCATCGTCCGCTTATAAGCTAGTAGACGAGTTTTTTGCTATTGTGTCAAAAGCTCTCAGCACCGATATCTTCTGCATTTTTGCGAAATGACATCTACACCAGACAAAGCTTGAATCTCACACTCGTTTGGGTGTCATTTCAATGATTTTTTATGAGGTTCCTGCATTTTTTTCGGAGAGACAAACGGAAGATATCCTATTAGCTGTCCCATATCTCCTTCTTTATCAATTGTTACTTATTCTTCCATTTATCTATCAATTCACTATCCTACATCATAGTGTTGATGTCTCTGGTCACTGGAGTATATTTTTAGCAGGAATCTTGTTACCTACAAAGAGATTGGTTACGATCTGTATGATGTAACATCCTACTTACTGGTTTCTTGTCTATGAGTCAATCATTGGGCGATTAGCTGGGCGGTGCTCATCAAATGGAGAGCGAGCAGAGTTTTCACCCAAATTCAAGTGAATGGGTATATTTCGACGGGAGTTTACGGATTTGGTTTACATAACAACACATTCTCAACTAAGACCACCTTATAATCAACTCATTCCACTAGAATAAAGTGACATCGGTATCAACAAATTGAAACTGAGAGGCAAAGGTATGGAATACTCTCAGTTTTCATTGCATTGGGATATTTTTCACTACATTCAGCAAAATATCGTCAGATTAACCCATAAATGAGACTGTGGTGGTATATTGGAACCACCAAAATTTGTTTTACGGTTGAAACGCTAGAACTTGTTCCCCGCGCTTCGGGGGCTACTAGAACTCTAAAACGCGCGCGTTGCGCGCGGATGGTTACGATGACTTAAAATTCTGCGGAACATACGGTAAAAGCTATCGTGTTTGAAAAGAATTACGCAGGTATATATGGAGCCAGAAAGGAGCAAATATCATATAGGATAAGAATATGGAATGGAAAAGTCATTCATCTATATGTTTGTCTATCTAACATGCCTCGAAAACGAAATTTATGAATTGCTGATTCAAAAATTCACGACTGTCTGAGGTATTTTTCGAATAATCTCAAAAAACTATTCGATCTACAAAATGCGCGTGGTTCAGCCACCCGCATGGTGTGGGGTCAAAAAACTACCCAGTTTTTATAAAATATCATTGAGGTTGACCATCAAGGAACGAAGATCATTTTGAGATCTGGTGAATTGAGCTCAAATACAAAATCAATGATTTGAATTTATGCAACGCTTGTGCATGAACATTTCAATTTTCACGTGAAATATGCGGGTTTCCAATTCGATTGAGCCTTTCAAAGGTTTTGACTCATTTTTGGATGGAGACATATTTCTCTTCTCCTCCTTCTTCTACTCTAAGTCGGCTATAGAAGAGAAGGAGGAAACATTTTCCAAGGATATGCACGAAGATCAGCCAATCAGCCTTTGTAAAGCGAGAATTTTTTGAATGCTTCTGTAGAAATGTTTTTTAGTCCACAAATGAAAAATTTTCGATCGATTATTTAGAATTCAATTGATCATTATCCGGAAATGAGAAAGTTATTGAACCTCCTACAATTTAAGAAAATACATTATTCACAAATAAAAAATTCCTCAATCCATTCGGTCCAATTCAAAGCCATCCAACAACTGAAGAGTTGTTTTACGCATTAGAACTTAAAGGATTATTCTCACAAATTAAAAACTGTCTTAAGAATGACGTGAGGATATTTAAAATTCACAAAGATAATTTTAGTTGATCTTCCTCAATCACAGAATTTTATGCATGCGATTAAAGAATTATTTTGATACATTCATCATTCACGGAAAAAATTCTAGTTAATCTACCCCAATCAAAAAACAGTATAGATGCAACTTCGAAGTTTGTATGAATCATTTTAAAAATTTAGATAGGCGTTCCTGAAATCTTTCCGATCGTTGAAGGAAGATGAATCAAATACCAGAGAATAAATCTTCAAATGATTAGCATTAACCTCATTATTACACGGGATAGCCGATATTTCGGTCGTCGGTCAAACAGCAATCTACTTTCCTATCACTCATTCAGCACGCGATCCGATTAATACATGCAGGTGTGATAAAACTCGATATAATGCGCAGGCGCGACGATCACCTGCTCGATGTTGACAACGAAGCAGGCCAGAACTGGACAGAACGCGACCTATACAGTGCATGAGTTCAGATGCTTGAAACTCATCATTACTTTTCTTTCGATAAATTGGAAATAATCAACAGATATAATAGTTCGGCTACGTAGATCGCATGATTGGATACTTTCAACTATATTGAAACACCTATAAAAACATTCAAATAATACAATGTCATCAATCCACAGCAACACACATTGAGACGACTCGTAAGTGGCGCGCGAAATCTCGATCGGAACGCCTCGAATCTCGAATATCGAAGTTATCCATTAATAATATAAGACTAGGAACTGGACACGCGCGCAAGCGCGCGGATAAGTTATTGTTACCCGCGATTCCGTTGTTGTTGCCCGCGATTCCGTTATCGAACCCGATATTTCGTTGTTGTTATTCCATGTACTTCCCTATGATATGGGCTACTGGAATGATTCGTTGTGGCAGTATTTGACTGCGCTCGTTAGGGTCCCTAGAAGGGGGTCGAGACACGGTGTTTTCAGTCCGCCATGTTTTGCCCAAGTCCCGTGTTATTTACTATACCTATATCGACGGAGTCAAAATATAGGTATAGTAAATAACACGGGCTGGGCAAAGTATGGCGGACCATTTGTCTCGACCCCCTTCTAGGGACCCTAGCGCTCGTGCGTTCGCCGGACTATTTTGTACACGCGCGCAAGCGCGCGGATGAGTCATCGTTACCCGCGATTCCGTTGTCGTTGCCCGCACCCGAGATTTCGTTGCTGTCATTTTCTGTACTTCCCTATGATGTGAGCTACTGGAATGGTTCTGAGATTGAGCAGAACTCAATTCCGTAATGTATTTCCACGCCATAACTAACCCAATACATAACCACGCGCGCAAGACCGCACGCTGAGTATTCGTACGTTCACTGGACTATCTTGTATTCCGTTTGAATTTTCCCGCCACACCGGCTGAGCAGAAACAACAGGACTCCCCGCGCGCCCGCGCCTCTGGGGTCTGATTGTGGAATCTTGCGGGCGCGCGCAGCGCAGCGTAGGATAGCGTAGGATAGCGTAGGATATCTTTCCTCTATTCTGATTGGTTGGAGCCAGGAGAAATACCCAATCAGAAGAGAGGAAAGATATCCTACTCTATCCTACGCTATCCTACGCTGCGCTGCGCGCGCCCGCAAGATTCCACAATCAGACCCTGGGACCCCTTCCATGCACCTCGGTTGAGCCATGAGCGGCGGGAATCTCGTGTCTTTTATGCTGGCGTCCGCGTGGCCGATGTACTATACCCGAGTAGGCCACGTACAGTCCCATCGAGCTAAAGCCATCGTGGATCGGCACCAATCAGCGCGGGAGCACCCACACCGAAGCGACCTCACGCACGTTACACCCTCTCGGGAATTCGCGAGATTTCTCACCGATGGGAATCAGCTGATCTTCGAGCGGGACCGCGTCGACTTCGACCATCGAGATTTCGACCACTAGCGGAATAAGATAGGGACTAGGAACTTAAGACGCGCGCAAGCGCGCGGATTTGTTACTGTTAACCGCGATATCGCTATTGTTGCCTGCGATTCCTTTCCTGAATCTACGATGAACGAGTTTTCGCGCCACATCGCTCGAACAGGAACAACAGGATCCCCCCGCGCGCGATCTCTCCGGGAATCCCCACCCCTTTGATTGAGAGAGCCATGGATGGATTGTATTTGCTATTTTCGATTTGTTATTGTTACCCGCGATTTCGTTATTGTTGCCTGCGATTCCGTTCCTGGTTCTACGATAAACGACTTTTGAGGACGAACAGACCTCGATTCGGTGATTTATTTCCATGGAATATGGACCGAAGACAACCGCGCGCGCGATGGTATTTTGCCCACTCGTACATCTCCGGATCATGTTTTGTTCCATTTGAGTTTTCGCGCCACATCACTCGAACAGAAACAGCAGGATTCCCCCGCGCGCGCACTCTCCGGGAATCCCCTACCCTTTGATTGAGAGAGCCGTATGGATGGATCGTGGAGACGTCTAAATTGTGTCTTCTGCTGGCGCCTGCGTGGCCGATGTATAGTTTAGCCAAGCATGGTCAACAGGGCTACATACAGTAATATCAGACTTAACCCATGGATTGGCACCAATCAGCGCGGGGACACTCACACCAATGCGATTTCACGCACGTTACACACTCTTGCGAACTCGCGAGATTTCACACCGACGACGATCAGCTGATCTTCGACCAACGACTTTCGATTAAATGCGGAATAGGATAGGGACTAGAACGAGAGATGCGCGCTACGCGCGCGGATTTCCAGTTAGGATTTTTTGTCCAAGGGTTGGGATTTCTAGGGGGATATCTGACGCATTCCGATGAAAATCTTACGATTATCGATTTGGAGATGCGCGCTACGCTCGCGGATTCCAAGTTGGCTATTTTTATTGCTGGTCCAAGATATCTCATTTAGAAAAAAAAAAAAAATAATAATAATAATAATAATAATAATATCCATAGTTAAGGTTAAATTTTCAGTCCAATCTCCTAGACGTTCCCAAAAATAAGTTTTTTATTATCACACAGCCACGTGGCGTACGCCCACTCAAAAATACTCACCAGTCACTCTCCCATATCGAGTTGAAAACCGTTCGAAGTTTGATTTTATTTCGAGCTGGACCATCTACAGTTTTCCCTTTACATGGTTTTATTACATCCCAAATACAGTTAAATATACAATATTAAGACCTCCTATTCATATATCTTCACTTGCGATCACGTTCCTAGGATGCCTGCTTCATTTTAAGCAAGATTTGAACCACTCATACTGCGTAAATTCTATTTGATTTTGTCTGTATCACGTACGGTCCGGAATCGGGATATTTTCTAGAAATTCACAATACCATCCCTCTTCCAACATGATTATGTGACTTGACGCGAGCATACTCCCGCATTAATATTCTGTATCCCCGCGAATATGTAATTTTTTGCACACGAGCCAGCGAATCACTCGCATACGCAATTGACGCGCCCAAATCGTACGTTATCCAAGCGTACGATTCAGCGCATTTTAAGCCACAAATCAATCAGCTCATTTTCGTACGCCGCTTAGGCGTACGTTCGGATACCCTTCGAATCATAAATCAGATCAACTCATTTCCGTACGCCACTTAGGCGTACGTTCGGCAGAGCTCAATAATCATAAAATCTTTCAGGATATTTTGTACGCCTCTGGAGCGTACGGTGAATATCACTTCCAGATCCTGTACGTATGCTGTTCCACCGTACGTTCCGTATGGTTAAACAGGCAATCAGAGTTCGTACGCCTCTTAGGCGTACGCTACGGTACTCATAAATCATGTAGATGCAAATATACGTGCACCTTTCAACCGTACGATTTTCGAATCATTGAAATTCGTACGTCTCCGGGACGTACGAATGATCAATCTCTATACAAACGTACGCTTCAGCAGCGTACGTAGTATACGAGGCATAGGATCGTACGCTTTCCGAGCGTACGAACATAGGTAGAACGCGGGTATATAAGACCGCGCTCCCGAACGTCAATCATCATCAGTCTTCTCCAGCTCGCCGTCGCGACGCTGTCTCCACGACACTCGGCCCAGCCGTGGCCTCGACGAACCCGACTCAACGTGCCCCGCCGCGACCGTACCAAGTTGCCCCGGTGGCATGAGTGACCAAGTGTGCATAGTGTTTGTGTTTCGCACCTCGAGTACCGAGTCGCAATTGTATCTTGAAACTGTGAGAATTATTCGAGTGCCTAACCCCGTCCCTAATCCAACGACGTCGTGAGGACGCCCACGCACCTTGACCGGACGGATGGACCGTCCCAGTCAACGACAGAGACGTTCCAAAACCTACGTACCCCGCTCCGAAGAGGAGCACCGACGAGACCTCTACTGACTTCAACAGGCCAAACGCTTGGCGCTGCTCGGAGCGTTGAAAGCCGAGGCCTCCACTCAACAAAACAAGACTGCTCAACCCTCAACTATCTCGTCTCCGCCCAGCGAGACGCGGGAGTGAATTTATTTTCATTCTCATTGACGAGGTTTCCCGCAAGCGGAATTCCGAGCCCCGTCAATTTGGCGCCCAACGTGGGGCCAACGAGGGACTTTTTGGACTTCGTCGGCATCAGGAGATGCTAGGACCTGCGACCTGATGAGCAGTCTTCCCCGGACGCCGCCTGCAACCCGGACGACCCGGCAGACAGCGGCAAGCACTTCTGGGAGTGTGGAAACACCCAGTGGCGCCCAACTGGATCAACAACGCACCGTCTCGCTTGAGCGCACCGCTCACGTGACACGCCACCAACGTCAGCGGTCCCTTGGCTCGGAGCAGGAGCTCGAGTCCCTCCTGGACGGAGCACAGCTGCCTATACGCCGGAGGACATCCCGCAAGGACCTTGCTCCGACCGGACCATCGCCTGCTGTGCCATACGACGACCCTGCAGATCCCCAAGCCGGAGCTCAGCAGCAGCAGCCGGCGGATCCCGCCTCCGTCAACCAGGTACCTACTCATCCGAATTCACTTGTTGCTCCAGAAGCTGCAGCGGACGTTTCGGCGGCCAATCCGGAGCCACCTGCGATCACCATGGACGACCTCCGGCTGATGTTCCGTCAACT
This sequence comes from Eretmocerus hayati, assembly GCA_029851415.1. NCBI lineage: Eukaryota > Metazoa > Arthropoda > Insecta > Hymenoptera > Aphelinidae > Eretmocerus > Eretmocerus hayati. Next base: position 135,365,722 of record CM056742.1, on the reverse strand, counting down.
CGCTGACACGCCCCTCAACCCTCCGGACTTCACTGGTGCGGAGCACGAGGACCCAGCGAAGTTCATCACGAAGTGTACGGAGCACTTCCGGCGCCTCGGGACCGAGGAGGCCTTCAAGGTGCAAGTGGCCGAACGCGCACTCAAGGGTGACGCCGAGAAGTGGTGGTCCTGCTACAAGAACCTGGCTGTCGACTGGACCCGTTTCACCGAGCTGTTCCTGTCCCGCTTTGACTCATCGCAGCTTCGACTCCGACTCAAGGCCAAACTCTACGGACAGGCCCAAGGCGAAAAGGAGGATGTGAGTACTTTCATTGAAAAACGTAACCTCCTAGCTCGTCGTCTGCTTCCTGAGGCCACCGAGGAGGAGCTAGTGACCTTGATCACGGAGTCACTGAACGCGACTATCCGCTGCCACCTGCGAGGCAACCCGCCGACCACTGTGGGCGAGCTGCTGACCAGAGCCACGGAGGTCGAACACGACGAGCAGGCCAAGCAGGCCGGCGCCCGCAAGTTCAACCCAGCCAACAACAACCAGGGCAAGGGCAATGCTGCCACTCCAGCGCAGCCATCGAAGGCTGTACGAGACTTCAAGCAGGTCAATGGTGAGAGATTGCCTAAATGTGATTATTGCCCTGAATATCATTGGCACAGGGATTGCCCCAAACGACCCCACTACCCGAAGGCCACGACTCCGGGAAACTGGCGGGAAGCGGGGAATGCTGCGGGCACACCCGCTTCGACACCTGCAGCCCCGCAATAAGCGCTGCAGCCGCAGACGCCACCGGACTCCACGCCGCCAACCTGGACATCTGGATTGGAGGGAAGCTCGTCGCAGCGCTCGTCGACTCGGCAGCATCCGACAACTTCATCTCGCCACGGTGCATCCCGGACGGAGCCATCGTGCAGAGAATCCAGCCACGCGGAGCCAAGCTGGCAAGCAGTGGAACCGAGATGCGCGTCCAAGCAACCTGCACACTCGCCGTGCGGATCCAAAACTTCGAATGTGACGTCAAGTTCTTCGTCGCCGAGGAGCTTCGACCTGCCGCCATCCTCGGACGACGATGGCTTAAGGAGGTGAAGGCCGTCCACGACCACGACCTCGACTGCCTCTACCTAGGAACCAGCAAAAGGATCCGGGTATTCCTGGGACGCGCCCCTGACGGGCCATCGACCCACTTGCAAGAGCAAGTATGGAGCAAGGTAAACCACGGATTCCCTAATGAATATGTTGAGCAATTCAAGGAAATCATGATGCGACACGTGAGGATCTTCGATGATTCGGCGCCCCTGGCCAGGACACCCTTCATCATGCACGAGATCAGAGTCACGGACCGTCGCCCCTTCAAGATTCCACCTTATCGCTACTCTGCTGAGAAGAAGCGAGCGATAAGCGACATGGTCAAACAAATGCTGGCAGATGGAGTCGTCGAGGCAGCCTCATCCCCATACAGCTCACCCATCGTACTGGTGGACAAACACGATGGTACCTTCCGCTTCTGCGTCGACTTCCGGAGGATCAACAGCGTCACGGAGGATGCAGGTCAACCGAACCCGGTCATCCATGAGGTCCTCAAGGAAATCGGCGGAGCCACCATCTTCACGACGATTGACCTTCGAAAATGCTATTGGCAGATCCCGCTGACCGAGGACTCCAAGCAATTCACTGCCTTCTGCACACCAGACGGCGGACAATACGTATTCAACGTTGCAGCTTTCGGATTAAAGAACTCCGGGAGGACTTGCAACCAACTCATCGGGATGGAAGTGCTACTCGGACTACTTGGTGAGTTCTGTCTGAATTTCCAGGACGATATTGTCATTTTTTCACACAGCTGGTCAGACCACCTCGTCCACGTCGCCAAAGTCTTGGAACGACTGTCGATGTACGGACTGGCCTGTGCCATTGACAAATGCCACTTCGGAAAGGACCGCCTGGAGTTCCTGGGCCATGTGGTATCCACGGACCACAACGAGGCCAAGATGGAGCACATTCGCGCTGTCTTGGAGTTCGCCCCACCACGCAACAAGAAGGACTTACAGAGGTTCCTGGGCATCGCCAACTGGCTCCGGGAGTATATTCCCAACTTCTCCGAGATTGCAGCACCTATGACGGAACTCCTCAAGGGCAAATCTTGGAAATGGACCCAGGCTGCGCAGGCTTCGATGGACCTCGTCAAAGAAGCCTTCAAGAAGCCGTTGAAGCTCCATCGACCTCGATTGGACCAGCGCTTCTACTTGCAGACCGATGCCAGCGACGCCGGCATGGGAGCCGTGCTTTTCCAACTGGGACCAGAAGGAGAGCGGCACGTCATCTCCTATGCATCGGCTAAATTCACGACGACTGAGAGAGGCTATCACTCTAACGAACGAGAGTGCTTGGCCGTCATTTGGGCACTTCGCAAGTACAAACACTTGCTTGAAGATGCCCCATTCACCCTTCGCACGGACAACCAAGCCCTGAAATGGCTGGACCGTGTGAAAGACGAGCGGGGTAAGTTGACACGATGGGCAATGTTTTTGAGTCGTTTTAGTTTCAGTGTGGAACACGTCCCTGGACGAGAGAACCAGCTGCCAGACGCACTGTCTCGTGCCCCAGGAGATAAGGACTTCGAGGACCAGGAGCACGACTACGACGCCCTGACGCCTCCAGTCAGTTCACCACCCTCAGACGAGCTCATTACTGCCTGCGTGGAATGCAACTGGTTGGATGACTACCTCCGCCAGGCTCAAGACGACACCAGGGAACTACCTCAAGGACCGGAATGGAGCACGCACGACGGTTTGCTGTCATACTGCCGAGATCCGGCCAACCCGAGGATCTACGTTCCTGAGTCCGCACGCGACGTCGTCCTGCACCATTTCCACAACGACCCGCTCGCTGGCCATCCTGGTGCTGCGGAGACACTCCGCCAGATACGCGGAGAGTACTACTGGCCCGGACTTCGCAACGACGTCCGACAACATGTGCGAGCATGCGGACCCTGCAACCTCACCAAGGCTGCACGACCAGCGGATGCCGGAGCCAACATCGCCAGGAAGCCGAAACGACTTTGGGAACAAGTGGCCTTAGATCTGATGGGCCCTTATCCCCGGACGCCCCGGGGGAAGCGGTTCATTCTGGTCGTCACGGACTTGTTCTCCCGATGGACGGAAGCCTTCCCCATCTCATCATCGACGACCGAGGTCATCGCCAACGTCCTGGAGACGGAAGTGTTCCAACGATGGGGATACCCGGGAGCCGTACTCTCCGACAACGCACCACAGTTCAAAGGTGCAAAATGGCTTCGCCTCTGCGACAAGTGGCAAGTCGAAGTATGGACTACGCCTGCATACCATCCCCAGGCGAATCCTACGGAACGTCGGAACCAAGAGATCTACGCCTGGCCTTACTTCTGTACCAACACCAAACCAACTGGGACCTGGAGGTCCCAAGAATCCTGTTCACCATGCGCCGCCGATGCAACGCCGCCACTGGATTCTCACCTAGTGAGCTGCTCCTGGGACACAACATCGCTCGCCCAGGGGAACGAGTCTCGCCACGATTGGACGATCTCGAGACCCGCATCGCTGCAGCCAACCAGGCACAGGATCACTTCACCAGCAGCTGGAGACCTTCGGATGAAGTCTTCACGGAGGGCGACATGGTGTTCATCAAGACGCACCCCCTTTCCAAAGCTGCCGATAACTTCAACGCTGGCCTCGCCCCGAAATGGGAAGGCCCATACGAGATCGTCCACTGTCATTCAGCGCAGGTGTTCACCGTCGACCGTCCCGGAAACACCGCCCTGAAGGTGCACATCTCGCAGGTCAAGCGAGACCACACAGCTCCAGCCCCTCCTGCGGCTGAACCTGGGTCACCATCCCCCGCAACCAGCGGCGCCAAGGATGCAGACGGACCCCGAATCGAGCGGCCACATCCGCCGACCACACCTGCCGGTGGGGACGCCCACTTGTCCGAGGACCAAGGTCGGAATGGATCCGCAACCGTCCCCATTGCCACGACCCCTGATCGTGCGCAGGACGACATCGCAAACCACGTCGAGGAGGACTCCCCGACAAACGTTGCCGAGGTGGACATCTTGGCAGAACCATACCCAGGGGTAGCGGATGCGCCCCGAGTCCTGAGCAACCAGCAATGGAAGCGACGTAGAGGGCGACCTACCTTAGCAGAAGCAGCACGGAGAGAAGCCGAGCGCAAGCTCGCCTACCCACCGCCTAGCCACCGCTACAACTTGAGGAGTAGGAGGAATCCCCCAGCTCCGGAACAATAATTAAGTATGACTATCTGGCCAGAATATATAATCAATTATGTATAACCGAATTATGTACCTTAGAATTAGTTTTGTCGAATAAAAAGTCGACAAGGTACCGAATGCGATGCACACACGGCACTTCTCCGCAAAAAACCAATATTCACGTTGATCCCCCGGACGATTTGACGCGAGCATACTCCCGCATTAATATTCTGTATCCCCGCGAATATGTAATTTTTTGCACACGAGCCAGCGAATCACTCGCATACGCAATTGACGCGCCCAAATCGTACGTTATCCAAGCGTACGATTCAGCGCATTTTAAGCCACAAATCAATCAGCTCATTTTCGTACGCCGCTTAGGCGTACGTTCGGATACCCTTCGAATCATAAATCAGATCAACTCATTTCCGTACGCCACTTAGGCGTACGTTCGGCAGAGCTCAATAATCATAAAATCTTTCAGGATATTTTGTACGCCTCTGGAGCGTACGGTGAATATCACTTCCAGATCCTGTACGTATGCTGTTCCACCGTACGTTCCGTATGGTTAAACAGGCAATCAGAGTTCGTACGCCTCTTAGGCGTACGCTACGGTACTCATAAATCATGTAGATGCAAATATACGTGCACCTTTCAACCGTACGATTTTCGAATCATTGAAATTCGTACGTCTCCGGGACGTACGAATGATCAATCTCTATACAAACGTACGCTTCAGCAGCGTACGTAGTATACGAGGCATAGGATCGTACGCTTTCCGAGCGTACGAACATAGGTAGAACGCGGGTATATAAGACCGCGCTCCCGAACGTCAATCATCATCAGTCTTCTCCAGCTCACCGTCGCGACGCTGTCTCCACGACACTCGGCCCAGCCGTGGCCTCGACGAACCCGACTCAACGTGCCCCGCCGCGACCGTACCAAGTTGCCCCGGTGGCATGAGTGACCAAGTGTGCATAGTGTTTGTGTTTCGCACCTCGAGTACCGAGTCGCAATTGTATCTTGAAACTGTGAGAATTATTCGAGTGCCTAACCCCGTCCCTAATCCAACGACGTCGTGAGGACGCCCACGCACCTTGACCGGACGGATGGACCGTCCCAGTCAACGACAGAGACGTTCCAAAACCTACGTACCCCGCTCCGAAGAGGAGCACCGACGAGACCTCTACGGACTTCAACAGGCCAAACGCTTGGCGCTGCTCGGAGCGTTGAAAGCCGAGGCCTCCACTCAACAAAACAAGACTGCTCAACCCTCAACTATCTCGTCTTCGCCCAGCGAGACGCGGGAGTGAATTTATTTTCATTCTCATTGACGAGGTTTCCCGCAAGCGGAATTCCGAGCTCCGTCAGACTATACTTCAGGGGCGCGCAACTAGCATAGGCAGTGTGGCGAAAAGTGAAAGGCGCGCTCCCTATGTTAAAAGCATAGAGAGCCCCGGAATAGCGTTAACCCTCCAGACACGCTCTGTGGTTCCAGCATAGGCTAACACAGAGCTGGCACAGAGCTAGCACGCCACCATTCTACCATTGAGTTGCGTGCCCCTGCTATACTTCTGGATATCTTATTTTCGGCATGATACGCACATGCAATTATTGAGGACATTCTAATGACGAATTATAACTTAATGTAATTCTTGTATCTGGATGGTGTAGTAATTTCTATGTGGATCGGGTGAAAACTTACGAGTTATCTGTAATCACACATATTCCTCCTAGCATCGCAAGCTTAGATTCTTTTGTCCGTGGAATTTTCAAGGAAAAAGAGGAAATATTTCATATCTCATATGTTTTATAAGACTGAGGCCGAGAATATATCTACAATCCAATCAAAACCGGAGGCTCGGAATCGCATAACTTTATTCATCCTTGGTTCAATACGCAAAATCAAATTATCTTTAAAATTTCGATCCGAAATAATCTACCAAAAATCTCTTAGCTTCCGAAATGCGCAATTTGATATTTGCAAGTTCGCATTTTGACTTCGGTGAAAGCTCCCCACAATTTGGATAGTTACTGTAATTGCAAGCTCAGACGCTCCGGATTTCTGATACCAAGAAGATTCCTTGATTCCCGAGTATGTTTTGTGACCGAGAGCATGGCAGCATGGCACCTTTCTTGAAATTTGAGGCCCTATAGGGATTATTTAGAATTTAGGAATATCTGTCGATCATATAATAGTGAAAAAGCTCAAATATCACCGAAATTGCGATTTTCGGAACGATCCTAGCGCATTAGGTATGCGTTAGATCTGGTGATCACCGGAGTTTTGGTATATTGAACATTACTTCAACAGAATTCCGCTTCAAACGTCTGTCGTGTGTTGGTTCATTTTCTTTAATGGCTTAAATTTTGGGAATGCCCTTTTACGGAATAGAATTTTCAGTTTAGAATACTGGAATACTCTAACGAGCATTACCATCTTTCTCAATATAGCTGTGCATACATCATAATTCTCAACACATCTATAATTGCTCATTCAATATGCTCTCTTAAATTTTGGAATTCTTTCGTTATTATCCCAACCATAATTGGAATCAATATTATTGGAATTAATATAATTAGAATAAAACCATTCAATAACAGATATTCACCCACATAGATCCAGAGTAGTGAGACCATTCCAAATGTGTAAACTCTGAAGGGCTTATGTCATTTCCTACCCCCAACTCGTTTTATTTCAAACTCGAGATAGTATTTGATACCGTCGTCAGCAGACCTTCAGATTGTTTCATTCGCGATCAAATAGGTATTATCATTACCTTGAGTTTAGTTTTCTAGAAGAACACCCTTTCCAATGAAGTTATTACATTCCCATCATTCCTCATTCGCGTCCCCGAAAGATCCGAAGGCATCGCGTTAGAAACTACTCATTCAATTATTAAATAAAATCATAGAAATCGACCAATAATACCAGGATTCAAATCAAAACTTTTCATGTGAAATTCATCTTCACTGACTGATCCTAATTCGTATATTCGGGCCTCTAAAGAGAATAATGATGGAAGAAATCACATTCAAAACACTGCTTAATTTGAAATGCATCACAGTATCATTTTCGAGTTAGAATATCATGATATCATACACCTACGGGGTGTAAAAGGAGTTCTCATCAAGAATTTCGTAGCCCATAGAAATCACGTAGCAACTTTGAATGAATTTCGCTCCAAAAATTCCTCGGTTGAAAAGTGAAATTGAAGTATTCAAGAGATCAGAGTTGTTATTTTGTAATGTTCCCTGGGAATCTGTGTAATCAATAACATCAACTTTGCAGATTCCAGAGTGTGTGGATATCGCAACTCAGACATTTGCATCTTCCTGTACAAATCAATAATTTACTGGTCAATCGAAAATGTGATATGAGAATGTCCAAGACGATCAGATAGATATTATATCTTTGATGAATAAGTACCCTTATGAATTTCAAAATTTTGTAACAAATCAAAGAATTGATCCCTCCTCCCCAACACTTGAATCCAAGATCTGTCGAGAATGCATGTTTTTTGTTTTAAAATTCATTCTAGGACTCGATGAAACTTCATTATACTCATAGAAGTTGCGCCAAAATACGTCTCTAACTTTAAAATCGTTTTTTGAAAAAAAAATGAATTTAAAAAAAACTCCAGAAGTCAAACTCGATATAGTCCACCTTAATTCTCAAGTTCAATGAGAAATATGAACAATCTTGTTACTGAATGGCGAGAAACTCTGAATTTGAAGGATTCAAAGAACTTTTTTTGATGCATGTCTCTTGATAGGAGATTGCAATGACAGGTCAGCAAAATGGTCAATTAAAGAGCTAAAATTTGACTTGATGGATGCAAGACCATCAACAAACATGTATAAGCTTGTCAAATAGAATTGTGGATAAGATGTTTTCAAAGAATTTGATGCAAAAATCCACCAGGCAATTTTTAAACTTTCAGCCATATGTCAACTCTCTAGTACAATCTACTATAACTGTTCTTGATATTTGAGTACCTCATGACATTCAATTTTGACAACATCAAGAAATTATATGACCTCTACATTGAAGTCCAGTCACATATGCTGTTATTTGGAGATTTTTGAGGTCATACTTGAGATTATTCAGTTTATGAACTCATATTCGAAGGAAAAGATGAAACAGGAATTGTGAATTAAACGTATTCATACAGTTTCATGATAGAGTATATTGTGAAGATTCAAGATATCAGAGTAATTTGTGAAAATGTGAATTATATCAAAATCAAAAATTCTATGCACTTCAAAAAATCCAGTTTCACATACTGTGATTGGACCTTACTAAGGGCATACTTTCAGACTTGTTGAATCATGATCTCGAGATTGGGATGAAGAATTTTCACTACCCAAACCATGATATTCAAGCATTGATATATCATCGCACTTCACTAATTATTGGCCAGTGTTGCTCTTTTCATCAAATATTCTTCACACTCGAACTACACTTATGGATACAATATGAAGCAGGTCAAACCATATCTCCAGATCATAATCGACTGATCTTACTGAGATGAGTCTTCATCTAAAAGACATACAACAAATACTTTGTGTGATATACATGCAAAACATATCTCAAATAATCTTTCATATCCATGGTAGCTTGAATTTAGTGTGAGATTTCCTGGGACTCCTGTTACTTGACAAAAATCATACCACAACAATAAAATTATTTTGAGTCGAATGTACTCAATGATCTCATGGGTAGAGATATGAATATATTCTACACCAAGGTCTTGGAACAGAGAATATTCCAATGTTAACTGATGAAGTAGTAATCCAGTCGATTATATCACATTTTCCATAAGATTGACTGATAGCAGTGTTGGGACGTCATGGTTTTCTCTATCCCAGAATTACATGTTCATCCCAGTCTGAATGTCTGACTTATTGTAATATTCTAGGAAATATGATTTTGTTAAAATATATTAGTACTTGTTATGAGTCAGTGAAAAGAGTCAGAAATATCATAGAACTTGGGAAAGACTAATTCCAAGTTCATCATCAACAAAGTCTGCTGAGGGTCCGCTTTATCATAGAATTAGACATTCATCCCAGAGTCAAAAACATCATAGAGCTTGGAAGAGACTAATTTCGAGTTCATCTTCAACAAAGTCTGCTGATGATCCGCTTCATCACAGAATTAGACATTTATCCCAGTTGAAATGTGTGACAGTGTTGAAATTTTTTGGGAAGTTGCATCATGTTCAAAGATAGCGGACTTTGTTGTGAATGTGAGGAAAGGACTCAGGAACATCATAGAACTTGGAGGAAACTAATTCTGTGTTCATCTTTAAAAAATCTGTTAATGGTCTGCTCCATGCCACAATCAAACATCCACCCAAGTTTGAATGTGGTTCATTAATGAAATATCCTGGACAATTTGATTCTGTTAGAATGTTGTGGGGATAACTCAAGAATATTAAAGGACTTGGGATAAACTAATTTCGAGTTCATCCCCAGAAAAATCTCAAATGATTACGCTTCCTAAATTTTGATTCACTTGAGAATATACGTACCTAGTAATAAGTATAATATTATATACACCGCTGGACACTGTAATATCCATCTCTTCATCATATGTGCCATGTGCATGAGACATGAATGGAGTAAGCCATGACCATGTAATGGGCATGTTTATACGGCTAATCTAGGTATTTGTTATAGCTATAACAAAAATGAACAAATGTCATGTCATCACCTGGTGCAACATTTCACAATGAAGCTAGTGCATTAAGCAAGCCCCAACAATAATATCGGATCACGCCAGAAATACAATCTCATTTCACTTATTAGACCAAGCAGTGATGCGACACAGCAAATGCATACTTGGGATCGATTTCGCTTCAGATCCCACTTGATCCCACTGCATCCTACATTTGGAAGAAACTCATTTCGCATTCAACTCTGAGAGAGTCTCATAAGATGCTTGGCTCGTATGATAATTTTCTAGATTTAAATGATTTGTTAAGGAATGGAAACCCGGAAAAAATATCAGATATCCGTTCAACTACACCGAAAAACATGAGCAGCATCGTCACCAGCTCGCGAGTTTGAACACATCCCATCCGAAGTGGAGGTTAGATAGGCACAATGTGTTCTGCTGCTGTTCGCTATATCGCATGCACGCGCTATAGAATCTTTCATTGCCCCTTCTTCTAGACACACCAATACACCGATGACCCGGTGTATCGGTGCAGATCTGTATCGGTGTGTCCAGCAGAAGGCGCGTATAGAGCAAGAACAACGAATCGATCGAGCAAGAATCGAGACATCACCATGGGCAGGCCAGCGATTAGTTCGATACACAAACGAGATCAGCGATACGATTCGAGCGAAATCCACGTCCTAGAGTCATAAGAGCGGATATGTGAACCGGTATTATGGTGTTTTCTTTCAAATTCTAATGAGATGATTCACGACGCTTGGTCGACTATCAGTCAACCTCATCAGGCTGTCCATTCAAAAACGATGTCATATCTCAAAATTATCATATGAAAGATCATTTGTGGAATAATTCACCACATCTAATCTTTTGATATAGTAGTTTTGTGATGCGAGATCGTTTCCGAATGTATAGCCTGATGAGGCCGACGACTGATAGTCGATGAAATATCGTAAATATACCAACGTTTTAATATTTCAGAAAAGTGTTCTTACACTTGTTACCTTGCCCTCCAAGACCAAGTACTAGTCATAAATCTGCAATATGCATTCTTTCAGTTCCGCCAAAAAAAAATGCGTGGGCAAAATGGTATACGATGCTCATACTGCTGAATTATTGATTGCCCCCTTACGGTTTCCGAATACTGCATTCCCCACGCGCTCTCTTGTCTATTCCGCGTTGAATCACAGAAATTTTTGAGCTTCAAACTTTCAGGATTCACATAAATGAATGCACCATTCTCTAATCCAACTTTTTTCCACCCTGGCATAGCGTAATTTTCTCTAGGGAACACGAGCTGAGACATGACATGACATGATACACCTTTAGACATCACATAGCTTTTCTCTATGCGTGTCATCGTGGCAGTCTTTGATATTTACCCTTATTGTTGATGTCAAAACATCAAAGAGAAACAAGAAAAGAAGAGTGTGATCCAATGGTTGCATTTACTCACAAAGCATGAAAATCGATTCAAAAATCCTGAATGAGAATGGCTAGATGTTTTGAATGCAGCTCTACGTGCAAAAAAGTTTCTTACTCTCGCGTTATCACTGAAGTTGACAGACTGAGCGGTATAATGCACTGGAGGGTGTGAGGGAGAACGAGAGAACTACTGCATCCCTTGTTGACAATAGTGACAGGGCCATCGTATACAACCAATGGAAGTTGAGGTTTGAGTGGTCAAGTACCGCTCTTTTAATCATGTGAGACACTGCATCTCTCTTGAAGAGTACCATTCACACACTATAGACCTGTTATGCACTCGTATCTGACGTACTCACTGTTCAGCCACCAGTCATATGCAGCTGCACACTTGAATAACCTCTCAGACTGAACGTTTTTGAGCGCATCAAAATGCGTATAATGGCCACACTTTACTCTCATGACTCTGCAACCACGTATAGGCATTATTCGTCAGGATGAATAGACAATGTTAGCGAGGGTGTGCTGTAGTTTGAATTTGCTAATCCATGAAAAAGTCAAAACACTATTTACATTGTACATTTTCACAATTTTGACTATACCGAACTGTCAAACTGTTTGGAGAGCGATGAAACTCTGTTGAATCGTTTCATATAGATGCAAACCCGCATCTCTGCACCAAATTATGGCCGATTTGTTGAGCTCTGTCAAATCCCATATCTCAATCTCCATCAGTCTCATGTATCTAATCGAAGTCGAACGCGATCAGCTGTTGTCTCGAATCGTGTTCGTGGCCGTCTTCGCATCGGTCGTCAAGGACGTTTTTAGGGTTCGTTCACGAAATCGTTTCGGTGTTATAGAAAAAATGATAAATCTGGAAGTTTACGATCAAGATCACTGTAATACACCATTGAAATTCTGTGAACGGCAAATGAAAACCATTTCCGTTGAGTTAGGACGTCATGAAAGGTCCAAGTGTAGGCTAGAAATCGTGGACGTAATAGATGGATGGCCCCTGCCGAAAGGGTTAATCGGCGCACAAAAAAGTGGATCAGCGTGCGCGCTCATGTAGACCACGCCCACTGCAACTCCGTTTTAGGCGGACACATTCAAAACTCTCCTTGAATGACCTCAAATTCACTACTTACATGTATCGGTAATTGTCACACCGATTTTTGGGTGCATGTGTCACCACGATCGATATTTCAGAGGAGTTTTTGTGGGCTCATCATTGTTTTTATGCTGACTAATAGGACGTTCTTTTACCCATTGTAACTATGAAATGATGTGTCGCATTGCGGTATTGTAGCGCTTTGACGGACATGTCCACTTTTCAGTACGATAAGTTGCCTTGGGGAAAGACGCGCTCCCTTACGAATATGCATGGAATATTTCATTCGCTGTGCCACGAAAAATTCGATACGATTTTCATCTTGAATGAAATAAAGGTTGATGGTTGCCGTCAAAATTGGAATCATTGTAGACCAAATCAGATACCCATCATCTCGATACCGGTTTGATTTTGATCTCCTAAATCAAAAAGAAAACATGATGTCCCGCGCGTGATTTCGCGCGCGGAGAATATGTCGTAGTTTCAAGATGAACCAAGAGAAAAATTGAATTCAATCTCTTTCTCTTAGTAATAAAAAATCTCATCGCATTACTTCAGAATTTTCATGAGTTGCCCCATGCTTCGCAACGATTGATTCCATTGAAACAACTCACCGGAATCAGAGTAAGGATAAAATTTTCGTAGGTGAGTCTCCTCAACACTCCTCTTTCCTCTCTTGGAGTTATTTTCTCAATACCCTCGATTCATCTCAATGTGGAACAACACACTTCATCTTATTGTGGTCCTCATTTTGAGACGTTGCAGAGATCCTCAACCATCACCAGCTATCAGATACCAATAAGAAAGAATCGCCTATCAAAAACGAAATTGTGAGTGAGTGAATAAGTGAATCTAGACAACCTTATCACTGTAGTGTACCAATGACTTTTCTTCAATGTGGTTTCTGAGAGTAAAATTGAAGTCTAAACCGACGAGGAGGATTTGATTCCTTCTATTGGGATTTCCAAAGCGTTATTGATACTCAAAAATACAAGAAGGTGAAATCTCCTAGAGCTTGTGCCTTATGAGAGGGAATCGCTAGATACACTTTCGGGAGGATCTCTTAAAATCAGCATAATCGTCTGGAATTCAACAATATGAGGTGAAGGGGTTTTTTGTGATCCAGTACGATTCTTACCTGACTTTGGAATTTCTTTTTACAGTGTATAGGAGTGGTTGTCTAACATGTACACGTCACAACAGCAAGAATCGGAGATGGATTGTCTGATGATTTATTCCTGATGCATTGAATTAATGGAGGAGACGAAAGTCTCTTAAGAGAATGTAGGTTCAAGAAGCAAGCCAAAAAACTTACCGGCATAACATTTACGCCTTCCGCATCCAAAACAGTTACGCGCGAAGCAACAAAGATATGGATTCATTCAATTACTCGGTTGGCGGGATCTCAGTTGAATACGAAGGACTACTGCGTCGACACCGTCTCATGCGATACCTAGACGCCCACCTACTCCCGTGGGCTAACTCTCCACCTTCCATTACCCACTACTGATCTGGCCTAACGTTGCGAGTGTCTCTCACCACTTCCAATTTCACGATGTAGTGGTACATCCCACCTCACTGAGTGTATAACTATGTGTATTCTTTACGGTCCCTTCTGGAGGATACCCTTGCCAACCTGAAATTTTTCACTCAGATTTTCTGCGTTATCTTGGTTTTGAGTTGAAAGCCTCTTTATTCCTTCCAAAAGAGTATCCCTCATCAAATTTTGTCAGCGACGAATATCAACTCACGAGACCATCTATCCAGTCAGATTTACAAAAATACATGGAAAGATTCGACTCATTTTCAAATGTCTGACCAAACGACGAGTTTTCTACTTCCTTGCACAATACGCGATCACGTTTTCACCGTTGTTAGAGTGGCCCATATCATCGAGCCATGAACTAAATGCAGAGTGGTGCTAAAATGACTCATCGATTACCGTCAAATTGGGTAATTTCGATACAGTGGGTGCAACTTTGGTACACCCCTGAAAAATGACTTTCAAAGCTGCATTTGGCAAGGGAAATGATTTTATCGCTCTAAAAAATATTCTCCCTTCTTGGGCTACACATAAACAATGTGTTAAGCCACCGTAGATCCCGCGTGAATGGTTGTAGTCGTTTATTGAAGCTTTTTCCGAGAAGAGAGATTTAGCACCGATACTCGAGTGTTCCAGTTAGTGTACCTGGCAAGAAGTGTTCCGGAACGAACTACGGGTGTATAATGCTACATTTCTATCACATATATCACCATATTGAAGAAACCATCGTTACATTAGAGTATTGACAGCATGTGGAATTTTAATGAATGAAAAACCGCGAAAACCCTCATGAAAAAGTGTACCAAAGTTACCCCACTCTACGCAAGAAGCACGAGGATAGGGTAACTTCAATACACCTTTGTATTGCAGCTTCTTTTCATCTGACTCATTTTGAGTCGAGTGATGGTCTACGAGGTTTTAGAATGTTTCAAACACCTTACAACAAGACTTCTGGACGATTGAAATTAATTCACTCTCATGGTCGCACGTAGAATTGAGATACTCTGTAAGTGTACCAAAGTTGCCCCATCGTGGTCTAACTTTGGTACACTTCTTCAACTGCTAACAGCTCCTGTTGAAACAAATCAAATTGAACTTTGTAGCCCGTCAATCGAAAGCTGAGACTGTAAACTTTCGATTGACTACTGATAGGAGTCGGTTTTGTCGATGTATGTTGGAATGCGGAGCCAAACAAAATGAAAAGCACCGAAAACGTACCAAAATTACCCAATTTGACGGTACTTAGTTTAATGCGCATGATGGAAACGTTTCCACAAAACGAGGATGAGAGATGGTTTAACGCGGGTTGATGCGACTTTTTGCAATTTGGTCGACCCAATAATGGAAGCTACTTCACACATCTATAACTATTCATCCAACAAATGCCACTCTAATTTCCGTAATTCAGTGTTGGTCAAGTTACAATCGAGTAGAGAGTAGTAACAATGCAGAGTGACCATTCTTGGAAATCCCTAATTGATGGTATTTGGATGGTAATCTAGTTATCATCTGGCCGCAACCTGCCGAAATGTGTGGAATCGTCATTGAGTCACACGGCAAATCCATCTGCAAATTCGTGAATCGTTTCATTCGTAAGCGTTCAATGGAGTGCGATTCATTTATAAGGACGCTCCGATGCACCTAACATCAGCGTCGGGCACAGCCTAATAGCGTGCATGTACTCTGCCACTGAAGAGTCATATCGTATGAACAACCTAAGGTGGACACCCCTTGACTTTTTTTCTTTCGCAAGGTACAAATTGGATCGGAGTTGATTCTTACATGATTTAACCTTTTGCGAACGGGGAAATTCCTCCAAAATATTCGAGGAAAATAACATCTAGACATTAGAAGCATCGAGCATGTACTCTTGTACCCTTCAGTATATTAGTCCGACAATGCGTAAAAAATTGTGTCGCAGTCCTGCGATCATGGGATGGGATGGGCCATATTTTGCCTCGTCCTTGGCAAGAAAATCGTAAGTGGTCACTCACACTTTTCTTGACAAGTATATGCTGCTTACGCTTGTTTTGACAAGTATTTCGGCGCATTTCTCGAGAACTCAAAAACGTTTTCAATTTATCAAAAAAAAAATATCGTTAATTAGAGGATGGTGTGGAGACCATTCCATAGGTCACGCTGAGACCCATCGCGTAGTATTTTTATCTCATTTACGACAAAATGTCAGTTACGCTCTTTCTTACCAAGGACAGCAGAGCCCCACCCGTATCCCCAGACCCAACCTCGATCCCAGCCTCAGCCTGTGCTCCAGCCTTAGTCCCAGCATCAGCTCAGCCACAGACCCAGCCTCATCCCCCCCAGCCCCAGACCCAGCCTCGACCCCAGCCGCAGCCCAGCGTCAGCCCCAGCCTCAACTTTAGCCTTAGTCCCAGCATCAGCACAACCACAGACCCAGCTTCAGCCCCAAAAACCTAAGCTGCAGCCTTAGTCACGGCCCCAGCTCCGGCCCCAGCCTCGACCCCAGCCACAGCCCATCGATCCAAAAGGAAAGTTATGACTGATCGGATCTCAGAACAACTGATCGGACCATTAAATCAACTGCCCAATACGTACGGATAAGTCAAAAGCCTTCACCAGCAACACCAACACGGACCCACCGATCCGCCGACCCTCTAACCCACCGACCCACGAACAGCACCAGCGACGCCATCACAATACGCGGCATCCGGACGTATAGAATTAATATACGTTAAAAATATAATAAGGTCATTACCTTAGCATTAGACCTAGACCGAATGAGGCTCCCTTAGAGTGAACTAAACCAAACAAGAACAAACCAGATTGAACTACACCGGATTAGACCGACTTACACTAACCTAAACCTACGTGATTTTTGCAAAAATCATTAACGGGAAAAATAAAAACGATACTGTATTCATTCCAAGAATCAACGTCAAATCCTCAAAGAATGAAATCTCGTTCGCTATGGCATGTCAAAAATTCCCATTCAGAATCGTATTTGCAATTACTATGAATAGTCTCAAGGACAATCATTTGAAAGCGTTGGGATATATTTGCCAGCACCAGTATTTGCGCATGGGCAATTATACGTTGCTCTATCAAGAGTCACATCAAAAGGAAAATTGTTATGAAGAATAGTGCTAAGAAGAGCAAAGAACAAATACCTTGAGAAAATTTATCTAAAACGCCTTTCGCAGAAACTCAGGCTTATGCCACGAATGTTGTATATCCAGAAATATTTTGTGATCAACTCAGAATTTCGTATAGCTGTTGAACTCTTGAATCAATGCAAGTCGAATTCCTCAATTTCTCAACATGGGTAGTGTTGACTTTGAGGTATTATGTATTCTCCACAGCATCACAACAATTTATGATTTCTACTAACAATCGGGGATCAATCCGCTTGTAAAACGTGTACATAATGTAATAAACGAAGAGATCAAAATTGTAACTCAATATAGAGTGCTGAATTATTTTTGAAGCATTTTCATCACCAGCAACACACGCAACACCAACTTTACCAACACGGAACCACCGAGCCACCGGACCCGCCGACCCGCCGACCCATCGGAACCACCGAGCCACCGGACCCGCCGACCCATCGGACCCACCGACCCTCCGACCCACTAACCCACCGACCCACCAACAGCACCATCGACGCCACCACGATACAAGGCATCCGGAAGGATAAAATTGGACAGGCGCTTAATTAATTTCAATAATTGTAAGTCTCAATTCCTGACCAGACAATCACGCTTAGATGGAATAACTGAAAGGTGAATAGTTGTAACAAATATATGAAGAGAAACATTTGATGTACAGGTAATACTAGATGGGTTATGGCATGATCTTGTTGAATAGTATGCATCCAGCTATATGGATAGTGAGTAATATGCGAGTAATCAGCGTTAGAGATGGACTCGTCACGGGAATGGGCAACAGGATCAATAGAGATCAACCGATTGATTCCAGGAACCATCATTGAAATATTGGTTCCGTGTAGCCACGTCGCTTAATTGAATGAGTTACGGAGCAATGTAAATTGGATGCGTGATCTCTAATATTCATCAGAGAACAAACAGATCCTTGCGAGTTCCTATTATAATCTAACAAATATAACGGAATCAAAATACAACGAATATAATCCAGATTGTGATCATGCAACAGAAGGAGGCGACACGAATTCAACTTCTCATCATCCACGTCGTTTCTAGGTCTCAATTGAGCACTTAGATGAACCTAGAATTGACTCATTTTATCCCACTCATTCTTGAAATTTATGTACTTGGGCGCATCTTCAGATCCACGTGGTCCCATTCCATAAAAATGTCTGGAGTCAGAAATGGTTATCACTTCAATAACGCAGTATTTTCCGCAGTCGTCCTGTGTGGAATCCGTGTGCCTTGTACACGGTACTCACGAGTCCAGATTTTGGTATTTTTTGCGTGGCATATTTTGATTTGCGCTAAAACACTGAACTATTACTCGAGTGCCCCGATCGTGAAAATGATCGAACTCCGGACTCGAGTACCGTGTATAAGGCACACGGATGCAACGGGGCGGTTATCTTGTGATGCGAATCTTGCTAGAAAGAGAGAGCAGTAAATATGATCGAATGGCAGATTTTGTTCAATCTTCATTCATCATTTCATTATAATCTTCAGTAAAATATCAAATCCTGGATGAGCCTAATATTTACCACTAGCAACTCATTGCTCAGTGGATTTTTCAACCGCCATGTCAAATTAGCATGTCAAGAGAAATCAAAATAACTCCAACAGATTACAGTCCAAAGGGACGTAAGACTGAACTCTAGAATAACCTTATTTACACCTTCATATCTGCAATCTACTATCGGAGTGTGTGATTGGATTTCATCGATACGCACGAGGACCTATTCAAATCCATAAATTTTGGTCATTAAAAATCTGAACTGAACCCTTGGAAGTTAGTACTCCTCTAGTATAGAAACAACAATCTTCCATTCACACTAACCAAATCCATTTGTTATCAAAATTTCTACCATCATGACCATTGGTATTATCCAACAGCTGCCCTATGGGACTAGACTGATATATGCAAAAAATGCTAACACGCCTATGACAGCGAAATATGAGAAAGCTCTCAAAAAACTTTCAACGGATCAGCGGGACTCTGGTTTGAGTTGGGATACTGCAAGTTGCATGAGAATACCTGGAGAAAGTTTCGAAATTCATCACTGTCACCCAGTGGAAGTATGCGGGAAGCTTATGGGTAACTGCAATGATTCAGAAATGGAATAATAAGACTTACCCATTCAAATTTGCTTTGATCTGGAGATCAGATTTTTATCGGGATAATAGGAAATTTTGATTGAAGCTTTCAATGGTCAAAATATCTTCTCTCTGTTCGTGTGCGAGGTTGAAAAATGCCTTGTGAGAAATCTAAACGGAAGTTTCTGAAAGTGAAGTTAAGATTTCGTTGAAACAATTGATCAACAGTTGAGTGTAATCAATTCAGCTGATGTTATTATATATTTAAAAGAATGTAGAGTCTACTGCGTGGATTTGTTGATTGGAAATTCAACCAACTTCCACAATGTAAATTTTTGTCTAGGCTACGATTCTCTAACGGTTACATACTATTTCAAAATGTGTGCGAGGCATCGTTTCGTTATCTGTACCACAAGCATCACTAGCTCCAGCTATTAACATTACATTCACTCAAAATTATTTGCAGATAGAACAAGAACTCCAGCTTAAGATGATCCTAATCTATTTTAAAGTCACAACACTTGGAGATATAGAATGAGTTGATTAGAGTCATGAGCAGATACCGAATATTTCTCCATAGTCACAGAGCTCGTCCAACCCGAATTGCTTTTTCATCAGAATAGAGGGATGGTCAGAGAGAGTTGAAAAAAATCTATTGGACAAAGCAGAAGAGTGACGAGGGCATTGATCGTCTCTGAGGAAGAATCTTGGCGTGGATGATGCCGACAGGGCGTCTCGCTTCTCTACAATGTCAGAACGTCTTCTTTGAGCTACAATGTCGATAATGAGAGCGTTATCACCATCTCTCCTGTGGGTTCTTCTTCCATTCTTATCGGCTCAGGGAGGCAAGCACTCGTTCGCGAAGAGTCACCGAAAGTCCTTTCTTCCGCTATCGGTCAGGACTAATCAAATTTTTGAAATTACCTACGGTAAGGACTGAAATCCGTTGCGGCGGCGATGATGGATGAGACCGGATCTCAGCGTCTCTCGTCTATCAGTCTCACCTAACGTATTTTATTTTCACCTTACGTACAGTTGGCTCGTGGAATCCGACGCATGCCCGATGGGAATACTCACCGAGGAGTCCTCGTCATTTTCCAGGTTAGCGCTTTTTCTTTCCTCAGCTTCTTCCCTATCTCTTCTGATATCCAGCTCTGCCCCCCCCCCCCCACAGCTACTCACAAGGACAAAGAGCTAAGAGTTTTCGGTGACTGCGAAAGTGAGATTCGCCCAATAATAATTTCATCACTTTGCCGTGAATGAGGTAGGAGAGAACCCATGCATCACTTCCTCGTCACTATTAATCATAGAGGGGATGCATTAAAGAAGCATTCATAGAACAGTCATCAAAGCTAGTGTGCTCATCCAGTAAAGTTGCCATGAAGAAAAATTGAAGCAGAATTTCCAACGATCCATCAGTGGAAACATTCCGGAAGAGATCTGCATGTCTGAAAACTGGTCTGTCAAAATTAATTTTGATTGATTTCAATGACCCTCATTCAGTTTGGTGATCAGCCGAAAGTTCGATCTGATTTGAGGTATGAATCAATCATGAAGATACCACAAAGTTACCTTTCAGTGCGGTACCGAAAATTCGTAACAGCTCATACAAAAAGTTCTAGAAAATTTCTAGCATGATCCATCTCTGGTGGTCCCTCGTGATGTAAGCCTCAGTGCTGTCGGATCACAGCAAAAAATTTCAACTCTTTCTATACTTTTTCATCCGTCTGCAACATGGGTCTCGAACAGAGACTGTCACAGTGAAGTCAGGATGCAACCGAAGTGCCATATGGAGCTCTGAATTCTGATTCTTCTTGTCACTGGTTTTTTGATTACAGCTTTCCCAACTCGTCGAAGTATTTTCCACCATAGAATGGCATTCCAATTGATCCAGAAGTATTGTTCATCTCAGTACTACAACTGAGCTTTCGGCTGGTGTGCTTTTTAGTTCCCAGAGAACTTTGTAGGTGAGTTTCATGAAACCACGAGAGACGGATACTTCCTTTTTTTGTTTCTTATTCTCTCTGCTCGTGTTTTGCGCATGAGAGATTTTCACCAGCGCACTGCATTCATACTACACATTTTTCTCTTCGTGGTCAGTTTTTAGCTTCAACACGATTCTTCTAATTTAATTATACGGCGTGTAATTTCACGATTTATCATGCTCATACTTCCCGTAATCCTTTCAGACAAAATTTTGTATGGAATTATTTGATGCACAACTAAGAACGAGGCTATGAGTCAAATTTTCAGGCGATTCTCGCGGGTAAACAAGATATCCACCAGTGATGAGACTGGATCAGAAGCTGTCAGTATATGTCAAATTCTCGGGGACTGAGTTCTTCGTATTGAATTTTTATTCTGCGTTTGCATTGCTACTAATGATAGGTGACATGCAAAATAACCTCTCATGAGGTTCAACTTGCTTAATAAAAGAAAAAAAAATGATAGATGACGCCATCTTACATATTATTTTATTATTAAATTAATTAAGCGCCTGTCCAATTTTATCCGTCCGGATGCCTCGTATCGTGGTGGCGTCGTTGGGGCTGTTGGTAGGTCGGTGGGTGGGTGGGTCCGGTGGGTGGGCGGGTCCGGTGGGTTTGTGGGTCGGTGGGTCCGGTGGGTCGGTGGGTCCGGTGATGGTGGGTTCGGTAGTCCGTGTTGGTATTGTTGGCGTTGCATGTGTTGCTGGTGATAGGAATGCTCCAAAAATAATAATAGCACACTGTATTGAGTAACTATTCTGAATTCTTTATTCATTACATTATGTACACGAACGAATTGATTCTTGATTGTGAGTAGAAATTATAAATTGTTGTGATGCTGTAGAGAATACATGATATTTCAAATTCAACACTACACATGTGGGGATAATAGAAACTAAGGAATTCGACTAAATTTGTAAAAGAGCTATTCGCAATTCTGAGTTAATCACAATATTTCTGGATATACAACATTCGTGGTATAAATCTGAGTTCCTGCGGAAGGCGATTTAGAGCAATTGTCTGAAAGTATTTGTTCTCTGCTCTTCCTAGCACTATTTTTCATAACAATTTTCAAATTTTCTTTTGATGTGACTCTTGACAGAGCAACGTATAATTGCCCATATGCAAATACTGGTGCCGGCAAATAGATCCCAACGCTTTCAAATGATTGTCCTTGAGGCTTATTTATAGTAATTGCAAATCCGATTATGAGAGGGGATTGCCAACGTACCATAGAGAACGAGATTTCATTCTTTGAGGATTTGACGTTGATTCTTGGAATGAATACCGTGTCGGTTTAATTTTTCCCGTTGATGATTTTTGCAAAAATCACGCAGGTTTAGGTTAGTGTAGGTCGGTCTCATCCGGTGTAGTTCAATCTGGTTTGTTCTTGTTTGGTTTAATTCACGCCAAGGGAGCCTCATTCGGTCTAGGTCTAATGCTAAGGTAATTACCTCATTATATATTTCACGTATATTAATTTTATCCGTCCGGGTGCCTCGTATCGTGGCGGCGCTGTTGGTGCTGTTGGTGGGTCGGTGGGTTAGAGGGTCGACAGATCGGTGGGTCCGTGTTGGTGTTGCTGGTGATGGCTTGTGATTTATCCGTACGGATGGGCAGTTGAGTAGATGGTCCGATCAGTTGTTCTAGGATCCAATCAGTCAAAACTTTTCTTTTGGATCGATGGGCTGTGGCTGGGGTCGAGGCTGGGGCAGGGGCTGGGGCTGTGACTAAGGCTGGAGCTTAGGCTTTTGGGGCTGAGTCTGGGTCTGTGGCTGAGCTGAGGCTGGGGCTGACGCTGGGCTGCGGCTGTGTTCGAGGCTAGGTCTGGGGCTACGGGTGGAGCTGAGGCTGGGTCTGTGGCTGAGCTGATGCTGGGACTAAGGCTAGAGCAGAGGCTGAGGCTGTGTCCGTGTCCGGGGCTGAGGCTGGGACTGAGGCCGAAGCTAAGGCAGCGGTTACATGCAGTCGTTTGGGGCGATCCTGAGACAGTGGGACAGCTCCTCCGTGGGAGGCTGCGGTGGTGTTTGCTTCAAATTACATGGAGAAAACGGCTTGATTACCACTAGAGGCGCTGCCCACTGTCTCAGAATCACCTCAAACGACTACACGTAGCCGTACCCTGAGGCTTAGGCTGAGGCTTGGGTCAATGTTGTGGCTGAGGCTAAGCTGGAGGGCGGCCGCGAGGCTGAGGTTGGAGCTAACGCTGAGGCTGAGGCTGAATCTGTGACTGTGACTAGGGATGATATGGGGCTGGGGCTAGGGCTGGGGCTGGAGCTGGGACCAAGGCTGGGGCAGTGGCTAAGCCTGAGACTGACGCTAGGGCGGAGGCTGGAGCTAAGACTGGGCTGGAGCTGGTCCGAGGCTGGGGGTGGACCGAGGGCTGTTACAGGCTGGGGCAGTGGCTAAGCCTGAGACTGACGCTGGAACGGAGGCTGGGACTACAGCTGGGCTGTGGCTGGTACTGGGACTGGCGCTATGGCTGAGGCTGAAGCTGGTCCTGTGGCTAGGGACGAGGCTGGGCCTGTAGCTTGGGATGAGGCGGGGCTATGGCTGGGGCTAAGGCTGGGCCTGTGGCTTGGAATGAGGCAAGGCCTGTGGCTTGGGGCAAGGCTGGTCTGAGGCTGGAGCTGAGTCTTGGGCTAAAGCTGGGGCTGAGGCCGGGCCGAAGGTGAGGATGGACCGAGGCTGAGGTTGTGACTGGGACTGAGGCTGGAGCTGTGGCTGGAACTGGGACTGCGGCCGTGAATGGGGCGTGGCTGGAGCTGGGGCTGAGGCTGAGGCTAAGCCTGGGGCTGAGGCCGAAGCTAAGGCTTAGGCTGGGTCTGGGGCCAATGTTGGCGCTGAAGCTAAGCTGGAGCGTCGCCGAGGCTGAGGTTGGAGCTAACGCTGAGGCTGAGTTCGAAGGCCGTGGCTGTGACTAGGGACGAGATTGGGCTGGGGCTGAAGCTAAGGCTGGGGCAGTGGCTAAGCCTGAGACTGACGCTGGGGCCGAGGCTGTAGCTGAGGCTGGGCTGGGGCTGGAGCTGGGTCTTGAGCTTAGGTTGGTGCTGAGACTGAGACTGGGGCTGTGGCTGAATGGATCCCAACGCTTCCAAATGATTGTCCTTGAGGCTTATTCATAGTAATTGCAAATCCGATTATGAGAGGGGATTGCCGACGTACCATAGAGAACGAGATTTTATTCTTTGAGGATTTGACGTTGATTCTTGGAATGAATACCGTGCCGATTTAATTTTTCCCGTTGATGATTTTTGCAAAAATCACGCAGTTTTAGGTTAGTGTAGGTCGGTCTCATCCGGTGTAGTTCAATCTGGTTTGTTCTTGTTTGGTTTAATTCACGCCAAGGAAGCCTCATTCGGTCTAGGTCTAATGCTAAGGTAATGACCTTATTATATTTTTAACGTATATTAATTCTATCCGTCCGGATGCCGCGTATTGTGATGGCGTCGCTGGTGCTGTTCGTGGGTCGGTGGGTTAGAGGGTCGACAGATCGGTGGGTCCGTGTTGGTGTTGCTGGTGATGGCTTTTGACTTATCCGTACGGATGGGCAGTTGAGTAGATAGTCCGATCAGTTGTTCTAGGATCCAATCAGTCAAAACATTTCTTTTGGATCGATGGGCTGTGGCTGGGGTCGAGGCTGGGGCAGGGGCTGGGGCTGTGACTAAGGCTGGAGCTTAGGCTTTTGGGGCTGAGTCTGGGTCTGTGGCTGAGCTGATGCTGGGACTAAGACTAGAGCTGAGGCTGGGGCTGACGCTGGGCTGCGGCTGTGTTCGAGGCTAGGTCCGGGGCTACGGGTGGAGCTGAGGCTGGGTCTGTGGCTGAGCTGATGCTGGGACTAAGGCTAGAGCAGAGGCTGAGGCTGTGTCCGTGTCTGGGGCTGAGGCTGGGACTGAGGCCGAAGCTAAGGCAGCGGTTACATGCAGTCGTTTGAGGCGATCCTGAGACAGTGGGACAGCTCCTCCGTGGGAGGCTGCGGTGGTGTTTGCTTCAAATTACATGGAGAAAACGGCTTGATTACCACTAGAAGCGCTGCCCACTGTCTCAGAATCACCTCAAACGACTACACGTAGCCGCACCCTGAGGCTTAGGCTGAGGCTTGGGTCAATGTTGGGGCTGAGGCTAAGCTGGAGGGTGGCCGCGAGGCTGAGGTTGGAGCTAAAACTGAGGCTGACGCTGAATCTGTGACTGTGACTAGGGATGATATGGGGCTGGGGCTAGGGCTGGGGCTTGAGCAGGGGCTGGAGCTGGGACCAAGGCTGGGGCAGTGGCTAAGCCTGAGACTGACGCTAGGGCGGAGGCTGGAGCTAAGACTGGGCTGGAGCTGGTCCGAGGCTGGGGGTGGACCGAGGCTGGGGCTGTTGCAGGCTGGGGCAGTGGCTAAGCCTGAGACTGACGCTGGAACGGAGGCTGGGACTACAGCTGGGCTGTGGCTGGTACTGGGACTGGCGCTATGGCTGAGGCTGAAGCTGGTCCTGTGGCTAGGGACGAGGCTGGGCCTGTAGCTTGGGATGAGGCGGGGCTATGGCTGGGGCTAAGGCTAGGCCTGTGGCTTGGAATGAGGCAAGGCCTGTGGCTTGGGGCAAGGCTGGTCTGAGGCTGGAGCTGAGTCTTGGGCTAAGGCTGGGGCTGAGGCTGGGCCGAAGGTGAGGATGGACTGAGGCTGAAGTTGTGACTGGGACTGAGGCTGGAGCTGTGGCTGGAACTGGGACTGCGGCCGTGGATGGGGCGTGGCTGGAGCTGGGGCTGAGGCTGAGGCTAAGCCTGGGGCTGAGGCCGAAGTTAAGGCTTAGGCTGGGTCTGGGACCAATGTTGGCGCTGAAGCTAAGCTGGAGCGTCGCCGAGGCTGAGGTTGGAGCTAACGCTGAGGCTGAGTTCGAAGGCTGTGGCTGTGACTATAGTCCCTATAGGGACGAGATTGGGCTGGGGCTGAGACTGACGCTGGGGCCGAGGCTGTAGCTGAGGCTGGGCTGGGGCTGGAGCTGGGTCTTGAGCTTAGGTTGGTGCTGAGACTGAGACTGGGGCTGTGGCTAAGGCTGAGGCTGGTGCTGGGACTGAGGCTAGGGCCACGGATGGGGCGTGGCTGAGGCAGGGGCTGGGATTGGGTCTGAGGCCGTCACTGTGGGACTGGCTAACTGGGCGAAATTCACAAATACTTATTGGAGATTCAGGAACCTCACTATGCGCAACATTACACCAACTCAATGACAGTTACTAGGTTACATCAAGGAAATTATTTTTCCCGAATCCATTGCATTATGGAATCTCAACGTTACATTGTTGAATTACAGAAACATTTCAGGGGCTCATACCATATCGGAAACACTTCCAAGCCGGACGAGCGCTAGCGAGGTAGGCAAAAGCGCTAGTAATATAATTGTTCGTTGGGATGGATTTATGATTCATGAGTTTCCACCAGTACTCTTCAAGAGTTTCCCTCTTCCCACGAAAATGAAACTTTTTCTTCATGACTTCCATCAAATAGACCTCCGGTAGCCGAGGAAAAAACCAAAATTCTCAACATATACTCGCCGTATCACCAGATAGAAGGCCAATTGGACTCATCAAGATACTGTAAGCCTATCATTTCTTAGGAAAAAACTTCTGGAATAGTTTTGATGATGATTCTTCACTTGAACGCCCACACCACCGGGTCCTCCTCTCGTTATTTGAGAAAGGGATATCTTCATCTTTTGATTCCTTTCCAACCCGAGCAGTGAGTAAATGGAAAAACTTCACGCCATAGACGTGTCCCCCTTCTGCTGTTACAAACAAAACCTGCTGATACAAAGCTATAGAGGTGAGAAATCGTTTGTCACTCGAGAATGAGCGTTCTCAAATTGCAAACGCAGTGGTCAGAGTAGCGAAGATTTATCTGAAATCAACGGGACACTTACTTCTTCAATTCCCCGGCACGAAAAGCTCTAGAACAGTTTTGATCTGTAAGATTCTCTTAAAATTGAGACTAACACGAAATTAATCCGATTTATATTCTCACAGTCTCCTTCTGAGGAACTGTATTCCAGAAAGTATTCTTACACCGGCTCATTTGTCCATTCTTATTATATGTATCAAGGAAAACTAGAAGTAACCTCTGGTATCCATGCATTTAGTATGAACAAGATGGTCTCGCTCGTCTATACATTCCGGAATGGCTTTCTATGTCTATTTGTGAAGACGATGCTCAAGGTGAATGTTCCTACAACAAATTCATCACTCGGGTGCATCATCATAAGACAGCCTTACATTTCAGTAAGAGTGAAGTTTTTGGCTGATATGCTATACTATAATTCTACTTTTTCTCCGAACGGTATTTTAATAGATCGGGTCATTGGAATGCTGCCGAGATGATTGATAATCATTCCTAAAAAATTATACTCAGTTGAACCAACATTACATCAATACCACAAACCCTGTGGAGATTCACTAAGAAAATCGGTTATGAAACTGTTCTCCGGCTCTTTCTCGTTTGGGATACATCTTCCGCTATGAAACTCGATAGCTCGATAACGCTGATGATGATCAATCATATCAATATATAAAATCGCGTGCATCAAACAATCAGGAACGAAAAAAAAGATAATATCACTTTATCATGTGCAGATTGAACTTGAAGAGAAGCAAAAAATTGCGAGCAATGGCAAGTTCTATAATGTAGATACCGCAATTCAAATCGACTGTAATAGTGACCTGGTCGTTGAAAATGATGGAGATGTGGGAGGAAAATATTTTCCTCGGAGGCTCGCTTCCAGTATCATCAGGAGAATCAAATAACCATCACCACAAGGAAGCAAGAATCGAGATGGGCGTCAGGTGCATTATCCATGGCGCACTTCGAGGTTACAGTAGAGGGGGATTCTATCAGATATCTACTTACGTATCCAGTAAAGAATGCAATGGCCGAGTCTACATAGACACGCTCACTCGGGGCGCGCGCGCTCTCTCCCCTCGCACTCTCCACCCAAACACCGGATTAGGTGCCGAAAATGGGATTTGAAATCTTTTGACGAGTGTTCCCTCTCAATCGGAGTATAAACGCGGGTTTTTGAGATAGAAAACGGCCAGTTTATCGCGTTAATCGACCAAAAAATTGATTTGCATCTGATAGACATCGAAAAGTGAGAGACTTAGATGTCGATCGATGTGCCTAATATCACGACCCCCCCCCCCCCCCCCCAACTTCTCAGGTTCCTAACTCGCGGCTTATTCAACAATATTCAACATTATCTTGGGTTTACGTTGAGACTTTCTCGAGAAACTGTAAAATAAGCAAAGCTGTGCGGAATTCTGGTTGAGAAGAATCGAGCTATTCCATGTACATACACCAAAGATCAAATTTGTGTTACAAGAGTCACTCCTCCGCAAATTTGGGACATCTCGGGTGTTCATAATCAGGATTTCATACACTTTAGCTTATTATTCAGCTTCTGGAATAAGAGCCAATGTATAACCAAGATGATGCTGAATATCGCTGAATGGTTTGCAAGTTGGAGACCTGATGAAAAGTTGGGGGATGCTTATATGAGACACAACCACACCTCTCATTTTTCGATCTCTATTCGATGAAAATCAATTTTTCGGTCGATTTACGCAATAGACTGGGTGTTTTTCATCTCACAAACCCGTGCGAATACTTCGATTGAGAGGGAACACTCGTCGAAAGATTTTCAAATCCCATTTTCGGTACCTACTCCGGTGTTTGGGTGGAGAGTGCGAGCGGAGAGAGCGCGCGCGCCCCGAGTGAGCGTGTCTATGTAGACTCGGCCAATGATTCGAAAGGCATTGGAATAGGGTTCCTCACTCACGTGTCATTGGATCGACTTTGCTGACATCACGATCTGTCTGCTACAGATCGACTCAATCTCACTCTCGAATGAGAATAAATTCTACTCAAAGCATCACCATTACTGTTCATCTCTCGCTCCTTTTCTATCTTCCTTGTCCTTATCACTTTTTCCTCTCTTACTGCAAAGTAAGATTATAACAAATCTTCACTCCAGTGAATGCAATCGTCAATTTACCTCTATATTCTATCATAAAATGGTCAGCATCGCATCTGTTCAGAGAATTTTATGTCCACCGACTTGAATCGCACACATATTGGTTAGAAATTATTCTGTAGAATTTTTCCAAATCTTACTCAACCTGACGTCTGTGTGATAACTCATCAATGTAACGATATTTCCCACGCCTTTTCCGAAAAGTTGTGAGGTATTGAATCTCTAGAGCAAATGGGTTCTTTTTGTATATAACATCGTCTCACTATCTACGCCACAATTCATCACTTTCCCTTTAGATTCCTTCAAATCGTAATACGACGAATTTTCAAGATATAAAATCATCAAAATCATTTTCGAATGATAGATTCGATTCGGGGAGTTCACCTCGAACCTCCAAAGTATTCAGAAATATTCTATGAATCACGAGAGATCACGTAGAACTAGAAGAACTAAGGCATAATCTCTGAGCGTAGCATACCGTATTGTCTCAGCTCATTCCACGGAAACATGCATGGATTGTTTGTACTCAGTTCTCATTGTCAGTCCAAGCCGCAGTAAGATGATCAAGTTTGATTTTTGGGTTATTCCCATGAGCAAATACAGTACCCGCCAGAATCAATGGAACATGGATGCACTCTAAAACAGCAATTACTCCGACACCCTTAGATCTACGGCAACTTTTCAAATACATTCAGAAGATGAGGAAAAGAGCTATCAATTAATGTACTTCAAAAATTTTTTCTAGCACAAAATTTATGATTTTAATTGGGTCCGAGGAGTAAAAAATATTTATTTCAATCAATCATCAATCATTCATCAAGGAATCGGGATAGAGTGGAAATCCTTGCGGGATCTTGTAGCTCTTATTAAGACATTTGAAATCTTTTAATTATACATCACTCCACGATTTTCAACATCTGAGTTACGAGCGATCAAGTGAGAGTGAATTTATACGTGTCATAGGTAGTTGCGTAATCCTTGATATTGACGTAAAATCTTCTAAATTCCGAAATAACGAGCCAGGTTCATGTACCGAAATTCACTCGAAACGTCCTCAGACAGCTCTCGTACTCTTGACCCGTACCAATTTGTTTCTATACTCAATAGTTCGTAACTCACGATCAGTTGTAAAAAAACGTAAAGCAATGTATAACAGAACGACTTCTGAGGTTTTGAGAAGAACCACAAAATTTCGTGAACAGTTTTGCGCTATCGTAATTTCCTGATGATTCATCGATGGTTGATTGAGATAGAAAATTCTCCAATTTTCAAAGCCAACTAAAACTATGGCTTTCAGGTTAAAAAGATTTTTTGGGAAGCATAAATTGTTAGTCTTTTCTCTCATCTTTTAAATACTTTCTGAAAAATTGCCGTATACCCGAGGGCGTCAGAGTAATTGATATTCTAGTGAAGGTATTCGTATTTCATTCATTGCGGCGGGTACTGTAATGGCCGAGGAATATTATCTACTCGTTCAATCTCTTTAACAGCAATACTTCTCTCCTTGAATTTTATCTTATATTTGCTCGTAAAAATCTCATAGGTATTTCGCCAACTGCATTGTATTGATTCTATCATCTTGCATAAGGTTTCGGCATCTTCGTAAGCCGACAAACGTCTGATCTCGACAGGAGCAAAGTGAATTTGAGAGGAAGTGTCCTGGACAGTTATCTCTAGGATCCTCCCCCCTTGGCAATACCGTGTCACTTTTGATGAAAACTGAAGTTTATCCTCGCATTCATCCATAGCTTCAGTTAGCTGCAGACATCGATATGTTTTTTTCCTGTGTCCGTGATCAAAATATGATTTTGCAGAATTACTTCCACTCATGAAAGTACTGTAGAAGAAAAAGCCTTTGCGCATTCTAGTTATGTTAGAACACAATTCCTAAAGTGGTTTTATTGGGATCAAGAACGGACAAATCTGGCTGCAAAATTTTTATCTACTCAATCTACGTATCAACATGCGCGTAACCTATGCGGAGGCATGCAATTAAATTCTTCCACCTCATTCAGCCGCTACAAAAATCGTGCAGAAGCTCTGATTATTTTCCAGTCATTGCCGTGTTGCATTTGATAATCAACTGACAAATAATTCAGATCCATCATTTGATGAAAGTTTACAGTTCAAAATGACTAGCACAGCTTACACGCTTTTATATATTTCCACGAATTGTGAGTAATTACTCTTGTATATAAGTTGATTATTTGGTCTCATCGATCTTGAAAGGCGGTGGGGAACTGAATAAATTCCCAAAATTTCATGAAAGAAATTTTATTGCTACGTTTCGTCCACTAGGTTTCGTGGAACTCATCACGTTTCTCTCTCCCACATGCACTACTTTTCACATATATGTCACCTACTGTATGCTGCGATCGCGCTAATACTATAAATATGAGTGTAAAATGAGACCGATGACTCATTCTATTTACCTGTATCGACAGGAGCCAGACGTTATGTCTGTGCTCTATTACAAGATCGTTCAAAAAATATCACGACGATCTAAAGAATAAAGTAAGTTGCGCATCTTGAATATTTATACATCCATCATTCGTAAAAAATTTCATATTTTCCATCTTTATGTGTCAAAACAGAAACCTGAAGCCTGATGAGGTCCACGAAACCTAGTGGACGAAACGTAGCAATAAAATTTTTTCATGAAATTTTGGGAATCTATTTAGTTTCCCACCGTTCTTCAAGATCGATGAGATCAAATAATCAACTCATATATGAACCATCAAGGACGAAAAATCTACAAAATTACTCATGATAATTACCTTTGTGGTTCCATAGATCTGTGGTTATTCGTCATCTAAAAATGTTGATATTTCAAAAGTGCAGTCTTCTTCACAAGTGCTTCTAGGCTCATGAAAGAACGATCATTTTAGTTCGTGCTTAGAAGTCTTAGAAGCAACTACTCAAATGGGATCATTGCAGATTACCTGCGTAACGGGCTAAGTTCCTGCTTGGAATAATGCTATAATTACCTTTGTGGTTCCATAGATCTGTGGTTATTCGTCATCTAAAAATGTTGATATTTCAAAAGTGCAGTCTTCTTCACAAGTGCTTCTAGGCTCATGAAAGAACGATCATTTTAGTTCGTGCTTAGAAGTCTTAGAAGCAACTACTCAAATGGGATCATTGCAGATTACCTGCGTAACGGGCTAAGTTCCTGCTTGGAATAATGCTATAAGCTCGATTTAACTGTGCCCTAGCTTTTTGGGTTTCAAATGGATCATACATGCATCCTTCAAACCATAGAGCAATAGCTCCATCGTAAATAGACAATATTCCAGACAATTGAGTTGGCACTCTGCAAGATGGGAGATCAAGTAACCATGTCTTGAAAAAATTCGCCCAAACACATGGAAATCGATAACTTATCCGCATTCCATCTTTTCAATTCTCTATAACTCGACTTTACAAGGGTCGAAAATGAGCTTTTGCTGATCTGATTCTACATATTAACATGTAGTAATGAATTGGCCTCTGTTAACATTATGTAATCAATATTTCATTCTCAGTCATACATTTATCAGATCGAAGGAATTTTTTACAAATCGACTAAAACATCAATTTTCAAAAATTCCATTCCGATAAAATATGATTCCTCTTCTTCGAGCTATTATCAAATACGTATTTTGAAATTTGCATGCGCAAATTTCTGATATTCTCCAAGACTATATTCAAGAAGCAAACGCTCGAGATATTTCGGGGAATTGACCTATACCAATAAAGGCGCCACAGGCACGTGCATGCGTGGTTAGATGGGTCAAGTATGGATTTCTCCGCTCGCTTTGCTTCTGTGGTTCGTATAGCGAGATTCTCGGCATACAACGCGCGTATCGGCAATGTAATATTCTGCCGATTTTCTGCAAAGTTAGAGAGAGAGAGAGAGAGAGAGAGAGAGAGAGAGAGAGAGAGAGAGAGAGAGAGAGAGAGAGAGAGAGAGAGAGATACGAGCAAGCAGAGAGGCTTTGAGAGCATGGTAATCCCATAGCGTGCAAAATCCATTTGTGCTGGAGGCTGAAGGAGGTATATATTGCAGTGCCTTCGATATCAATCGACGCGGGTGCTTGTCTGGCTTTAAAAATTCACGCAGACTCTTCTCTCTATTTCTATCTCAACGCAAGAATTGGACGCAAGGGTGTACTGGTGTGCACAGAGCAAGACGTATAATCTCGATTTGGGTGGTTTTCATATTTATGCGAATACCTTCTGGTAAGGACTCGATGCAGTAATGGCTCATTGATTTATTCAAACTATAGATTCGATGATATATATACCTCCATGAACCATCAATCTTTCAATATTTCCAAAGCATTTCAGAGCATTTAAGGATAATTGATTCTGAGCGATCAATGGATTTGTGACCGACCAATTCAAAACTGCTCACAAAACTCCTTTAGAGAATCGGTAATATGGTCGACCGAATCTGAATATTTGGGGGTGGATGAGGTATCTCAGGAATCATTTGATCCACTTCTGCTAAAGTGTCGGATTCTGGATATCATTTTCAAATGGTTTCGACAGTAAATACAATATTGATCAAGTGTTTCCGGGTGTCTACATACTTTCTAAGTAAATTTTGCTCGCAAATACTTTAGCAAAGCAACAGACACTTTTCGACCATTTTCCTGGAATTTCCAATTGGACAGGGCGAAAAGAGTAACGGAGTACTGGCCACGATCCTATAGATGGTGTCAATATTTCAGCCCGAGAAAGAGAGGAAAGGTTTCAGTAGGCTGTACATTACACAAGCGTCAGGCAAATACAGAGCTCAGACAAGTGAAGCAATTCCTCACAAACTCTCATGAGCCAGGATAAGTTCACTGTAAAGATTTTATAAATTTCAACCAGAATTCTAAACTTTATTGTGGTTAAATTTCAACCATGTAGTTGAGATTCAACCGCATAGTTGAATCGATAATTTCAATTAACGAAGTTGAAATTCAATCGATGAGCTCGAATTCCGAGCTGGAGATTGTGGTAGAGAAAGTATGTTTTGATTGAGTTGGGAATTTCGAATCCGGAGGAGGTTTTTCCTTGGGAACTCGGAACATCCCGAAACCCGTAAACAAATGCCGTCCAAAGACCACAACCTATCAATCTCAAGGGTCCCGTATTATACCTATGATGAAAGAGGTGCGCGTTTTTCACGCAAGCTAGGCTTGGCAGATTCAGTCGATCAGTCACCCAATGGGACACGATCAGCGATGCAGTCACGGTGCACCGCGACCATAAAACTTGGAAACACATTTCACATAGAGATTTTGATGATTCGTACCTTGAGACAAGCTATCGAAACCTTGTTTCTGTCCTACTTATATTCCACAACCCATTTTTCAACCCAAATCACAAGAGAATTAGAAAAAAAGTGAACAACTTGATCGCAGGCATTGGGAGTAAACACCTACCGGCATGCACAAGGACGGCCAAGGGGCGTGTGGAAAGAGGACCATCCATCATGGCCGTCCTGGGGTGACACGGTAGTATTGTTCTGCATGGGAGCATGATTGCCAACCTAGTGCATTATTTTTTGTAAGTATTATTCAGTTTCGACTCATTTTCAGTCCCATCTCATTTCAGTTTTCATCCAAGAATGTCTCTTGGCTATTTGAAACACTTCCATCAAATGAGAAAGACTCACCAGTACTGCTCAGCTCTAATGAGAGTTCTCGTGAAATCAAGTACGTGTTAAGACATTGAAGACTTTCCAACATCTCTTTATCGGAGTTTTCCAACTATTTTCTTGTTTTGGATTATACCGTCAGTCAAGTAATCTCTCTGCCCATATGGCATCTCAAAAATTTTTTTCTTCGTTCTGTTCTCAGATGAAATTCGCCTCAATAAGTGAGAATGAGATTCAATGGACATGTGTTGGAAAATCTCCAACCTCCGCACTCTTTCTCTCCCACGAGCAACTTACATTGGTTGTGAACAGTACTACTAAATCTCCTGCTTCACTGAAGGTATTACAACTAGATAGGAGACATTCTCACTCTGGAACTATAAAGAGAAAAGACTGGGTCAAAACTGAACTCCAGGGTTTTCAAGAAAGCACAAGCGAATAAAATTACAGATCTTCCCCTCTGTTCAACTTCTCATCGGTAAATATCACAATGGATGTTTCAACCTAAGTCATAAACAGAAAGACAGAATTGCACACACACTCACAGTTGTTTTGTATCGTAAGGTTAGTATTAGCTGGACCATTACTTTGTATAATGCTGCGCTTGACCCACAATCTGGACCATGATATCATTTTTCCCTCACTGCACTTCCATCCAGTAATATCACATACAACGTGTACATGACTTTCCCCAATTTCAAGGCTCACAATTAAACGATTAGCTCGCATGCAAAACAATACTACAGTGTCACCCCAGGGCAGCCATGATGGATTCTCCTCCCCCCCCCCGCCCCTCGGCTGCCCTAGTACCGGTAGATGTTTACTCCCAATCTCCTACCAATACTGTGGGCATATTTTTCATCCACATTTTGTCTTATTATCTTGCAATATGGGCTAAATTACCAGAGGGCTAAATAATAGTTAGATAATGACAAAAACTTGTCCACTCGTCGTTTAGCCCAAATCAC
The DNA here is from genome assembly GCA_029851415.1 of Eretmocerus hayati. Lineage (NCBI taxonomy): Eukaryota > Metazoa > Arthropoda > Insecta > Hymenoptera > Aphelinidae > Eretmocerus > Eretmocerus hayati. The sequence goes on along the minus strand of CM056742.1, from coordinate 135,329,903 downwards.
TTGAGAATTGCAGAAAAATAGAAATAACTTACAGCTTGCATGGTGACTGCAGTGCCTTGATTTTTAGCCCAAAAGGCTCTCAGTGACGCCCCGCTGATGTTCATTTCTACATTATAGGATAATTTCATGAATTTCGAACAAAATTTTCGACTACATTGTGATAGAATTCCAACCACGTGGTTGAGAATCCATTGCATTTTTTTTACGTCGTTGATTTACATTGACCAAACCTGACAAAGCCGTATCAAAATTTCACAGACTAAAATAGGCTGCTGGAGCACCATTACAGTCAGACCCCTGGTCAATTGTTTCGCAACCTTTATCAGCGGTCGGTTGCATGCATGTCCCTTCAAAGTTGCAGCTAAAGCCATCACGTGGCCGGAAACGTGACGCGCGTTTTTTTGCAGCTGCGAGCGAATTGTGTTGGCTCGGATAGGGTCACGCTGAAATATTTACGCGGTTGGCTGGCTGGATCAAACGCAGACTTCTGCATCGAAACCCGCATATACAACCATTTGCACATTCACGCATTGATCTGGTATTGCAATTTCGTCGGGTTATACCTTCTTGCGATGGTTTCATATGGAGTCTTCGAACCTCATTTTTTCTGTTGAGATAGTGATGAAGAATGATCGTGAAGTTATACATATGGAGGATATTTTTCGACAGAAGGTGTGTTGGGTAAATTGTTTATAGGTATATACTGGTGCCAGGGAATAAAGAAGTACTCAGATTTTCATCACTTGACAGAATTTGTGATTCAAACATGACGCAATACCCATAAATTTTTCAGAAAAAATTCACGGGGTAACAGGATTTCAACCATTGGCACGCGCAGTCACGCTACTAGCCAAATAAGAGTTCAAGAGAAGTAATGCGCGGTCAAGCAACAATACTTTGGATTTTGTTGATGAGTATATCATCGATCAGGTACATAATCACTACAGTTTGAGTGGTTTAGGGCCGAACCGGATTGCTTAAATGTCTCAAATTGGCACTTGTCTCAGCGTGCACTCTTTTGATGAAAATTCTGCTGAAATGATCACCGTGTCACAGACGAAAAAATTATTTTGCAACTCGGCTTACGCACCTCTGAGCTCCGTTTCGACAAGGGGTGCATCAAAAGAAATCTTGAGGGAATCTGAATTTGAAACACAAAATGTGATGAAAAAATTCGATTCTACGCTGGCTATGGTGCGTTCCCCCTTCCTTCGCAAAATGAAACTATTCAGTGGAACTGAAGCTATCAAAATTGAGATTAGTTTCCGACATACTAAGCCGAATTGACTTGAAAGTCGATGATTATGATCAGAATTTTACGTCAGATGAAGGCTTGCATAATCATTTACGAGGAAGACATCTCCCATTTTGAGATAACAAACCATATACTTCTCCATTTCGTTAGAGCACCATCAACTAATTTCAGAATTCATAATTGTATCTCAAAGGGTCCGCAAGACAGATACGCGTTGATGTCCATCGCATTACCTTTTCGGTACTGCACTGTGTGTCTTCGCGATTTTATCATCTCAAGGATTTCATGATGTTCAAAGAGGATCGAATGACAATGCTTCAAACTCAATTCACGTTCATTTCACTCGAATACTTTTCCGATACCTCGAGAGGCAGTTTCAAATTGGATCAGGCCGAACACAGTCAATTTGTAGTTAGGTGAAATTTTATTCCATTTGATATTTGCTAGAAAACACTTCCCATGGAATGACGGAGAGTCGTCCCCAGTAGATGATATTGACGGTCATTTCATTATTTTTTCTATAGAAGTCGTCATAAATCGTGTAATTTACTGAACTTGTTGCATCTTCCTCTCACAAAGCATTGTTTTCACAACGAGGTTTATAATCATGAAACCGAATTGTAATTTCAAGGCTCAATCTATACATTGTTCCGGATGCGACTGGGCATCCAACGCTTGTGACATGGCGAACTGGTGATTACAATCATAACGTGATATAAGGAATACGGAAATGTGGTACTGATGTGTGGTTAAGTAATCGTAGATACGCATATTTGTACGCGTAGTAAGAAGGTGTCGAGGGACTGCAATTCTGCAGCCCTTGAGAAGGGTAGGAGCTGAACGAATGGGTAGAAAATGGGTCATGTTGTTAGTGGTCACCGTTCATCTTCACCCGTGACACGCTCTCGAGTTTATATCCACTAATAGAAGATATGGAAATGAAATTTGGAAGGAATGAGTTATAAACGAGGCAACAAATGAAAATAAATTGTTCAAGAATATCGAAATCAATGCAAACACTCGCGGGCAAGGCCTAATTTTGGGGCGCACAAGAGCTCCGCCGTCGTGGAGGGGCACGGGAAATATGAGGCTCCCTCTTATTCTACGTTTAAGAAGACGGGCAACCCTAATTTTAAAGTATGGACTAGAAAGTCGTCGGGGGAAGGGGATGGCTAAGGATTTTTATTATGTATTTCCCCAATCTGAGGACGAAGGCATCGTTGTTCTTGAAAAAAAAAAATTCCCTCAACTATATTCATTTCCTGGTTTACATCCCCTTCGACAAAGTTATCAGATATACCCCTCAAAAGATTCACAGAGTATATCATCAAATCGTGTGAGACCAAATACATTTTTGCGGGTTTAGATTCTGAATTTAACCTCAAAACGCCTCTGTAGGCGAAAAATATTGATTCATTAAAAAATGACATCACTGCTCCCGTGTTCAGATGAAAAACCACATCAAAATAATGAAGGAAAATTTGTAAAAATGAAGATCAAATGAAAATAATTGCGAACAATGAGAGAAAAATTTCGTTTCATTACGATTGAATTCGATAAGAGTGTCATTCGACAGCTCGAGTATTTTATCCGAAAACGATTAGTAAACCTGCATCAATCTACTGATACACATCATTTTTCTTGCAATGGGAACGATAATAGTTGAACCACTGGTATGATCTTCTGCCATTCGCAAGTAATTGATGAGCATGAAATGATAAAGCTTTGAAAAAATCTGTGCCTCGTCGAAGTAGACTCAACTATGCTTTGACATAATATTTGCTTATCGAAACTTCATTACTTGATCGGTGTATAATTTTCGCGCCTCTACATTCTCTCGCTCTCTGCTTTCAAGCGTTTCTATAATCACGCGCATCGAGCAAGTAGAGTAAGTCAACCTGTCACGCGACTCCATACACCACTCAATCCAAGCTTTTGCTGTAATACGTACCTTGTGCGCCACAATGTAGGTGCCATAGAGTGGTAGTGAATTTGCTGCTACCCCCTGTTGATGCTCTATTAGCTGCACATGAGAAGGAATTTCTGTAAGCTAGTGAGTTTGCAGCCACTTATCGATTAACCGATCGGCTCTGATCTCCATGTCAACCAGATTTATTGAATGCAATTTCAAAATCAATTCGTAAAAATCCTTGACTTTCTCACAACTCTGCTTTGCACTCATTATATCATATATGTACCAACAGCGGTATCATAGAATAACCAATAAGATCCATTCTTATCGTACTCGATCTTGAGGTTGAGCGAAAATTTTAACCGTTAAAGATTTACTGTGGATTGAAAGGGATTTTTAAGCAAGTATTCAGCCTCGAGCGTTTGCATTAGTTCATGTATGTTGTCTTTGTATATGTGTTCACACATAAATTTATTTGTTTGTTTGTGTGCACAGTATAAGTGTGTAGATGGAGAGCAAACGTACGGACGCATCCCTTTTGCCTTCAGGGGGGTTGAACTTGGGTAATACGGCAAACTAGGCGCGCGCATGCAGAACTGTCGAAACATATCGGTGCCTCACACAGCATACGCGTATGTATAATGTGCGCAGCTATAAAGCAAAGTTTCTCACTCCATGAAAGCTACGAATCACAAGTCTGAGATTCAGTTTGTTATGCATATGTTGTGCTCATTTTCAAGAATAGGTTGTTTCATTTGTAATGAGATTGAGCTAATTAGTTGACTATTAAGAGTAGATTGTTTCATTTGTAATGAGATTGAGCTTATAAGTTAACTGATAAGAGTAAATTGTTCCATTTGTGATGAGATTGAGCTCATCAGTTGACTAATAAGAGCTTGAACATTTTTGGAAGAAATTTTTGATACTTTTTACACACAGAAGCGCGTAAAAAGTTCAAACTGCTGAGCCTGTCCGAACTATTAGCCTACCATGACTGTGTGGTGGCCTATGAGATAAAGAATGGCTTATTCTCTAGTGACTACGTGAATGGTCTATTTAATGTGAGAGAAGTAAGGTATGACATGAGACACATCCGCAATATTAATGAAACTTGTTGCCATTCTAACTTTATGTACTATTCAACAACGCATAGACTTAGAAGAATATGGAATTTATTGCCAGTCAATTTGCAAAACCTGGAGCAAATATCTATCATTAAAAGTAGCTTACAACTCGAGCTGAATACGACTGAGCTTTATCGGGACCTGGTCAATATTATTGGGTGATTTTGTCTTATATGAATCATAGTGGATGAATGCATAACATGTTATGACCTCAGGGTCACAATAGGAAGATTCTCTTTCTCATTTTACATATTCGAAATTTATAATGATGATTATTATCTATTCTTGAACCATTAAACTGTTATATATTAATAATGAATTATATTATACTATTATGTTATCTTATGTGCAAGGGCTTTTAAGCCCGTTTAATTTTCTAAATAAATAAATAAAATGAATTCCTCCTGGTGCCAAATTCGCAACAGCACATTTTCAGAAAGAGTCCGTGATATAGTCAAGGCGCGAAGTATCACAATGCGACACACTATAGGAAATGAAAAAGCATGGAATACAAGGAAATAAACTTACTATATTTCTAGTTTGGATGGGGGCTAGCAATATATTTCTGAAAAATGGCGAAAGATATCCATAGTCAAAGCTCGAGAGAGAATATCTAGATTCAGAATGAACGCAATCATATAGTCCATGCATAAAGATCTACGTTACAAATAGGACAAGTAGTCAGACAGAATTTTGATTCATTAAATTCACGCGCAAATTTACAACCAATGTCCATCAGTATTCAAACGTGCGACGACGATCTCATCCAATATTCATTCGTCAATACTCTCATCAAAATGGACGGGATTCTCACTGGTGATCATAACCTATCTACATGTCGACTTCTATGATCCCACAAACCAATTTCTCACGAAAATCTTCAATCACGAGGGTTTTTGAAAAAAATGTGTGTAGTATGGTATTCATGAAGTAAAACTGATTTCATTATCCTGAAGCAGAGCCATTTTGATGGCCATGAGGTATCTGACCTTAAAAGAATGCCACGACTTGTGCAGTTGGTCGTAAACTCCAGAAATCGAGAGAAGACTCTTATTATGTACAGAATTTTATCCATGCTCGTGACAGATGCTTGAGGATTTTCCATTATGTTTTGCTCTTCAGATGCAATTATCTTCAGTAGGACGGCTTGAGCACGCAAAACAAACTTGCAGATGCAGCTACACTCGTCGATGAATGCTCCAGTAAAAAATTCTTGACCAGCGAGCCAAGTAGACTACTCTTCCATCCGCAAGGTTTCCGGGACTCATTGTTTAACTAGCAGCACAAACCAAGCCACATGGCAATTAATTATTCAATGATTCACTCTCTTCCTGATCCTCTTTCTCTTTTCTCTCGCATCAAACTTGAGCTTTGAGTACTTGCGGTCTTGGTCAGTAGTATGCATCGAATGAACATTAAAATCTTCATTTCCTCCTTTGTTTTGCTCTCTCCTGTCACTTCTTCAAGTAAAATATTGTATAATGCGTTGCAACAACTGCATGAACTATAAGAAATGAGGCTTGGGCTCGTTTCTCGGCCGGCACCAATGTGAATTTTCATGAGTGCCTTTCGGTGGCTTCGGAGGTTCGGAACCCACCTTAGACTGCAGGTACCGCAGAATAACCTCGAAAAGAGGTTGGAAATGCGTTAATGAAAAAAAGCAAGAAGAACCATGAGAAATCCAAAATTACCAATTCTGTTGAATTGGGTCTGTTGTATGAAGATTTAGCCAAGCCTGTAAATGTAGCAGACACATCGCAGTCCATGACTTTTGAGACAGGTTCATGAGTTAGGAATATTAGGTTATACTGACATTTGAAAACGTGTGCCCTCTCTAACAATCCATGAGAATCTCACAGATGTTTGCTACGAATAATATCATCTTTTGACATAATTTAGAGGTGTCAGGCACGCGTGTACTGCTCAAAAAACTAAAATATTTCACTGACGCATGAGGATTTTTTGTTAAATCATCTCGCGTTTGGTGAATTTTTTCAACGCTGACATTACATTCATACCAGATATTTTCCTCTCGTAGCCAAAACAAATTTTGGATTCAACACGTTCGCTGCGGAGGCTGAAATTGATGGTCTTCCCTCAAGTGCGGCGGGGTCCACTGGTGGGCCCCATTCAATGTTGCTTCTCATAAGGCCAAAATTCTCAGCATTGGGGGAAAGACACGCGGAGCCCAAGAGTGGACCCATTGCCACAGAATTTGAGACAGTCCAAATAGTCTTGAAATCTCTGTATCTATTCAACGATTCGAATAGGAATAACACCTGTATCACGTCTCATTTAACTCACAAGTTGGGTTGAGGCACCTCGGTGCCTTAGCCCTGGAGTCTGATAAACTCCCGGCCCCAGTCAGCGCCCGCCGGAGCGCGGCATCTCCGCATATTTTCATCCGGCACCCGGGAATAGGTGAGTCTAGGAACTCGCATTGAAATCGTCTACAGGCGATACCAATGCAAGCCTGGACGCCTTATCCATCAACCCTTGGGGCTACCTAGGCTCCAAGGAAGCCTAGAAGGATCTCAAACCCCTCACTGAGGGGTGGATTTCGGCCTTGTGCTGGGAACCGAGCCCGAAATTCGGTAGTCGGAGAGGAGGAGCGGGTCATTGTTGAACCACTTGTAATTTGGTGGTGGCCGTCCCCCAAACCGACGCGCTGGCAGGGCGTATTCCTGCCCCTCGCCCATGGGGAAAACCGGTGTAGAGACAAAAGTCAGGGATCCGGAATATGAAAGCCAATAATCCTTCCTGTATCGTATCATTCCGGAATCCTGCAAATCCTTGAAAGCTCCCAAATTCGAACCTCGACTGATTCTGTGAGTAATTTGTTATCGTTAAAAGCGACAACAAGAAGAATGCTTACGATTCCAACACCTTCCTCATCTTATTACATATCTACGCCTTTTGTCAAAACCTGTCCTCATCCGATCTCAATTGCAGTCTCTCAAAAGAGATTGAAAATTCTTGGCACAATGGCAGAAATCTCCGTCTACGAACTCATAACAGAACAATGGACCATGAAAGTCGAAAACAATTGACAAAGGTAAATCCCGTGAATGAGAGCCTTTGTTCCTCAAAATGATCATGTGCATGTATTTCAAGTATGGGAAACAAGGTCAAGTATATCTTGTACAATATATACTCAAGATCTATCGCTACATATACTGCAATGCTATTGCTTCTTGAGAACAAAGCGTTCGATGAAGAATATGGGTTCGAGCCTGACGTACTCAAGACGAGACTAGACTTTAGCATTTTTGACAGAATCTGTTACAACGCTATAGTAGAAAAGGGTCATGATCTTGGATGACCCGATGATGTGATCTGAAAATTTTCAGGATATATCGGATTGACGTATTCATGAAAAATCGAATCCATTCCGCTCTAGAACCAATTTATCTTTGAGGTAGCAGGAAAGATATAGACTTCGATCTGACAAATCGAGCGAATCAACGGAGAAAAGTACATCCTGGAACGGAACAGCTTGTGACACGTGTATAACCACACCCACGAAATCTGATTCCAACTCTGATGATGCATTTTTAAAGAGGAATCTGGCTCTTTCATAACCTCATCCGAATCTAAGTATATCCAGAATCCGCTTCACCATAAAACTATTCTCGATTCTACGCGCATGACTACACTGCCATAGAATGAAAATAATCACATGGATCGATATTATAGTAATCTACCTGCCAATCCAAGTTCACATTCATCATATTGCTATAGCCCTGGTAGAAATTCATATTAATGTAACACATTATTAGCCATAAATTGGCCATTTTCAGCCAAAATTGGCCAAAAATAGCCATTTTATGTCTATTAATGTGTTACATCGAAGTGAATTTCTACCAGGGAGGACCCGGTGTTGATCTTCAGATGAGCTAAACACCGACAAGGATGAAAATGACCATCTCAGATCTGTACATGAGCGAAGAAAGAGAGAAAAGATTGATGCATTTACATTCCTTTTATATCATTCTCTCAGAACCTCGGTAGACGTCAGAAAACTGTAATATAATCTGCAGGTTGGCCCCCAGCCGTTTTCATCATGCTCAACGTGCAAAAGCTATGGATCTTCTTTTCTGCTCGTTTTCACTCTTGGCTCTTGCAACTCGTCATCGTGTTGCGAGGCAGCACTTTTTCATAACTTGCTACTTGCAACAGAGACCAACTGATCCTCTCGGGAAGCGTGTCTTCTCTGCCCTCGTTTCCTTGATTATTTACGATTCCGGCATTTTCTACTTTCCATCGTCAAACTTGAGTTCACCACTTTATGAATTTAGTGAGAATTCACTCCCTAGTTGAGTGAGTCAGCTTTAGAACTATCGGATTATTTGAGAATCTCACACTTATCTATCACATGTATATATACCAGGAGTTCGAAAAGTGAGTACCCAACCCCTTTTGTTTTTTCATGAAAACGGTTGGGGATTGCAGAAAAAAACACGCGCCCCATCATTTGAGAAGGAAAGTTTTCCAATGTCTTCAATTTTGACCTTGGAGATCATTTTCATAGGAAGTTGGATGTCACTCCCATTGCATTGGTCTTGAAAATGCAGTCGAGCTCTCAATGTCTCCTCAATAGCCGCCACTAAGGTCAAAACCAGGGTCACTAGCTCGTTTTCACTCTGGACGTAAGCAAATTCCATCCCACGCTCACTCTTGGAGCTACGGAGGTTACGTCTACCGGCATCAATCTTTTTTTATTTGACAAAGGTCAAGTCAGATAGAAAAATATTTTTTACAACAATTGCATAATTCTCAATTTTTCCCCAGGATCCGAGCATGAAATTGGGTATTTCCATTTGAAAAAAAATCGTTTTGACGTCCAAGTTACCTAGGAACTACTTATTTCTCATTTGACTATGATTTTTGAGAGAATCAATACATACAGGAATAGGGGCCCTTCAAAGTTGAACTTCATGATAGCATGATTTCAAAATTGATCGTCTTCAAAATAATGTCTTTTACCTCTCGGTAGGAATCTTGCAAACGATTTCCAATCTCATTGAGGCTCAAATTTCGGAATGAGACCAAGTACTCATACCACAGTATCTATCAATAAACAGCCATGTTTGGCTAGGAGGGTTCAGTCACGAATTAGGATACAACAAGAATAATCATGCAGCTATCCACAAACGAGACATTGACTATGATCTCAGAAAGAAGCGATCTAAGTTGATTTCTTAAAGCATGCATAAGTGATTCCAATCAATGAAACGAGTCATCAAACTTACACAGAATAGCTCTCATTGAAATTTTGATGCACTCGCATCGTGCATCTTGATCGCAGAGACATCAAATAACGGAGCTAAGCTCAAAAGAGCGCATAAATGTGTCGCAATCGTTAGCACGGAATGAGAGCTTATGCATGCGGTGCACAAAACCGAAAGGTGGTAGCGTTTGATCGATGAAAGTATTTCACGTGGATTTGCGATGCAAAAATCCTTGATGTTGAGTCGTATAAATTACGAATTCATGCTCGTATGCGCTTGATTGCGGACATAAATTCATTTGCTCGAACCTCGATGACTCGTCGAATAAACTACAAGACTTCGGTATTCTGCAATTTTCTAGCTAACGAGCTGCTCGCGTTATGCATTCTACGACCGAGATTCTGACGCTGGATCGAGTTCCCAGAGCTGCTTCAAATAAGTTCGGTATGTTGAGGATATGGAAATTTGTATACGATCCCAGGAGTCGAACCATAGTGAATCAACAGTCGTATATCCGTAAGGGACTCAAAAAATATGTACATGAGTAGATCCGCTGAAACTTGCTCGCAATGGGTCTCAGTCTGTTGTGGCGTCTGCGCATTCTCAATTGATTGTGCAAAACACGTTTCTCATGTACGTTTTTGTGTTCTTCTTGAGAAAAAGGTCGGATTAGACCAAGCTTGAGGTTTGAAGGGTGCAAATTAATGATCAAATAGTACATTACGCAACTAGGGAGTAAAAGAGGACGAGTCCCTCCCAGGTGGATATTAATGCTCAAAGCAACCAAGAACGATGGAGGCTCGGGAGGTGATCGTCCTCTTTTCTCCCCAGTTGCGTATTTCACTTCTTACTACGAGGGAACGAAAACTCGCGTCATTCACGCTTCGCAAACCGAGAGTATAAAACGCGTCTTTTAGTCCCTATAGTAGTGAAAATGTCATTTTCATGGCATGTCCGCACCTTCAAATTCGGCATTAAACTGCATGGTATGGTGATATATGGTTTCTGAATGATTTCCCCACAAAAAACATCTAATTTGGATATATTTTGAACATGTTCTCATAGTTTAGAAGTCGCAACTAGGTTATGTACCCATCCAACGCTGTGTGTACATTATGTCTCCGAATTTGCGCCAAAATTACTGTTTTGACAATATGTGGTGCGTGAGAGAGTCTATCAACTTGTAAGCGTCCGCTCATGGGCAAATTTTGATCCTCTCGCTTCAAACCATCGAACAACTGCGGTATGAACATCCATCGCTTAATTCCCAAGAAGTGGTGAAGTACTTCTCTCCGAAAAAATGCCGCGGTAAATGAGAGTGTCTTTTCCGTACGCATCTTGCAACAAGGCTAAGATATCGATAGCCCAAGTTCTCGTCCAACTTTCTGGAAGTATTTGGTGTGCAAAAGGCCGTGCTAAGCGGAATAAACGATTCATTAACTCCCTGATCCGTATTCACTGATCAAACACGGAATGTCATTTCCGTAGCTGTCATTTCCATGGTCGAATCGCGATCTCGAGCTGAGTCCTTACGGGATTTAACACGTAAAATTTTTTTTGAATTCCTATATTTTTGACTCTTGATATCCAATTCAGATGAGATTAGTAGTGAAAAACCCAACTCGTGGGTCTAGACGTTCACCTTTGCATTTTGTCCACTTTTGAGAATGTTCCGAGCCAATTTCTGCGGATCTACTCACCATACAATCCGGAGAGTTAGCGTCCACAATATCTTCACAAACTTCAACTTCGAGCTTTGCCTATTTCCTGTTATACCTCTTCTCACTCATTCGTATCAGTTTGAAGTAGACTGTTCGATTCGGCCCGTTGCTCCTGTAGGATCTTTTTCCTTTGTTTTCCTCAATCTCGACAATGGTCATTAGCATCACCTTGGACCCCCAACAATTCATATCCCTACTCTTGTCTACTTCCAACATCGGTCAAGTTTCAATCAATTCTGATCATGATTTTCCTCACGAGTTTTCTTCTCATATAAATATATTGTAGCTTTTCATCATCAAAATGTTTCAGCTTTTGCATTCAAATAGAATTTCTGTGACTCCCAATGATTCCACGTAGCTTTTACCAATCATTCATGATACCAATATTGAGACATGGTTGTGGTATTCGGAGTATAATTTCGGGACGAAGACAAAAGAAAATTCTGCCAGCAAATTTCCATCCTTCATGAGATCTACGAGCTCAGAAAAAGCTTGCAAGCTAATGACGTCTCGTTCTCAATTTTCATCGCTCCCGTCACTTTTTGTCCAGCTCACCGGTAAAATGTACTTATGAATAGCTAATTTAGCAGCGAATGAAGAGAACGACGGTCAAAAAGAATACTCCGTACAGACTGAATCAATTGGGAATTCACATATGTCTGCATACTTTATCATTATTTTCATTCTCCTGTACCCCCTATCTTTCTCTCTTCATCTCAGTTGCACTCTTCGTTTCCGTGAGAATATCCACAAAATTATTGTATGTGAGAGATAGACTTCCTTCACACCTGCCTCATTTGAATTTACCAATATTTCCACTAGAATCCATAGATAAACCTGAAAAGAAATAACAACCACTTGATTGAAGGCTCAGACACAGAGTATGTCATCATTTTCGTGTCCGATGCATATTCAGTGCCAAGGATAAATTCATCCAGCGAGATTGGAACTTTGTCATTTTTGCTGGTATCTGTAATGAAGAATGTATACTTCTACCTATTGAAACAGCAATCTGTGTAAGGATATCCTTGTGAATTCCAGATGTTCTCTAAGATGTAATGTATTGAACCATTATTATTCCTGTATTATCCATTTGCCGCACGCATGACCATCTGAAACTGAGGGATCTGTTACCGACCTTTCCGTTGGTAATTTTCCAATGAATAAACGACATAAAATATAGATCACAATGAATATTTGCGATGAGAATTTCTCAGAATCGCATGTCATGCTATTGATAGATATGGAATCCAAGAGCCTTGAATCTGTCTGAATATCCATGATTGCAATTTTAAAGGGCTCTCTCTCTCTTTTAATTTCTTATCTTTCCTATAATCAGACTAACCAACGCTTAGTAACATTCCCTTGAAGTCCTGCACTGCTAATTAATCGTATTTATGAGTATTGACGAGCTCGATCTCCCGTTCAATATTTTGAGATTTCTAAGTGGGGCATGCGATTTGAGTGGCGTATTCAGCTATTTTATTATTTTAGAGGTTGAAACGCCATCAATATCCATCATCCGGCTCGCAACCGTTCACATCACTCAATTTCTCAATTATCGTATCATTGTTCTTTCATAACTGATAAAACCATGACGTTCATCGAAACAATCAATAATTTTAGATGCGATTCTTCAATACGTATATTTTTGGAGACGGTTGAAATTGCTCTAGGACCATAATCTTATACTAATTGTGGGTACCACATGAGCTCATATAATGGCTTTTCACACTTGAGGGTGGTAAGAATTCCAAGAGATCAGACAATGATGAGAAAAATTTGTAAAGAGATAGATCAATATTCATCGATGATCATCATAGAATTTTAACATTGAAAGTAAGCAATGAGTGAACATATCGGTACAAAAACACTGTTGCATAAGCTTCCCGATTGTTGTAGAGGAGTTACACGTGCATTTGTTCAGATTCTAGCAGCTGTAAGCCTTGGATTAAACTTTTTAGCGCTCGATTGTACGTGATATATTCAAAGCGGGCATTGAAACTTCCGCAAGCTTGGATAAAGCGAATACGTATTCTGAATCGGATACATAGATGCGAGTTGGAAGAGTTATTCAGTTGATTTGAATTCCATGAAATAATTTCGAGTTGTGAAGAGGCATTCAACTCTTCACTTCGCAGATGCTTGAATCAATATTATGATCAATAGATGTTGTTTTTTAAACCCATCCCAAGGAATCAGTATCGTTGAAATGTTCATCAATCTGATGAATATGAGAAAGAATGTTCAAAGTTAAAGCGTGTACGCTGAAAGTTATTCAATTCAAATTCGGTGATGAAAAAATTCGTCTCCTCGTCCGTTGATCAAAATCATGAAAGAATTAAAGGAGAAGACGAATCACAATATGCCTGGATCTTATAAGTTAGAAGGTGTCTGCGCTCAAGTTATCCCGGCATTCATCATCCAATCATCTGAACGAATTCAAGGGAGATGATGATATGTACTCGTTTTCTTGTCTTCCAGTCCAAATTGCAAGAGAATCGGAGTAAAAGGCAAATAACTTCCTGAGTGCGCAGTGCACGGAGTCTGCACCGCTTTGAAATTGTCTGTAACAATATCCGCGGTAAGTACTCGCTTCAATGATTGCCGGTCTCAGCTAATCATTGCTCAGTTCGAGGATTCGCCTCATAGATCAGTTTCAATTAACGTCTCGAGATCCGAAGAACAGGTGCAGAATATCGCGATGGCTTTACTTCCGTTTCTTTGTCATCATCAGCCTGCATGGAGACTATACTGCCGTAAAATCGAAAAAGACGTATGTGCACCGAACCTGGAATCGAGAAAAACAGCTTCAAAGTTTGGCCAGGACTATCTCACGCGTGCATTTTCCAGAATGAAAACACACTTTCAAGACATACTCAATTCTTCCTCATTTTTTTCATTAGGATAATCGGGCACATTTTGTCACTGACTGCACCATGGTATCAATAACTCACTTCTGATAAATATTTCACTTACGTCTTTTTTGATTTGTATGGCAGTAGCCCTACCTTCCCGTGATCGGGTACTTGATGCACGTTGTATGCAAGTATCCAATTTACAGCTGAGGTGAACGGTTTCGTAGATATCCACGAAAATCTTCGGCCCCATAAGTATTCATATGGACGCCCAACTCTCAGTTTTTGAGTCCGTCCAAGGTCACCGAGCGAAAAAGAAGGGACAAAATAGTCTGTTATATGAATTTCCAGAATTTTCACGTGGATCTTTATCATACTGTAGAAATCAGATCAGGCATTAATCATTCATCATTCATACCCTCCGGTCCCGGCTTTCAGCTTCACCCTGGCATGCCCCCATAGACGTGTTGCGAGGGTACGTTCTGCCAGCAGGTTGGTTCGGAAGGGGAACATTCCAGAACCACGAAGGGTTCGGAATGATTCGATTATTTGTACCGATTACCGAATTCTGAGTCGGTCAGGTGCCTGGTTCTGACCTCTGACACGGGGCTGCATAAGACGTGTAATCGAACTAAGCCTCATGCAGCTTCATGTCGCATTATTCGGAACTGGAATTAAGCCCCAGCACGTGGCTGTGGCCGCCATCAGCGAGGAACTGGGGGGGGGGGAGGCTCATCTGAGTTTTTTTGGGTCCCAGGGAGTCCCTCGTATCACCGAGTAAGTCATTCAAGTCTCGCGTCGATTCGCCACTCAAGGCAGTCCTGTCCCGAGTTCTGAGATCCACTCGGCCCCGCGCATTGTAGCTACCGTGCCCACTGGATAGAGATACGCGATTTCCACGCTCCAGCGGGCGCTGACTGGGGCCGAAGATTCGTCAAGTTTTAAAACCAAGACACTGAACCCGATTCGGACCAGAGGCGCGGGTACGGTGTCCCGTTAACTAGGGATGGGAGATCGTCACACCCCATGAATTTGAGGGGGGGGATCCTTCTTGCTTTTTAGGGATCAGATAGTTGAAGTGGACGCCGCAAGCAAGAAAAAAAAACTCAATGTCGAGCTCCACAAACGATGTGTGAGATGCGTCTGAGATGGAGATCTGTAGAGAAATGTTCGCTAATTTTTTTATGAGATCCCAAAGATATTTCAATCTCAAGAGTTGGCTCGGAGGATTATAGATTCACGAGGAAATATTTGAGGAATTGAACAGAAGTCCCTACGTGATATTTTCAGACATGTCGTTGAATTTTCACAGAAATATCACAGGAATTGCAAATCCCTCTGAATTTTTCAGGATGAACCGCATGACCAAATCGGATAACCCTTTCCAAACCTGAACGCTCCGCTGACCTCACGTTCAGATACCTATGGGAGAGAGGAAAACAGAGTCGGAGAGGAGTACGAGTGCGGATGAACAAAGGTGAAAAGCACGCGGTTCAGGTGACGAGGCGCGTGCGCGCAGGTAAGCAGAGTATTAAACACGTTCACGTCCTGCATCTCCAGGCCGAAGATCAGTCGGCGTGCGCCACTTGCGAGAGGCGCGCGCGCGTATTTGTTGATATACTGTATCGCTGCTACACGTGCGCAGCATGCAAACTGTTCCTCCGCGAATGGATATTTATCCGAGGTAGCAACTGTTGCCTCAGAAAAATTGACGTGTTAGTGACTTTTAAAAAGAGTAGAGATATTCTGTCCCATTCAAATTCTAGTGGATTTCGTACCCCTGGTGATAGTGACCAGTGCCTCATGGTATGGAGAAAAAAAGACCTGGTGTACCCTGACTTGACCTCGTGCAATAATAAGTTGAGCAAGATGAAAGTCAAATTTGAGTAGTGATAAGTTCATGTAGATAATTTGGGGCCAATGGATTCGGTGGTTGAAGGAAAGTTGGTTGATCATTGATGCTCATTTTGACTCAATCCCTTTGAGAACCTTTAGTAAGATTAATTGCTCTGCTCGTGAAAGAAATTGTATCCAGGAAAAACCGAGTAACCTCAATAGATTAGATCCCAGAGTTTCGACTCACTGGTAGAACTTAATCTGCACACTATCGTTGAGCTCCAACCATTATTCAATTAGGCCTCGGGCCTTTTGTTTGTTTACACTTAGTTCAATGGTCGGGAAATACTCATAGTCTATTTCTTAGCCTAGGGCTGTTGTAGAATCAAGAATACGATAATCGTTTGGCTTTCAATTTCACCAGTGAAAATCGTTAATATCACCAGAAAGACAGGTTTCAGCGTCAATTCAGCATTTGATCGATTGAAGAGTGAAATTGATCTGGTTCAAAAATCACCCAATGGAAAGATCCAATATCAAATACACTATTCATTGACATGCACCACTGTGACATTTACTTTGGAGTGGGTCGAATTTCTCAGTGACTCATTGTTCAACCGAATGAAATGAATTTTTCCTTCATTCACCAATTAAAAATAGCTACACTTCGTGATCCGTCCCAATGTTTCGCGATTTCAGTCAATCAGCCGCAGCACATGCGTACCTATGTTCTTAAGGAATTCAATCAGAAATGACTGATTCATTGGGACAACAATCCATCATCATTCTTCCTTCGCCTCTTAAGCTTTTATCACTTGAGCTATCGGACAGGAAATTAGTCGTTTCCAAAGTATGATTCCGATGCGTGGTCATCTTATATCTCCTTGCCGTCATCAACCTATCTCTGCAATGAGTCCAGAAAATGTTGGAGGTTGCTATAGTATTTTGAACAGAACGGTAGGATTTGTAACTTCCTAATTGGCTGTTGGATCAGATATATTGATGTCTGACTATTCGTTGACTGTTTCACTCATTCAACACCTATTCAGTATTGTATCGATTGATCGTATTCAAATATCAGTTGTGACTGGAAAGGTTTAGGTAGATCGTATTTCTATGATATGAATCGTATGTTGTGTTTTCTATTGTGTAATTTTCGATTCTTAGCGTCATCATCTTATTCTTGTTTGATCCTCATTCCAAATGCATCTACAGTTCGATAAAGAGATGAAATGATACAAGGACTGTGGTTGAAATCAAATAATTAGCTGGTGGAAACATTTTGAGTGCATCAGGATGCTGTGAACACCCCGTTGATTAGGGAACTTCGAATTCGAACTGCATAAATATTTGATAGGGTACTTGCACACTCGTCGAACAGGACATGACCCGAGTCATCATCATCAATTCTAACGTCCTGCATGAATGTTTGATGCGGAACAACATAGAGAAAAAATCATCATTCAATGACTTTACAGGCGGAAACACTCAAGTACCATGAGTGTTACACTGCTCGACAATCTCTCCAATGTCATATATCTTCACTACTCAAACCGTATGATACTAGTGCAGATCGAGTCTTCGCAAAAGAGTAGTGACACATTTCACAGAATGAGTTACAGCAAAGTTTTGATTGCCAGTTGTGTGAGAATTGAAAACCTCCACGGATGCGAATCATCATTCACTCACATCTGTTCATTTTGAGCTGAGAAGGAAATTGGCTGACCACTAGCTGCGCAATCGATCAAAAATTTTGCACTAGTTGCGGGCACAAGGTAGAACCATTACCCAATCAAATGATGGACTAGCTATAGAATACTACTCCGATTGCTTGCTATGCCTTGAAATGAGGATAAGAAGTTGTTCGAAGGCATTGAAATGTGTTCCAAAATCAAAGTATTCTGGTCGAAATATTGAAAAAAATTAATTTAATCTGTCAAAGGAATGTGTACGTCTATGATAACCCCAGGTAGTCCACCTCAATGACTAAACTCATGAAAATGTATATTATCATCGTGAGTTATGGCCCCGTTTTGTGACGGTATTAATCAATGAGAATTTTCACTTCTGAAGGAGCGTAACAATTGCTGTTCTGTTCAGATAAATTACACGGATACTTGTTCGATTTTGGCGCATCATCTGGAATGACATTCTGTACGAGTAAGAGCCAGTGAGGAACTTTGCTACTCCGTGGCTAGTTTCGAAGTAAAACTCGCTACTTTCACACCCGTGAGATCTCGATTATCGGAAAATAGTCTTTCCAGTCATAGTCTGCGTGTTTGCTCCACAGAACTTCATTGACATTGACGTAGCACGCATACGTGCAACTCATGCGGATAGCTTGTATCGGACTCGGAAGAGTAGCCTAGAATAGCTATTGCACCTGTTGAGTGATACAGCCAGTGAGCTTTGATAAGTTTTCCTAACTAAATGTTTCAGGACATCCAAGTTGAATAAAAATATGATGGATGAATATGTGGTCTTGCTAATTGCTCTGTTTATCTCCTTAGCGATTGTATATTTGCATTCAATGGGATATATCAACATCTGATGAACGAGTTTAAACTGGAATCAGGGAAATACTCAATGAGTCAATGTCAAAACCATATCTGGAGAATGGATTCATGTTATCTGGAAGTGAGAAGAGGTAGAAATTCTGGACAAAAAACTAGCTCTTTGGATTGACAGACTTCTGTTTGTAAAATTTATGTTTGGAGATTGGTAAATTAGTTTGTTGAATTCACGAACACAACCTGCGATAGTAAACACCGTATTTGTGAGATTCATATTTGTTGGATTGACGAACTGAGTTTGTAAAATCCGATCTCAACGAACAAGAGTTTATTCCAGTTCAAAATCGAAATCTCACATGACCAGGTGAAACCATTCAGCCATCTCTTGTGAGAATGAGCTAACGAAATTTCTATGTCCAAAAATATATTGAACTCTTCATCAGAAATGAAACTCTTTGTACAAACATTGCCCCGAGGATACCCTGCAGGAGCCCCGCGGGGAAACTACCGTAATTCCTGATCGAGCTATTTTTTATGACGGTATAGTTACTCCTAGTCATATGAGAATTTTTGAATGAGTAATTAGAGCAAACCTCTGATTCCAAAGACTTGATTTTGCAAATTCCATAAATTCAAATGGTAAATCCAATCAACGCAATCCTCGCAAATCGGTGTTTGTTTTGCCAGATTGCATTTGTTGGCTCACCAAACTAGTTTGTTGTACCACCAGACAATTTTTTTCGTGTAAATATGTGCGAGATTCTATTGGATTTTTCAGTTATCAAAATGTTGGAGATTCGTCTTTCAACTGTGCTGTATCTAGTTTAGTATCCTGAAACGCCTGAAAATACATTCATCCCAAAGACCATTACCACTCCAACTCTGAAAATGTACGTAATCCTCCGAATGTGATGGAAATTCTCCAGGAAATTCAGATTGTTCCTTGTACTAGCTATGGATTAATGGTCAGTGGTTAAACTTTGAAGCAACTGCTATATACTGTAAAAAATTTGCAGTGAATTTTTCAGGCAGTGGTTGGAAACCGTTGAAAACCAGCGTGGTTAAAATCGGTGTTTGAAATCATATTTCAACCACGTGGTTGATTTAAAGTTAAGTGCATGATTGACAGTCTCGATGTATTTCAGCATACACTGCATTTCAATACCATCTGTAATATGTGCATCTATTTTGGGACTGGGTGTTATCGCAGAGATTGACATTTCGCTATGTGATGCAGTATTTTGGAATATCTTCGAGCTGCACGACGACCACTCAAATTTTGTTCAGAAATCGTAGTCGATGGCGAGGGTGTCAGGAATGCGGGTCACCGATAAGCTGAAAGAATTGCTCATGGATTTATTATGCGCGTATATAACACGACCTCAACATGAATTGTATGGTTGAGCGAGGAAGTTTATGAGTATCAGGGGAGTAACTGAATAAGAATTGAAAGCCTTCGGATACTCACAAAGCGTACTTGGTATTCTTCGTGAGTGTTAACAAAATGAGAACTGATTCAGATACGCGGATTTGCAGTAATCGAATTTTACAATTTTTGGTACAACTGTGCGAAAAAGTGTACTTGACGCACAGTTTGACGACTTTTACTCCCAATTCATCAAAATAGCACATTTTGATACAAAATTGGGAGGAACAGATTTGACTCCCGTGTCCCTAACCATACTTTCTCATAAGCTGTGAGTGAAAGTCGACGAACTATGCGCAAAGTACACTTTTACGCACAGTGTACCGAAAAGTATAGTTCGATACACGGGAAAAAGAGTAAACTTCGATACAAAGGTGTAGAAGACGATTTTGACACCCTTGGATAAAAATGTTCTGTTTATTCTCACGTATCGAAGTGCGGTTATCAAGAAACTGTAACAGAATGTGGGAAATCAGTGCGAAAAGAGTACATTTTGAGACAAGGGTGTAAACACTTTTTGTCGCGTCCGAGAGGTGGATTCCCGGTCCGAGCCGAAGGTGAGGGTTGGAATCATTACGAGGATGCTAATAATAGATTTTACGCCCGTGTATCTAACTATACACTGTAAAAAATTGGTTGAATTTTCAACTAAAATTTCAACCAGACTGGTTGAATTTTTCATTCAACCAGCTGGTTGAACGCAAAATCGGTTTAAGTTTTTCGTAAAAATTTTTTACAGTGTCCTTTCGATAAAATGTGAGTAAAAGTCGACAAACTGGGTCAAAGTGCACTTTTACGCACAGTGCATCGATAACCTATGTTCGCGTCCGAGCGATGGGTTTCGGTCCCGAGCCGTAGGCGAGGGTCAGGATCGTCGCGGGGATGTGAAAAATAGGTCTTTCCACCCTTGTATCTATTACTGCATTATTCATTATTGTATCTTGTATATTATTCTATCACAGTTACAACAAATCCACAGTCTCGGTCATCCAAGTTCAATTATATTGATTGAATATCGTTCATGTTGACTGAATTTCAACCACTTTGGTTGAAATATGGATTCAAGCATGTGTTGGAATTTCAACCACGATTGCTTTTCATTCCACCACTATGGCTGAGAATTGTGGTTGGAGTTCATGACACTTTTATAATGTACCTTCTCTCAATCAGCGGAACAAATTCCTCATCTAGTCGCCCCATCTGAGTGAAATTTTGATCAGCTCATTGAATTTTGTTTCAACTCAACGGGTTGTTCGTCATCTAACCTGAGCAGAAGTTTTATTTAAAAATCTACATTTTGTGTCTTATAAATTGGTCATCGTCCACACTAAATTCTCTCTTAAATCAAGAATGGCCCAAGGACTTTCAAGATAGTTTACCATCTATAATTACCATCTTCAAGGATTAGCTAGAGATAAAAAAAGATCACGATGCGAGGGATGCTAGTTCTTCCCCTTTCCACATCAGGCAGCGCAGTCTAAGTATTAATATTTCAATATTTGATTCCAGGTTCAACATTGACGGTGATGAATGTACCTTGGCTGTTTCAATGACGAGTTACAATGCACGTAGCTGAGACAAGTGGCTGTAAGAAACAGCAAATTTCTAGAAGGAAGATTTCATCCCGGTTAAAGCTTCTGGAGTTATGGAAATAGTCGAGTCAGAGATGGAATTCATACAACTCATACTTTTACTACATCTGACAATAGTATTGCTACTTCGACAGCAAGGTAAGCAATTGTTTGTTGATTCTAGATCCTTCTATCAGTAAAGATCATCAATCTTCAACTTTTTGAGAGAACACTCATGCTATCAATCCTAACTTCATAGCGTAAAAAAATTCAGATGACCCATATCTGACCAAAATTACTTGCTCTTTGGACACAAAAAATTATCATGTGAATGTTGTATATCTTCTATAAATTGAACTAGCAACGAATCGCAGCTTTTGAACAATTTTCACCATGATATTACAATCAAAAAAATTCTATGATACCCGTTTAGATCGAGGCTGTACAGAACCATGAGCCCGCCTCCAAGTAACAAATACATCAGGTATTTCATTGTGATGAAATATGAATAGCTCCTATACAAGTTCTTACATGAATTAGAGCCAATTTTTAAGGAAACCAAAAACTTGATAAGTAATTCCTGATCACTGGTACAGCATAATATTTCATAATTCAAATACCACTCAAATTTCTAATGTGAGCAAGTAAAAAGATACGACCAGCTATGAGGTGGTAGTAGAAAGCCAAAGTTTGAGAACACTCACTCTTTGGACGAATGAGTCAATAGCAGTCATAATTTACGAAGGATATATTTATATAGCCTCTGTCTGAATGATGTCTATGACTTGACTCGCAGTGACACTCTTGGGCACAGCCAATCGATCAAATTCTTTACTTATGAATTTATTTCGAAGCTCAAGATTCAAGGGGTATACCGCAAGATTTTGAGCTGCATTGGTGTTTTAGTTTTTAAATCCTTGATCAGAAGATTCTTAGGAATTCAGACTATCTTTCTGAGGAAAGGAACAAAATTTCGCTGAAACCGAAATGTAAGCTAAATTTAATTGATTGCAACTTGAATTTGCTTACAAGATCCTGAGAGGGAAATCTCGAATTTGAATGGGAATGAAACGCAGAATCTCGTTCACTTCGTTGTAACAGCATTGTGCCTGGAGAGATGGGATCTCTGTTGTGAATCGGATTTGATGTTCATGAATATGTCCATTGCCCCCGAGGAGCGATTCAGAAAAATGACTCTAGTAGATGATTCAATGTCTCAATAATGGCTTCTAGATAGAGATAGATATTTCTCTACGCTACTTTCTTAATCGACCACAGCACGGCAAACTCGAACTGTGAAGTTCAAAATGGTCTCCCATTCCCAGAATAACTATATCCTTCTTTCTACCTTCATCGGGATTTACCACTGCTCGAAGAATTTAGCTTTACCTAAACGAATTCCGTTTGCAATCGAATGCGTGAGTTTGTCAAATACTGATTTGTCTTACATTCACCGACAATGCAATGCATGCTACACTATATAGAGTAGACATGATGAGTTCAGTATGGAAGTGAATGATTTTATAAGACTACTTGAATTATTCCTGCATTCCGAAAATTCAATTATTGTCTGAGCTGGTCTGATTCTCATCAATCCAATTAAGTCCGTGGCGTCCCAAATTCGAATTATTCGGTCGAATTTTCCGGAATATTACAAAGAAAACGTGAATCAAGATTTCGTATGTTACTCTTATGTATCATCACATATTCACGAAGATTCTGTAATGAAAGAGATCGATATCTAATAATAGATGTTCGAGTTCATCTGCCATGCAGTTTGATGGAATTCAAAATAGAATAGCTAATGTGGTATCTTCTGAATTACGTATTTTCGCTGTCTGTTGCTAATCAGATGCATTAAATACTTCGTAACAGCGGAATAATTGAAACAGATAACAAGGTTCACTTTGATCGACACTAGAATGTCCACCACCCTTTGATTCTCTTCTACGCATCCAAATGCATTGACTTTGGGTTGTTTAGTCGACAAAACTAGAAGGGGTTTAGAATAGAAGGAAAAGAATTATCAAGCGGGCTTGCCAAAGGGGGTTGCACGTAAAACAGAATTCTCATGCGAGTCAAGCTTACGCAGACCTAATTAAATATTCAAACGCTTCGTGCACGAGATATGGGCACTGCTCCCTCGCTCTCCCATGTGGACCGTTGCGTGAATTTGTGTGTGTGTGTGTGTGTGTGTGTGAGTATGTGTTAGAATGTGTCTATTCTATCGAGAGTCCGATCCTACTCGTTGCTTTGCGAGTGTCCTGTCTTTCAAACGTGACGGCTGCAGCAGGACATTTCGCTCTGGACAAATTTACTGAATTCGTTAATTAAGATGAATTTCCAGCACCGTTACTCACACCTGCTCTGAGTTCCGTCAGGAATTTGAATATGATCCAACATTCCTGCATGAAAATGTTTGAGGTTCTATAGCCCGTTGAGTTCCCGGAAATTTTGATATAGCTTCCATCAGAGATTGCAATCCTTGCGGTATTATCCGGGTCAAATATCAGTGGTCCTTTTCTTGTACTAGTCACTAATTTTGGCGTTGCATAGAACAACAATGTGCGTCATTTGACTGAAATGTTGGGTTACAGATAAAACTCCGTATTCGTAGTAGATACGTTCCGGGAATGCTCGTCAAATACGAAGAATGCAATTACGGAAACATTAGTTTTATGGGATTTGGGGGAGGGGGGGGGGGTACGTTCCATTGATCCAAATGTTGCAATGTTGATTCTTTTGAACATGAGAGTTTAGGAAAGGAGATAAATTAGTGAACCAATAACAAATCAATTGTTCTACTCTCTAAAAAACTACTTGACGAAAGTTGCTGGTACGGTGGAGGATATCTTCATGAACTTAGTAATGAACTGATTGTCTTCGAACTACTTTGCAAACGTGTCAATTTTTCCACCATTCTTCATAGAATTTTGAATCTGTACCTCGATTGCTATATTCATGAATTGTTTAGACTTCCTCCTTGGAGTGATATTTTTCAAACGATGCACGTTGAATGAAAATGTGGATGAAAATAATCTGAGGCCGTATTTTAAATTTTGCGGTAAAATATACTGGAAAATTTGCCGGCATCAGTGGCGCTCTGTCGGTAACCTGTAAAATTTTCCGCTATTGCTGCAGTTTGCCGGCGCGGTTCGACGTATTTTTCACGGCAAACGCTATCGGCAATACAAGTACGGCAAATCGCGCCGGTAAACTACAGGAATAGCGGCAAATCTCATAGGTTACCGACAGAGCGCCATTGATGCCGGCAAATTTTGCGGTAAATTTTGCCGGATACGGCAAAATTTAGAATACGGCCCCTGGTGTATCAAAAACTTGGAAGATGTATGAATATATGCTATGACCTAAATCAACAACGAACGACAAAACAGTGATGATAACTCCATGGGAAATCACATAATAATAAAATAAGTGCTTTGCCCGATTCGAAACTGACCATACATTCCTGTATTTCTAAATCATGTGGGGAGACTTTTTCAAAATTACGAATCTTGGAAAAAGATTTTCCTGAAGAATCCAATACGTTAATCCACGATTACATGGTGAATTTCACCCGAAATCGCGGATACGTGAGTTCAAGACCGCGAATAAGGAGACAGTGCCGCCAATATCAAATGCGCTAATACGGAGTTTTGTCTGTGATTACGTGTCATCGTCTGAAAATGAACGGTGAAGTATTATCTTGTCATACCTTATAAACATTGGTCCGATGAAGGCTTGTTACAACGTTGAGGTTTGATTTGGTACTTCATTGCACAGTGGTCCAGAAAAACGATAAGTGGATAAATGACGACGAATCATAATATTTTTGAGAATTCTCATTTCTTATGACTCACTCATGACCCCAAGGGCATGATGTACTATCTCCACGCTACTCATCGTGCGCAGCACTCTTTCTGTGTAGATTGAGTCAAAACGTACTTGAAAGATCTCTAACTCATCGCTTTAAACTGGGTGGTAGCCACCCATAGGATTTCCTGAAAATTCATGTTGCTCACGATCAAAATAACCAATGAAGTAGATAGCCTCATCTGAAATTAATTTCATATCCTACTCATCGACCGTCAAATTTGCACAGTCGAAGATATGGAGGTTTGTTCACAATTTGACTCTAAAATAGAACTCGGGTGATTACAACCCGTGTGGCTCAATGGTGTTCTATATTTGACATCAAATTTTTCATGTCCACGAAAGTCTTTTAGATTCCAGAGAAGCATGACAGATTATGAAGGCCTTGAGGTCTTATGAAAATTCCATCTCATGAGCATCTATGTACAATAGAATCAAGTGGCAAATATGAATCAATGGAAATCCTTGTAGGAAATTTTTAAGCTAGAGTTGAATTCGACAAGATTTATCACTCAATATGAGTGATTCCTGGTGATATCTCCAGTTGAGTCTGATTTTGAGCTCTACTCTCTGTAAGAGTCTAGAAATAGTCAACCGGAGAACTCATTGGATAGTACAATCGAGGAACCGCGTGGAAAAACGGCGTAATGGCGGTTACGCCCTTCTTCCGACCTTTCGCTTTTTGAGCCCTCTGAGGAGGGTTCTAACCACCCATGAAACACGTTTTGAAAAAAGTGTTTACGAACCTCGAGATCTTGAAGAGGGCGTAAACGCCATGACGCCCTTCCTGCAATTTGACAAAAGGGCGTAAACGCCCTTTTATCCATGAAATTGTGTGAGCTACGCCCTTTTGCTCGTAAAACTTTGAGGTTACGCCCTTTTCCCGAATTTTCATCTCTTCATACTTGTTTGACTGACGAGTTGACTGCCTTCCAGCTTGCAGTAGTAAATCAAACCACTCGAAATATTTGGTATTAGAAGTTTAGAATTGAATTTCCAACGTATACCGTGAAGCCACAAATTATTTAGATTTTGTGAAACAGAGCCCGTTGAGTAACGTCGCATTTCACTTATTTATTTTCACCAATGCAAAACCATATTCCATCTCGACCGTGTCTAGCGGACCCGTACGTTATCAGGCATTTTATTCATAGAATCATCCAGGAAAGTCTTCATCCCCCAATCAAATGCCACGGTTAGTCATGAAAAATCAACGAACAACAGTAGCAAGGGTTTCAAAATCATTCGATTGCTGCTCACGCAATGTAGTAGTAGCACTCGCGGGTGAAGAATAATGACGGTCATCGAGCTACCAAAATATACAAGTATACTTAACATGTTTACAAATCGATATTCATTTTTGAAAAAGAGGGTCACCGACCTTTTCTCCGCGTAAAAAAATCATAAGCGTTCCGCTCTTGCACACGTGTTCTTACGGGAGTAAACATAGGAAAATTCAGTAATCTCCCACCAAAGAACGCTAGAAATCCCAATAAATTGATAGACTCGCATAAAACCTCGGAGAACACATTAGTACGGCAAAATATATGTCAAGCCGACCAAAATAAGTAACTATCAATGTGACAATCAATGCATCTTCGAGAAACCACCAAAAGTATGCCGATGGTCTTTTGAATCACTTCCCAAATGCTGTTTTTAAGATCAAAATCGGTCAAAGCAATTCAAAGTTATGAGCAAAATACAGCAGCCCGAAATCAATATTTCAGTTTTTTGGTGGAGCTCATAGGATAGCTCTATCTTGGATCAAGAAGTTTGGAGCGAGCTAATTGTAGGGAACTTCTTTCAATACACGAGAATGAAAAAAATCACTTAGGAACTTTTGAAAGTTTACTTCGGTGTACTCCACCACCAATCCCCAAAAAGGGCATAACTGCATTGAAAAAAATTCAAAAGGGCGTAACTACCTCGATCAGTCTTCGGGGATATAGAAAAAGGGCGTAATTGCAGGAAAAAAAATCAAAAGGGCGTAGCTGCAAAAAAAATGAAAAGGGCGTAAACGCCATTACGCCCTCGAAACTTTTCCAATCACTTTCCGAAAATATTGAAAAAGGGCGTAATTAACATGTTCAAATTCTGAAAGGGCGTAAGTCGCTGAGTGACCAAAATCAAAAGGGTGTAACTTTTTGGAGAAAGGGCGTAAGTTCGGCGCGATTCGGAAAAAGGGCGTAATTACATACAAAAAATTTTTCAAACAATTCCTCTCGGCACGGAATTTCATTTTTATGGGTCTCAACTATCAGAACATGTTCTTCTACCTCCAAAATAAGTTCCTGAACATTGATATAGTGACTTTAGAACTTCCATATTTTTGGGCATCCATATCGAGCTTTCCGCGAGTACAGAGCTCCTGATTTTGGTTGGACTAATGTCATTCTCATTCACTCTTGATGAATTCGAGATGAAAATCAGTGACACAGACTTTTGGCATAATCTCGAATATTAACGATTTTTCTGGGCACTAACACTGATCATTTGAAGTTCCATAGATATCCTAGAGTGGAATGGACCCACAAAATTCTCCAATTTTGTTCTGGAAGATTATCAAGCCCACAAAGCTTCACAAAACTCGATAATGTCATATCCCAATTCGATTCAGACCATTTTTGAGGGCTTTCGTCCGACTTCCCGCTATCTCAACTCCGATAGGCGAAATTCAGTCTCTTAAGTTTAAGATATCTTAAATGGTCCTACAAATTCAAACCGACACGTGTGAGGCCGAATACACAATCTGGGTCGATAATCCAAAGGATCAATCGATAAGACTACTTGTCTCAAACTTCAGCGTTATCTGCTTTCAGAGGTGCTTGAATGCCAAGCAAGACTGGGGTGAGACGTGAGCTTGCAAAATCGTACATGCTTTCAAGTTATCGCAAGCGCAGTTACGCCACTTGCCGGAAGTTGCACACTCTTTCTTCTGCTGCCCAACCAGAATCGACCAGTTGCGTTGGGTTCAACTTCCTGCTCAGTCTCTCACCCACAACGTCACCAGCATTTCTTTCATTCTCAAGCGTACACCTCCACCTTCTTTTACCCATAGATATAATCGAGATCCAGTGTACAAGGGGCCCCTGTGAGGGCTATAAAGACAAAAATCAGCCGCAGAACTGCCACCTTATCGCACCTCTGAATTTATCACCATAACAACCGACAAGGGACTCACGATTCTACATCACATTGCCATACCTCTCATTCCAGTAATTCAACGTTCAATTCTCCTAACCCTCCTACATTGGTCCACTTACATGATTTATCCTTCAATCAGATCTGGAATAACAACTCAAAAATTCAAATTTTCCATATGTAAAATCTTACAGTTGTTTCAGTATGTATCTGGTAAGAGCATCGAGAGTAAGGTTGGGGTATAGGAAGAGGTGTGGGGAAGGGGGGAGGGGGTGAGGGAGGGAGAGGATCTGCCTGGAGCACAAGGCTTTCTATCGATAAAGCCCATGTAAATTTATGACTAGATAAAATCTAGCCAAGTCATTAAAAGCAGAGTTTGAAAGTCCCTCAGCACATAACTCACACCTCCGTGGATACTTGCACACCCTTGTCAGAGAAGCTCTCGTGGACTGTTTCTATAAAGGGTCTTTTATTCCTGAGCCTACCTTGCTCTTAATCACGCGGTTCTCTCCCTCGTTTTGGTATCATGAAGATCTCATCAATATGTATTTGGTTGTTCGATCTGCTTAAAATGTACAATGCAGAAGACCCCCTTTATTATATGAAAACAGATGTATACAATTCATGGTAGTAGGAATAATTAATACTTAATTCTTGTATAAGCCAAACTTTCAGTGTTATAACAGGATATATCCATGTTCAAAAAGATGAGACTTAGATTTAGGATGGCGGGATTATTCACAAAACTTAGTTTATCGTTCTAGAATGGGTTATGATCCTGTACGGTTTTTAGATTCTGGTCTGACGTACTCGGTTATATCGAGTGCAGTCCAAAAGAATACAGACTCTTGTTTCAGATGAATATCATCAAATCGATATGACGAGATTGCTATTAGACTTCCATTGCTGTTCTGACACAGAACTGAGATCGATGAATTTTTCAGGATCCACTTTTATTCAAATACACATAAACTGCATTTTATTTACTCACGAGACAGAGAACATTGGTCAAAGTTACAGTTTACGGGACTATCTTTCTTGAGATTCCTTTACATAGTTTCCATCACTGATCTGAGTAATTTACTTATACTTCCTTGTACCTGACTTCGTATTCACTTCTTATCATTACATTTGGATTAGAATGATCATTAATTCAACAAGATTCACGATAATATCTATTTTGAAAACTCTTTTTTAAAGAAAATTCAAATCTCGGAAATATAGATTATGGATATTGAATGAAACATGTGCGAGGTTGGGATATTAGTATATTTGTATTACTAATAATTTTCCGAGCAAACGAGTTGCATAGCTTACCATTTGCAACTATATATCTATGCGATACCGCTCTGCTACTCTGCTTGCGCTGGAACCGCTACTTACGTGTTATTCGGATCGATCGAACACCTCGTATTTTCGATCGATCAATCGGGGATGCTGCTGTTGGGATAATCTGCATTCGAATTATACTAGCCGAAATGGCATGCTACGGCCACACGTTATTCAAAGAAAATTATTTCAAGCGCAAATATATCGTTTTGTATAAGTAAGATAAG
The DNA here is from genome assembly GCA_029851415.1 of Eretmocerus hayati. Classification (NCBI taxonomy): domain Eukaryota; kingdom Metazoa; phylum Arthropoda; class Insecta; order Hymenoptera; family Aphelinidae; genus Eretmocerus; species Eretmocerus hayati. The sequence continues at coordinate 135,299,886 of CM056742.1, read as the reverse complement.
CTCATAAGTGAATTATACCGAAATTTCGTATTTCTACATTTCAATCGATGCGCACGCCGGTACACAGGCAATTTTTGCTATGGCTATATGTATGTGGGCTCAAATGAAAGATATTGGATTATATTACATGCCCAAACGATAATATAGCCCAGAAAAATCGGCTTACCCATACGTGTACGCGATTGAACGTTAATTTTACGGAAATTCTACCTTTAGACCAAGCATGCAGGATTTCGTGATTTCTTGAACATATAATTGAAATCTATTGATCTGATACTACTTTCTGATTGATATTATATATAGCAAAGTGGCACTTTATGCAAAAGCTTTGATTTTAAACGGGAGGACCTGAAAATATTTAAAATAATATCGGGGAAGAAAATTATCAGGGTGATCTCTCATGAAAAGATTGTTGGTCGATTAAATTACTCATTTAATAAGTTAAACTATATTTCAAACCACAGTCGCAACCGTGTACATAGAAATATTGAATTTTGTCCATATATTGGTATTTTCATTATTTTATACGATTTTATATGTGATATTGGTATTCAAACTGCCTCGTCTATCTGTAACATATAATAAGCGTGATCTGTTCCCTGCCTAATTTCCTATTGAAATTGTGTGTAATAAATTGTTATATGACGGTGTTCGGGCCACCGCAAAGACTCGAATACGCGTGACTTTCGGCTCATCGCACAGATTTGAATTATGAAAAATATGTTTTTCTGGCGCGGACGCGATACAATTTCCTATCTGTAAAATCCTACACGATCCATAAGCACTGGGTAATGCGGGTCGGTCGTGAGTCAATTCCCCATCCTGGGTAAAGAGACGGCCGACGCACGCTTTGCAGTGTGCCTGGATTTTATGTTTTATAAGCCACCGCGAGCTAATATAATGCCCAAGTATTTCGTCCCTGTCTATGCAGGTTTATTCATACCGGGGCCGCGATTATTGCCTAATCCCATTCCAAATACATCTCGAGGATGCCTTATGGTGGGATTCTTTATATTCTAATATAATATCGCACCCGGGCGATGACTTACTTGGATCTCGGGGAGACCTGCTCGTTCGTGGGTATAGATTTTTGGAAGAAGTTCCACTTCGGCTTTTCGGGAGCAAGAGAGCGAGCTTTGCTCGCGCATCGATTCATATACCCTCGGACGGCCAGAGCCCCACTTCGAGACACTTTTCGGCGGCTTGAACCCTGCGTCGACATAGACACGCGTAATTACCATTACATGCAAATATCGATTCCGAATATCGGGATCGATTGGTTGAATTATAGTATAAGTGAATCGATGAGGAATCGATTGGAAAGGGTATGGATCTATATCGGCTTTATATATATGTTATGACGAGCGACGCGATGGAATTGATCTAACGTGCATATATATATATGCACGGTGGTTAATTCACAAAATTGCAAGCATATATGAGTTAGTATTAGTTTTACCGACACCACGTATATGATTCTACTTACACGACTGGTCTGATGGTCATCTGCACAAGTGGCTGACTGAAGATTCTTATTTCTAAAATTTTTAAAATTATCTGAAAATTGCGGACGTTGCATAGTTCCCCCAATTTATTGGAGTCGAATCTCATTCATGAAGATTGATGGAGATAAATTAAAAAAGAAAACGTAACAATTTTCAGATCAGACCATCGGATCGTGTAACAAAAATTCCCGTGATTTTACTATAAAATGTTAACCTTTCACTATACTTGGGTCTTAAAATGATATGATGCACAATAATTCAAGAAATAAAAATACATCCATTTGGTGAATCCTGGATGAATAATTCAACTATCCCAATTATGGATTGATAACGTGTAGCAAAGTGCTTCGAATGTATGAGAATTATGAATAAATCATTACTGAAAATAACTATAAACGATCTTGGGTCATCGATCGACCCACCTCTCATATGTTTCTAATGAGTAAAATGACGTTATATTTGTATACAAGATAAAAAAAAATCGATTGTTATACAAGGTTGTGAGTTGGCTTTGGTTCAAAGGACTAGAATGAAAATGATTTGCTATAATCTTGAGCGATTTCCTTGGAAGGATTCCATAATTCCCAGTATTTAGGGTATTTATGATTCCAAATCAAAATTTTTACTGATAATCACAACAATAATATCTGAAACTCATCGTCAATAAAAAGAATAAGTAGGCCTGATTTGATCCTATAGAATATTTCCGATGTTCAAAAAATGTAATTCGAAATGTCTCTATTTCAAGAAAATTTGATTTTTGTCGACTCTAAATATTCGCCATCACTCTTTATTAGCGGGCAGGTATTAATTCATAAAACTGGAATAAAAAAAATTTGGAACTTTAGTTCTCCCAGCCTGTAGTGTGGCTGATAAGACAATGCACGACAATTATTAATGGATATTAATTGACATGATATACCAAGTTCGGTGTCAAAAACTGAAATCTCAAGCAAATTCTACAATTTCACGTATAAGCACTAACTCATCAGCTAACTAACCATGCTTCTGGATACATATCCACAGCTAGTAGGTCAACTGACAAGCTTTTTTTTTGGGTTGTGCCATTTTGGCGAAATTTTCTGGTTTCGAGATCCTCTCCGGAATCAGCATCGTAAGAGTTCTCTAAAAAATGTGTTGTGGTCTTACCGAGAATAAATTGATTCTACTTGCCAATGATTAGACGAGTTCTCATTATGAATATCTGATCGCAGGGATGCGGTTAACCCCTTTGAACTACTCCCTCTAGGCTCAATGGATTCGATGTTCTCAAATACCGTCTGAAAATCCGTGTCCATCTTGCACGCTTGGCTTATTTCATAGTTCACCGGCAATTCGTTATCAACGCAGTCTGTATGAACCGAGTCCAACTTCACCGGCAATTCGTTGTCAACGCAGTCTGTATGAACCGAGTCCAATTTCACCGGCAATTCGCTTTCAGCGCAGTCTGTATGAAAAGTACTCAACTTCACCGGCAATTCGTTTCTAACGCAGTCTGTATGAATTGAATCCGAAATAGCCTCACATACAAGTATTTCTCCGTGATTAACTTGTTGAACCTGATTACTAACCGAATCGATTTCCCGGGTTTTATTAACAAAGGTGGGCCTATCGATCTGCCCCTCGAGACATACACAGGATGGCTCGAATTCATCTAAAGCTGTTTCAATTTAACTCTCGGTGACACGAAATTTCCAATTTATTCCAAATTTCAGCAAATTAAAATGTGGTCGGCGTGACGGACATCTGATGAGTTTTGACTGTATTACCACTCGAATGATGACAGTGAGCTGATTTCACAACATCTCGAAAAGATTTTCGAATGTACCCCTTACTGGCAGTGAGCTTCTGCTACTACGTTCATGAATCACGGAAGGTCCCTGACGGAATAAACGCCTGGTCACTAGGCCGCGTGGAAATGGTCGTTCTGTCCATCAAACAAAGTGACAAAAATGTCTAGACTAGATCAGCTGTCGGCCTATGGCCTCCATAATTTTAATTTACTTTGTTCATACTTGTTGTAATGTACGGGGTTGGACTTATAGTCTCCGTGACTCGTGCTAATGTTCTATTGAATGAATTGTTTGAAGATCCAGGTAAACTATATTTCCTTGAATTTTTGGATGGAAAATTCGCAAAAATAATGGCATATTCGTTTCAAAAATACTCGAATTACGTCAAATTTCATAAACGTGACGATATTTCTACACAAACGCTACTATTTTATGCAAAACTGAACGAATTTCTATCGAATTGCACCAAAATCATTACAAATAATTATGCATTTGAGTTCCCCCGGACTATACTCCGAGAGTACTGAGATGCGTACTAATCGCACAAAACGATAGAAAATAATCAATAGTTCCCCCGGCCTAAGCATGGGGTGTAACAATTTGCGAAAAATTGTTATATATAGGAAATAACCTTTCATTGTTTTGACTCTAACAAATGCCTATCGATACTTCTGATATTGCAAGTTCAATCACTTGCTTGAGCCTGAATGCGTAATATTCATTTGAATAAGTGTAAGAAAGACAGAAGTATACTATCTGTAGTGTGAGTTATAAGGTATAGGCATTGTGTGTGTATTGTGTGAGCTATATGTGCAGCACCGAATAATAAGAGAAACCAACGGACTGACCAATAACTCACTATAGTCTATATGTGCTATATATATGTCTTCAAAATCGATGTATTCGACTTTGATGCATGAATTGATCGCAATATTTTTGTTTGCAGCTTATACAGATGAGCCCGTTGTCGAGATACATGCGTGACTTTCCTCATTCATATATCCAGTAGGTACACTGTTTCCACGAAAGAGCTTATGCATAGCTTTCCGAGAAGTAAACAAACACGATGTATCTCGGCACTGTCTCTGTACATTGACAAAATTGATTCTATTGCTCGAACTCTCGAAATGCAGAGTCAATATACTTCGATTGTTCGAGCTTCAAAAGTATAATTTTGAGTCTACTATGTTACAGATAGCCGCTTGCGATTTTCATATCGCACTAATTTATATATGGTAATGACGAACTTTTCATGAGAAATTCCCCTTTTTCGAATGATTTTTCAATCAAAATCGATTGATTTTCATGCAGATTTCCTTACAAATTTTTGCTCTTGATGAGAGCTGATTTTATTATAGGTCCGTGTCAGGGTTAACGTCCCACCAGGGGTACCATTTGCGAGGTTGGGATATTAGTATATTTGTATTACTAATAATTTTCCGAGCAAACGAGTTGCATAGCTTACCATTTGCAACTATATATCTATGCGATACCGCTCTGCTACTCTGCTTGCGCTGGAACCGCTACTTACGTGTTATTCGGATCGATCGAACACCTCGTATTTTCGATCGATCAATCGGGGATGCTGCTGTTGGGATAATCTGCATTCGAATTATACTAGCCGAAATGGCATGCTACGGCCACACGTTATTCAAAGAAAATTATTTCAAGCGCAAATATATCGTTTTGTATAAGTAAGATAAGCTCATAAGTGAATTATACCGAAATTTCGTATTTCTACATTTCAATCGATGCGCACGCCGGTACACAGGCAATTTTTGCTATGGCTATATGTATGTGGGCTCAAATGAAAGATATTGGATTATATTACATGCCCAAACGATAATATAGCCCAGAAAAATCGGCTTACCCATACGTGTACGCGATTGAACGTTAATTTTACGGAAATTCTACCTTTAGACCAAGCATGCAGGATTTCGTGATTTCTTGAACATATAATTGAAATCTATTGATCTGATACTACTTTCTGATTGATATTATATATAGCAAAGTGGCACTTTATGCAAAAGCTTTGATTTTAAACGGGAGGACCTGAAAATATTTAAAATAATATCGGGGAAGAAAATTATCAGGGTGATCTCTCATGAAAAGATTGTTGGTCGATTAAATTACTCATTTAATAAGTTAAACTATATTTCAAACCACAGTCGCAACCGTGTACATAGAAATATTGAATTTTGTCCATATATTGGTATTTTCATTATTTTATACGATTTTATATGTGATATTGGTATTCAAACTGCCTCGTCTATCTGTAACATATAATAAGCGTGATCTGTTCCCTGCCTAATTTCCTATTGAAATTGTGTGTAATAAATTGTTATATGACGGTGTTCGGGCCACCGCAAAGACTCGAATACGCGTGACTTTCGGCTCATCGCACAGATTTGAATTATGAAAAATATGTTTTTCTGGCGCGGACGCGATACAATTTCCTATCTGTAAAATCCTACACGATCCATAAGCACTGGGTAATGCGGGTCGGTCGTGAGTCAATTCCCCATCCTGGGTAAAGAGACGGCCGACGCACGCTTTGCAGTGTGCCTGGATTTTATGTTTTATAAGCCACCGCGAGCTAATATAATGCCCAAGTATTTCGTCCCTGTCTATGCAGGTTTATTCATACCGGGGCCGCGATTATTGCCTAATCCCATTCCAAATACATCTCGAGGATGCCTTATGGTGGGATTCTTTATATTCTAATATAATATCGCACCCGGGCGATGACTTACTTGGATCTCGGGGAGACCTGCTCGTTCGTGGGTATAGATTTTTGGAAGAAGTTCCACTTCGGCTTTTCGGGAGCAAGAGAGCGAGCTTTGCTCGCGCATCGATTCATATACCCTCGGACGGCCAGAGCCCCACTTCGAGACACTTTTCGGCGGCTTGAACCCTGCGTCGACATAGACACGCGTAATTACCATTACATGCAAATATCGATTCCGAATATCGGGATCGATTGGTTGAATTATAGTATAAGTGAATCGATGAGGAATCGATTGGAAAGGGTATGGATCTATATCGGCTTTATATATATGTTATGACGAGCGACGCGATGGAATTGATCTAACGTGCATATATATATATGCACGGTGGTTAATTCACAAAATTGCAAGCATATATGAGTTAGTATTAGTTTTACCGACACCACGTATATGATTCTACTTACACGACTGGTCTGATGGTCATCTGCACAAGTGGCTGACTGAAGATTCTTATTTCTAAAATTTTTAAAATTATCTGAAAATTGCGGACGTTGCACATGCTTATTAAAGTTGTATCTCTACACATAAGATCTTTCTTGAAACCATTATTTCTGGCTGGTATCCTCGATGTTACTCTCATTCATGGAAGGCGCGGCTCTTGTTCAGTTGGAGATTCGTTCGAATAATTTTCGTAATTTATTCCTTGGAATTGTGTTGGGTAATCTTCATGAACAGAGAAACTTCGAGTAACAATTGACAATACGCTTAACGATTCTGAAAAGTCGTTGAAACTCACAATTATCTTCAGATTTTAATTGGTTAGATTGACTGTTAATTTTTACTGAGAATCTAACAAATAATAAGAGTTCCGCAAAATTTCATCGGGTTGATTGAGAATTCAGATACCAATGATGAAATCAACAAAATTCCACTTATCTCACTGTCAGTATGAAAAAAAAACGAGTCAAAATACAGTGAATGAAGTTAGGAAAAGACTACTCGTAGAAACACCCCTTACTTCTTGCTCTCCCATTTTTCCTCGGATTCTATTATGGGAGTAAAATGTGATGCAGACTCTCGAAACACTTTTGTAGGCCTTTTTCTCTATAGCACTTTTCTTTCTTTTTCTTTGTTACAGTCGGAGCTTTGAAACTACTCAACGTAAGCGTCCCTCCGTACGTAAAGAGTGGCGAGTCTCCACGTCTCGAGTGCAGGTAAGACTCTACATACTACTACTACAGAAATCTACCCTCCTATTTTACAATATGCAAGTACTGGAGTTTCAGCTACCTTTGCTTCGTAAAACGAAAGTGAAAAACTTTTTTCGACTTTTTGTCGAATAATCCGATAATTCACTTCCTCATGGCTAAACTGTTTACTGATCTAGTAGATTGTAGATGATGATGGAATATCTGGAAGATGAATCTTGGGATGAAATTTTCCTGAAATGAATAGCAGATGGAACAATATTCAGGAATTCAGATAGTTGTTGATGAATGGAACCGGATATATAGGTGTGGTTAGGATGCCTCACGTATATAAGATACGGAGCTTGCGAGACAATAGCCTTGCTCAGTTAATTGGGCAACTCTCGCGCGCGTTAATTACGAGGAGTATATTCCTAGCTCTGATATACATACGCCTGCAGATATTGAGCGGATGCAAGATACTCCACGCAGAAAGCACGTGCTCCTTGATATGACAATGGTAGTCGGTTTGGGGATAAAATAGCTTACCGTCAGGCTATAGTAGTCGATATACACAATATGAATTCATTGTGGCTGAATTAGGAATATCATCAGAAGGAAGTGTTTCGAAATGTGAGGATCAAAGTATATTCAATAACTCTGTACTGTTATTCCGATGTAGTTTTTCAATCATTTTGGGTATATTCCCGCAACTGGAATTTTTTAGATAACTACCCAATTCCGGCGTATTGAGGATTTACGTTCTGGTATTAAAATCTCAAGGAATTCGTACTGATAACTTGGTCGTTCATCCGAACTGTTCAAATATATAGTCAATTTGGATAGTTGTTGCTTAAATTTGAGCGTCAATGTAATTACTTGAATGGTAGATGTATTGCTTTTTCAAAATGATTTCGCGTCCAATTCGTCTGGTATTTTAATATTTCTTCAAAAAATGAGCATTTTGAAATTTCGAATTCGTTTAGTTGAAACCTATCCAACGTGTGAGATCAGAGAATCAGATTTAGCTTGCACTTCCAACTCGTCTGAACATTACTCTTATAAAGCAAAGACAAATTGAATATTCGAACGATTATTCCATTACCACGATGCATCTCCGTATCAAGCTTGCATCGCTTGAGAATATCGGAGATTTCAGAAATTACAAGGATTCCGAGTCTATCTCACTTCATTATATCGAATAATTAGTTTAACCTATTGTTCACTAATGATGATCATCCTTCTTTTCTGGGGAAATTTCCGAAACATTCATTCCCAACATGGCGTGTTGCTCTTTTCAAAAGTCTTCCATATCCTCCATCAGTCTAGGACAACTGTCGAATGAAAATTTCAGTATAAAAATCGAGGTTCAAAATGATTGCAATTACATTCCGTTTTACCATTCTCACATTCTAATTTCCACTCTATATAGGATTCCTATTCCAAAACATTAATATCTTGTGATAAAAGTTGAAATTCATCCCTCGGAACTGATGCTTGGTTTTGATTAAATGTCTCTAATCCAACTAATTGAGAGTACGTATTCAACATTCCCAAATTCTCGATGAGTGGGAAAATGAAGAGGATGCAGATACATAAGGGAGAGTGGGGCGAAATTGGACGGATTTTGCAATGGGGCTATCTGACGATACTTGGGGCTAGGCTCGCTATGGGACTTGAAGTTCAACCATTGAATAGGTTGTAAAAAAATTTTCAGACCCCTAGGTTTCAGCGTTCATACTTTTTCTTGAAGTTGAAAAACATAAATATGTCCGAATTGGCCCCACGCTTGGGGTCACTTTTGACAAGTTTTGGGGTCACATTTGGACAGCCTTCAAAATTGAGGTATACGGCAATATTTCTTACCAACCAGAGTCGAATTTGCTCACCAAAACACGTGGTAATAACCCAAAATCAATAGAGAAACCCGCCCGCGACTTCTACATTCTCCCATAGCCTCAGCAAGCGAGCGATTTTTATGTCCATTGGGAACATTATTGAATTAGGTGCTTTATTGGTACACTATCGTCTTTAGCAACCAGCATTCGTTTCGCGGCTTCTAAGAGTCGACTTTTATTCGTTCTTCTTCAAATTGGAGGTATTTATACTCGCCCCTACATAAACGATCCCGCTGATAGTGTGTAACATTCGAGGCAATGTCACCGAATGCGAGAGTGAAAATGCTCAAATCGAGGACTATCTTGGAACATATAGAAAGCGACTTCTCGCCTCCAATCCGACTCTTATCACCGTCATTAGACATCGTAATTCGATTTTCTTAAACTCATTTTTAATCGCCTGACTAACCCTGAACATCCACACATTCACACAAATACATACTCGCCTCGATGCGCAAAATTATCATAAAAAAACACGGACAGGCGATCGGTCGACCAATTTTAGATGGGATGTAGCCTTGTCCTAATTCGCCCCGTCCAGTTTGTCCTAATATGCCCCCAGGCGTTTTTTTCGCAGAATTGCGATAACTTGGGTTCAAGTGAACCGATTTTGGCTTACGACGGATCAAAATCTTTGTTTTGTGACGTAGTTTTTGACGCCCAAATGGCGATTGAGCTAGTGCACTTCGGTAGAAGCAGCGTGTAATCTTGCATTTGGGTAATAAACCGCGTGAGGCCCTCGAAAAACACCCCTGTGTCAGCGTGAACTCCCAGTATCGTTTTGGCAGGTCTAAACTCGATAAAAACCATTGTCTGTGGAGGTATTAAAAAATAATATCCGCGGCAAAAGCCTAGACTCGCCTCCGACTGAGCTATCTCACTTAGCCAATTTTGCCCCCGTCCAATTTTGCCCCACTCTCTCCTACACTTCTCGTGGTTATCCAAAGTCAGACTGAAAATATACATCGTGCAAACTTTCTCGTCTTCTGTGCGCTGATACACACACATTCACACTTATTTACACACACACACATACACACACAGACCGCTTAATTCGAGGATAAATCGTACCTGGGCTACAGAAAGAGAGGATCAAAATTTTGTTGTGGAACCACTATGGCAATCGCAATCAGTGTTCGGGTAGAGGAGCAAAATAAAAGACGAATGAAACGAGAGAGGATGCGAGCACTCGCGAATTATGAGAGTCGTGCAAGTAAAAGAGCCAAGCAAACCCTGCGGGACAAAAATTTTCATTATGCGTCGCAAATGAACCAGATGATGCAAATAGATATACTATATACCACGATTCCAGCTGGAGTTTCATCTGATTCCCTGAAACTCAAAATGGTACTTCTATCAAATCAAGTTATAGTCTGGTGCACGGCAATAGTGCACTGCTAGGACGTTTAGTATTCCAAAAATTCAATACTAAGTGACAGTATTGCCGTGAACTTCCATTATTTTACAAATACTGACAGCTATTCAAGGGGATACCTATCCCTCCGAATAGGTGTCAGTATTTGTAAAGTGTGAAGATGATCACGAGTTGCCATAGAAATTTTCAAAATATTTTGAGTTTTTGCAATGAGATTTGATTGTAACCTCGAAATCAAAGCGTCTACTACGTCGATGATAATCACATCCTGCTTTATAGTTCAAGTTAAGAGCTAGTTAGATATTGGTACATTAGTAAACAGCTTTGGCAGGAAAGATCATCGATTTCAGCCTCCGCAGCAAACGTGTTAATGATTGCCACCGCGGATCAATTCTAGTTCCACCATACATATTCTCATGCAATCAAAACTGGGGACTAAAATGAGCATCAATTTATCGGAATTTCATCTTTCATAAGCAATCTTGTACCTGTCTCCCCGAACAAGCACTGGAAAGTATTGACATTCATAACAGATTACTGGTCTTGCTATTCTTGCGAGGTTCATGTCACCCGGCTCAATCGACGAACAGCACTTTGTTCATCGTGCATCAGAGTCATAGATACCATGGGAGACATCATAGCCTCAATAAAGCTCACCTGAACCTCGATCTGCCTCACAACGTGACGAGCGTGAATGATATGGTTACGCGATAGTATAGGCTTCTATACCTTTCTGAATTTATCGGGAAATTCGATGCTGACTATTGACGTGTATCGTAAATGATCTCGCCCCGTTTGTCTGAAAACGGATATTCCATCTGCATTCCTTTTACTAGAAAGACAGAAATTCTGAATCATTTTTGACGGAAAATTGATCTCAGCTATAAGATGTGATGATACTTTCATCTACTTATCAATGAACGTTTTCTGAAGCATCAGTGATCATAATCGTCCCCATATTTTTGTATGATCTGATTATTGAAATGGTATATACTGTTCTGATGTATGTCGATTATCATTGAGGTTCAAAATGAATTTCAGTTATGACAGTGGAGGGGATCAGCTGTATTCTGTGTCATGGTACAAGGATAATGAACACATATACAGCTTTTCTACAAGGAATTCGAAAAGGCAAATCTTCGACGTAGAAGGAGTCCGGATAAATGTGAGTGATGATAATGCAATAATACCTTTGAAGGGCATGCGGTAGCCGTGCAAGCTAAATTTTGTTCCGATTCCCCTTGAATTTTCTTGCGATTTGGGCTCAACGACGAGTTAGGCCATTCAATTCATTATCTAACTTGAATGGCCTAAATCGTCGTTTAGCTCAAATCGCGAAAGAATTCGAAAATATTTGAAACAAAAATGTGTGTATATTATAGGTTAGGATGTTCCAGACGCCCGGTGGTTCCCGCGCTTCTCTGCAAGAATCGAATTATTTGGGCTGATCGTTGAGTTGTCGAGTATGAGTTGGACAATAACAATAACTAGACAAATCATCTCAAACTTTATCCCATCAAAATTTTCATATAAGTGGTGGAAGGAACTTCACGGCCCTATTTCATGGCCTACCGCATGCCCTTGTGTAAAATTCATTGCGAGGAACTGGTTGATCTCAATTCCATTATGAACGATAACATGCCATTCCACGGGTGATAGTGACACAGAATCTGGCATTTGATCAATCCACACCGAAATGAAAGTTTGAAGAAAACAGAGATTTTGTGGAACCTTGTCTGAGAGTGACGGTGAAAGAGTAGAAAAGCGCGTAAAGATTCAAACTTTTCGTATGCATCTTCCTGGATTGGAATACGAGTACATTAGAGTATATATTCTAACTAAAGAGCAGCACGAGTTGATATGTAGGGGAAGGGATTTGAGGAAGTGACGAAAATGAGTTGACGCTATTCTGCTCATGATCTTCACGACTACTGCATGAACGCGTTAGTAAGGCATTGATGACTTTCACATGATTTAAAGATAACCTCATATCGAATAACGGAATAGATAATCAGGAAATCTACCAACGGAAAACATCAACAACTAACATGAATGATGATAAGATTTGGGGGGAAAATTATGCGTAGTGAGAATTGAGATGGTTTTTGAAACTCTAATGCTTGTGACACTTGGTAATAATGAATACTTTTTAGATCTTTCTCGAAATACTCGCCGGACATTCTCAACTGACGGATGTGAATATTTTCAGGACTCCTGGGAGGTTTTTTTTGACATTAACACTGTAGAGGATTCTATAAATTTCAACCAACATTACCAACTACAGTGGTTGAATAGTCAACTAGTGGGGTTAATTTTCGATCACGTCGTTCAATCGATAATTCCAACCATCCCGTTCGGAGTTGAAGGCCAAAATGGTTGAGATATTAATTTAATCACTGGTTGAGAGAAAATTCCAACCACCGCGGTTGAAGCATCATTCCAACTACATGTTTGAGAATCTACTGAATATTTTTCACAGTAAAGTATAAATTAATCCTAGTTCTAATAATATTACAATAGTATTACTATTTTGATTTTGATATTCATTCACACAGATCTACTGAAACGGATACACTCTTCTTATTGCTCTATTCTTGTTCTACTTTAGATTAATTTAGCAGCACTTTGAAGTTGGAAAAGAGTTCGTTAGCGTTCAAAGTGGATGTCGAAAGTAAAAGAAGGCGAAAAAGTCGGATTTAAATTTGACTCCCCTTTCCTTACGCTACCCGTGCCATTTCTTCTACCTCCTTGGCAACTTTTTCACTCATTCGCACGTTCGTGTTTCGTTCTACGAGTAGCAAGAGAAATTGCAGTATACTAGACTGGTCTTTGGATACGATTTCAGCTTCGTAGAAGAACGTAAGCAAGTGAAAATCTTGGGTTCCTTTAGTACTCGGAGAGTGGAATATTTATGGGTGCAAGGGATCGTAAGTTAACTCGAGCTTTGGGTAGGCCAAGTTGGGAGTTACTGTGCCAAAGGTGCGAAGTACCTCTTTCCTGGACACTTTTAATAAAATGCTTCCAAGTTTTACCTACATGAAAAATCTCACCCTACAATTTAAGCTCAGAGTTCGAATGACTGAACTCAGACGAATCATTTCCGTTCTGAAAATCTTATGAAAGAGAAATTTCAAGTGAGCATTTCCTGATTTGTGCCAATTTGGGTATGGTCCTGTAATTCGTGCTCCTTGCTCTTTGAATGTCCCACTGTACAGCACATGAAATAAATAATTTTTGCGATAAATCTCACTTTTATCTTGAAACTGGACCAAGAAGTATCAAAGGACTCAAAAAATAGAGGTTACCTGAAAAATTTTAGCCGCATTTATTGATGTACCGTCCTGATCCAATCGATTTTTTTTGGCATAGTGCGACTAAATGGCCATTTTTCCTCCCGGTTGGAGTTAGAAACTCGGCGTTTGATCGCCCTGATACCAAAAAATAGTATATGCACCGCGCTCCTCGGGCCGTTTTGGGGCACTGGGAATCTTTTTCCCTCGTTATACTCGGGGAAAATTGATTCCCATGCCCCAAAACAGCTCAATCTCGCATCGGCGCATAATGTACTATTTCCATCATTCTAGGCAAAAGTAACATTTTTTGGCTTTCTACGAACCTCGTAATAAGAGAAAATATCTCTCTCGTGCTCCAACTGCGATCTCAGACATCGGAGACTCATCCCTGAAGCTTTGCTTGGTAGATGAACTACTTACGAGCATGAGATGAGCGCATGCATCACAGGGAAAAAATCAACATACCGTCAACTGGGGTAACTTTAAGACAAAAACCGCATTTTTTCCCTTCGAACTCGTGGAACTTGTACGTCTTATACTAGAAGCGCATTGTATGTGTAGTCAATCGAAGGCTTACAGCTTCAGCTTTCGATTGCGGTGTTTATAAAGTGCATTTGGACATCTCTAGTTAGAGATATGAGCGCTTAAATTCGTGTCCCAAAGTTAAACCGGTTTGGGGTAACTTTGGGACAAAAATCGCATTGTTCTCCTCAAAACTCATGTAACCTGTATATCTCGCACCAGTCGCATCAGAACTGCGTTGTGTCTGTGGTCAATCGGAAGCTTACAGTCTCAGTTCATGATTTACATAAAAGTATATTCGGACATTCTTGGTCAGACTTATGGGCGTTCAAAGTCGTGTCCCAAAGTTACCCTGGTTTACAGAAGAAAACACATACTTTTCAGTTTTTCCGCTACAAAATGGAAACTGGGTGAAAGTACGCCAGTGTAATGATGGATTCGTTTAGATATCTGTACAGACAAGTGGAATCTAACTCAGTTACCTCGGAGTCACTCTGCAAAGGTTGGTACCTCACCCATTTGTCCGAAAGACTGTTTTTTGAGTTGGAAACATACTCTTAAATGAGTCTGTTTATAAATAAACTCACAAGTGATAGAGGACCCAGTTATCCCAGTTGACGGTATTGAATGCCTGTGCTAAAAGAGTGCTCTATTTGAGTAATATTTGTTTTGATTCGTGGTTGCATCACATTTTGGAATATTGGATGGGAAAAAATTTCATGAACGCATTGAATTGCGGTCCTGGTACACATCCAATTTCAAGTTTGCAATTTCGAAACCTATGACCTATAAAATCATAGGATTCAAAAGGATGCTTTTCACAAGAACTCTCCATCAATCTCTTGTAGTCATTACCATATTCCTGATTCAAGGGGCTGTGATAACTTTTCTAGCCACCAACGAGCATGCTGTATCCTACTCTTTTCTCTTTGAGACTATTCAGTCCGTTATCAATTCCTCAGAGTTCCCCCATCTCGTTTTGAAAATACCATATGATATACATAGCAAACACGGAAATATTGTCATCTAAGTGACTTCTTCAACTTAATACCCACCATGCCAGGCGTCAGACACCTACTTCTTTTTCATAAATTCTGGAATCTACGGATGGTGTTAGAAGTCCTCGATTCGAACGTCAAGGATATGTTCATCTTACCTTGTGAAACTAGTCAATTTTGGAACCATTTACCTTGTCACACTTGGAAACACGAGCCAAGAGACTTGAGTTAGGCGGAGAGTTGAAAGGAATGCACAGGAGTGCATTCTCTCGAGGCAACGGCTTATCGAGAGGCTCTTGGCATCGGGCTGTCACCGGCCAAACGTCCGTCTTGCTTTGTGCGTTTGCCTTGTTGACTATATGTTTGTTACCTATTTCGCCTTTGCCAGATCGATCCAGATGGAATAATGCCCGAGTTCGTGTCCTCTTTGACGTTCAACCTCCGAAGTGCGCTATGCAACTGAATCGTTGAGTCAATTTGGATCGAGCACACTAATGCGCGGTCTTTTTGCTAATGATCATTGCAGATACTGCGAATATATCAAGACTGTATTAAGACAAGAAGTTTGGCCATGTGGGAAAATATTTCTATAAAAACCTATAGATGACGAGTAAACTCAAGCTATGAGCACATGGTTCCTGAAAAATGTTCAACTATTGATTTGACCTTTGGGAAGGGGTTATGTTTGTTACTTTTCAGTAGACTATCATGGAAGTACTATTCGAAATCAAATTATATCAATGGTCCCATGAGAAGGAACACTATTCAATAAATAAGTATGGATACATGTAATTTATATGAAAACATCCCTGTAGGATCATTAGCCTTATCAAAGTTACATACTAACATGTAAATGTCTTCTCCATGAGAGTGCAATAGTCCAATATCTCAACGAGGCATCAGAATCTGTTTGGTGAGCGAATTCACGCAAAATTGGTCGTTGAGCGCTGCGTGAGAGGCTATGAAGATAAAAAATCGAGCTGAAGAAGCCAAGTTTCTGTAGAACGACGAGAATATAAGAACCATCTAGTCGCTTTGGAAAGGGATGCTAGCGGACTTGCTCCAATAGGCAGTGGGAAGAGAGCGTGGGTGAAAAGAGAAAACAGCGGTAAAAGAGGGTGCTACGTGAAAAGGGAATATAGTATTACAACTTCTGAAAAGAAGGAAAGTTTGGAGCGGGGAAGATAGAGGAACAATTTCTCCGTCTATAAAAATCCACGGAGCTCTCTTCTATTACCTTCTCCTCTTTACTTGAATCTTACTTTCTTAGTATTTTTATTCGTCCAAGTTTCTTTTCCAAAGGAAGTGGTACACGATTTCGATTCATCTCGATGTACTCCGGATGATGTAATCTGACCGAAGTTACTATTTAAAGAATTTAATGCATCATCAGTGACCCCAAATGAGTATTCAATCAGGGCACAATTGATCAAATTTGTATCGGTCAATTGATGATCTGAGTGGCCTAATTTTAGTTCGATGGAAATATAAAATCTGTTAGGGGATCCAGTGCTTTCAAAATCTCACATTACAATTAGAGTCTTTCATGGGTATATTAGAATGTTTCCCTGAACCACCGAAACCAATGAATTGGATAACTTGGAAAAGTTTAGGACAGGAGAAAATTCAATGTATATAATATATAATGCTCAAAGCAGACCAAAAAATGTCCCTTCCTTCAAATTTTCATCGACCAGATTCTGAAAATAGATGAGGGTGTTCTCGTACTATAAGTTGACCATTATCTGCTTCAAAAAAATTGAAAGAGACATCTTCCAAACTGTCGGAGTACTTTGCAAAAATAAAATAGGACCCGTCCTCCACACCATCTAAGTTGGGAGCTGTGATCTTATTCTCAAAATTCCACCTTATTTACGTGAGCTCACCTACAGTTTTGATACTTCTGTTCATTCCCGACAACTTGTCCTGCAACGTATAAATACTTGTATATACCCCATTCGTATATACTTTGAGTACATAAGCACAAGAACGGAAGTGTTGGGGAGAAAGTTTTCCTGAACGAAGAGAGTGTGCGCAAGATGCTTTGATTCTCAAAGTCCTCTTGGCAATTATTCGTGAGATGATAAGAGGATTCCAACATTCAGAATTATACAAGGAAATCTATTGAGCAAATGGCTCTTTTCAAGCGGACTTTCTTACGAGGCGAGGATACTTTCTCCTAAATGCTCTGAAAAGAGCTGAAAAAATTCTGTGGTTCCATCAATGATGTAATGCCCACGAGAAATAAAAGGAATCGTAGTTATGTAAACTGCTTTGGAAAGGCGTTACTTTTCAACTGCTGTTTTTAAAATCATTCAATTCTTTGGTGGAATTCATAGGATGGCTGTATCTTGAACAAAGGAAATATGATCAAGATAACTGTGGGAAACTACTTCTTTCAATACACAAAAATGGAAAGAATCGCTCAGAATTGTTTCAAAGTTCACGTTGATGCACTCCACTATACCAATCCTCAAAAGGGGCGTAAGTGCAGTAGAAAAAAAAATTCAAAAGGTCGTAACTACTTTGATCAGTCCTTGGGAATATGGAAGAAGGGCGTAACTGCAGTAAGAAAAATCAAAAAGGCGTGAACGCTATTACGCCATCGCAACTTTTTCGATGATATGGAGGAAGGGCTTAACTGACAGATTCAAACCTGGAATGACGTGAGTTCCTGAGAGATTAAATTCAAAAGGACATAACTTTTCGGAGAAAGGGCGTAATAACCGATGAAAAAATTTTCAAAATTCCTTCTCATCACGGAAACTTATTGTTGTGGGTTTGAAGTATCAGGACATCTTCATCTACTTTCAAAATAGGTTTCTGAACATCAATACAGTGAATTTAGACTTTCCATACCGTCCGGCATCCATATTAAGCTTTCCGGGAGTACAGAGCTCCTGAGCCTGGGTCGAAAAACTTTACTAATATGAAAAATCTTCCAGTAGGTATTCATGAGCATGCTCGTGCATTTTACGAGTGATTGGATCCGATGTTGGGATTCGATTCAACGTTTTGTGCGTCAAGTGCACCAAAAGTTCGACCGTGATTCGGAAAAAGGGCGTAACTACATTTTTTTGAATGGCTGTATAATCCATGAAATCGAATCTAATCCTCCGATGCTTGTAGTCATAATTTGAGGATGTCATCCTCTTTGAAATAAGCCAGGAAGTTCCGCTCAATCATGTCTCTAAAATGAGTTTGATTTATTATTCATCAATTTTCTCAAAACGACCCTCTTACGTCCTTCTCCACCGCAACAACCCCCCATTAACTATGCGCGCACTTTCTTCCATTTATCGACGAGCATATTCAATTCACGCTTTAACACATCACACATATACCATACGTCAGGTCAACGCGATATAATTGTACACGACACAACTCACACCATTATAAGGAGGCACCCCTTTACAAGCTTAGTAACGTGGCAAACTGTTACCCAAATTTGTATCGCGATACACATATTACGCCCACAAGTAATGAGACGACCTGAGTACACACAAGAGTAACGTGGCAACCCGTTACTTCAATGACATCGACTAAAGATCACACGATTTTCAAAACGCTTCAGTGCGTAAATTATGCACCTTCTTGCATACTAAATGCAGATTGCAGTTGCGCTTACTTTATACACATATCGCGAAGGAACGTTACTTACCAATATTTTTGTCCAGGAACGCCTGTTACAGTTACACAACTTAGTTTATCGTAACGCTCATGCACGTATGACTTTTTCAACGTGAATCGACACACACCGCTACGCACCTCACAAATCACATCACGCATCCGCATGTTATACATGGAGTTTTCCATGTGCTGTAACCTTGCTTACCGTTGAACACTTTTTGTGGCTCAGCCTGCCTATATAAACCCTGGCAAACCAAGTTTGGCATCCTAGTCTGAACTCGAAACGTCGTCGTGACGCACTCTCCACAACACTCGGCTCATACGTAGCCATCACGCTGCTCCATTATACCAAGTGCCCTGGGGGTCGATTTTAGATTTCGGTCTAGACCAGTCCCGCGGGTCTAGTGACCAGAATTTGTCGAGGTAGCGCGCGACCTGCGCGTTGATTCGCGATTCCATCGTTCCTCGCTCCGCGAACCTTGGGTTAGGTTAGCTCGTATAGCTGCGTTCTGCGGTTTTGTGGTATACTGTATACGTGATTGTTATCAAACAAACATAAATGAATGTTTATTTGACAATCATGACCGTGCTGTTATCCGGCGTGAAGTTTAAAAGTGTTGATGAAATATCTCCATCAGTGAGAGTTTCATCTCTTTTTGATCAAATATGATTGACTGTCGTGATACTGTATGTGACAGTGGAGCTCGCAAAAAAATGTTTCATTTTTACAGCATCACGACAGTCAATCATATTTGATCAAAAAG
Organism: Eretmocerus hayati; assembly: GCA_029851415.1. Classification (NCBI taxonomy): domain Eukaryota; kingdom Metazoa; phylum Arthropoda; class Insecta; order Hymenoptera; family Aphelinidae; genus Eretmocerus; species Eretmocerus hayati. The sequence goes on along the minus strand of CM056742.1, from coordinate 135,280,195 downwards.
AGATGAAACTCTCACTGATGGATATATTCCATCAACACTTTTCAACCTCACGCCGGACAACAGCATGGTCATGATTGTCAAATAAACATTCATTTATGTTTATTTGATAACAATCACGTATACAGTATACCACAAAACTGCAGAACGCAGCTATACGAGCTAACCTAACCCAAGGTTCGCGGAGCGAGGAACGATGGAATCGCGAATCAACGCGCAGGTCGCTCGCTACCTTGACAAATTCTGGTCACTAGACCCGCGCGACTGGTCTAGACCGAAATCTAAAATCGACCCCCTGGTGTCGTCACGCTCGTCGACGCCTCGATCAAGTACTTCGTTTCGCGTTTCTGCTCAATGTCATGAGCGATAGAGTCTGTGTTGTATTCGCGTTACGTCCTGGTGACGAATCGCAATTGAACCTTGATGACATTCGAGTTATTTGTTTGCCAAATCCAGCACCGAGCCCGCAACCGGCTTAATAAGTTCGATCCACATAAGGTCCGAGCACGTGCGAATGGATCATCAAAACCGTGGTCGTGCTCGGAGCAAGGTGTTCGTGTGCCGCACCAAGGTTGACCGTCAGCGGAACCTTTACCGACTCCATCAAGTTGAGAAACTCTGCTTCCACTGAGAAAATTCTGTGTCCGACCAGCGAGACGTGGACGTAACCAATCTCTCATTGACAGGGATCCCCAGGTTCCTTTTGTATGATTATTGATCTATTCAATTGAATACTCTACCAAACGAATCTCCGATCCTGCACTGTCATTACCGTGCAGTTTAGACTGGTTATGGTTACAATGGAAACTCTCCAAATGGGCTGAGAAAAGGTCACTCGTGTCTGAATAACAAGAGATAGTAAATCTCGAAAATGATTCCGCTTCGAAGGAAGGTGAATGGGGTCTGGGCTTCTTCGCGGGATAGCCAAGAGTTACCACTCGACTACATAGTAACCCGCCGCCATCGCTCTTGGGCTTTTACGCGTTCTTTCGCAATTGAAAAAGTTTTGTGGAATAAATTGTGATCGACTTACTGGAAGTATTCAGGAAGTTTTGTACTCTCACTTTTTCCTTATTCTGTTTTCCATCTCGTATCGAACTCTCTGCTCCTTTCAAATTCAGTCTGTAGATAACTTGGTGATTCGTTCGACCACTCAATTAAGTTTGAAACAATTTCTTCATTTCTCCGAGGCTATGTAAAGATGGAAGGTTTCTGAACCGTGAGCGGATGAAACCACTGCCGGTCTGATTGCGGATCACCTGATGAGGCTTGAAACGAAATGCTCGACGAAAATCAATCAAAAAGTGCAAATTTTAACCTCATTTGTAGATCAATGAAGTTTGGTTGCTCATTTTTCCATCTGAGGATTGAGGGTTGAATGAGAGTCAGATACGGAATATGTATACTGTGATAAGACACTGCTGATCCGTGCAGTTGCATTTCATGTTTCTTTTTCATAGATTCTTAGATCGGGGTATCTCATCTGTTAATGCGCTAAGGGAGTCCTAGTGTAGGGGATGCTCTATTTATGTATGGAAAATACTTCACAACCAAAGACTAATGTCGAATTCCCCTAGCACTTACAAGGGGAGTCCGGAGTCTCCGAGTCCTGAAATCTCACCAAAAATTTTTTACAGTTTTGTATTACCTAAAATATGAAGAATCCAGAGTAACTCCGTCAAATGGGCCGCCTGTTCAAAGTTACAGCCCATGACATTAACATTGCCCATATAGGCCCATGTTAAAAAGTGATATATATAGATATACTGACGATGCTAACATTTTTACTCGTAGCTCAGAATAGGAGGCCCATTTGACGGAGTTACTCTGGATTCTCCATTTCCTAGGTGGTACGAGACTGTGAAAAAATTTTGGTGAGATTTCAGGACCCGGAGACTCCGGACTCTCCTTGTTAGTTCGTTCAAGTGCTGATCGAAGTGAAACTTTTCTTGGGACTCCAATGTTCAGAGCGGTCATTTGAGGGATATATTCCATTCACGTTGTAATAGTGCAGGGGCGGATGTAACCAGTCTGCAATTTTTATTATACTCTGAATAAAAACTACATAGGTGTGATCAGTTAGTGTGAACAACCCCCCAATACGTTCTAATCCGTCGCAAACAAGTTCGTAATCAAGACCAAATAACAGAATGGGGAGGCCAAAAAGGTGATAAGTATTAAACAATTCAATTTTCGGGCAAAACTAAAAGAGTACGCAGAGAAATCGAAGACATATGCGTAACTCTTGCGTCTCTCAATTTGTCGACTTGTCTAATGAAATTTAGCAAAAATATCCTCTGACGTCATGGATCTTATTCTACGAACTTCAATCGTGACCTCAATCTCTAAATTATTTTGGTGAGGCTCGAAACGTATCTTACAACATCAGTATTTCTATGACAGGAATTCAATTTTTTTACCCCAGGTGCCCAGCTTTTGCTTCCACCTCGGCTTTCACCTCCATGACACCAAAGTCCACTTTGGTGGAATCACATTAGATAGATTAGTCCAAGCCAAATCGGTGTAAGCTAGAATTAGATTCTCCGCTGTGAGAAAAATTCTCAAAGTTAGGAGAGAATTGTACTGAATCACAACAAATTCCCTAACCTTGTAATGTCAACTTTTGAACGATTAGTCTGATTTTAAGAGTTTCTACAATGTCATAAAAACCGTTCGGGTATCCTGGAAGCTTTTGACATTGTTTTCACTCGCTGTGATGTATTGCCGTGTCATCCTTCGGAACCAGATTCCATTAGTATGATCTCGAGGATGACATTGGAATAATCTCCTCAATGAAGTCAAAAGAAGAAACAGACTCGGAAATACCATCAGCAGCTCTTTAGGAACTTGAAATTGAACTGTACAGTTCCAATCCAGAGCTTCTTGAATATTGATATACATGTGCCAGACGGAAACTTTCCTTGAAAAACGACATAGTTTCCAACATTTCCGATGTATACAACTAAGTCGGATCATTATGGCAGAAATCTAGCGAATCTGGACCTCATATTTGCTTCAAATTCTTCTGTTGCAGCCAAGACGATCCAATCACAAGGATCTCTTCCTTCAGAATGTGAATCTTGATTCAACGGGATATTATGCATGTGAAGTGAACACTGATATTCCCCCATTCAAGTCCGTGAAGGGCGAATCGCTTATGGAAGTATTAGGTAAGTCTAATGGCAATAATGTATGTCTAACCTAACATTCAGTGAGGTCTCTGGATGAATCTTCAAAGTTGCTCCGGGAAGCTTGGAGAATCATGACAGGAGGAGAAAAAATTAATGAAATATGTCAAAGGGTTTTCGGCGGACAATCTGTGTTCAAAAATGTAAAAATTATGAGTTAAAATAAGAAGAAAGATTCTCCGGCTTCATCTTGAGAACAATGAATAGCAGTGTAGAGAATTATATTGTTAAACAAAGAGACCGAATACATGTTACTCTGGCAGCGTCCAAAATGAGTACGCGCGTCTTGCTTGGGTAATACGAAACCCCTGCAAGATACACGAACGTGTCTCAAAACTTTCAAGTTTTCATCATTCCTCCATCCACGTGGTAATTGTTTATGCAAAAGATATTTATGGTTATCGTTCCACACCACTCCGTGAGAATGACTGGAGTAAAAATATATATATCATCAAGCACTTCTAGTGATTTGTGCCAGTCGCAAAGGAGTTATGATCAGAATATGCAAAGCTCGTTTTGGAAAAAAAAAATTCTATCTTGGATATGTACAATTTGTTAGATCAGACAGCTTATATAATCCATTTCGAATTCTTGGCAATTGGAAAAAAATATCCTGAGTCACATTTGGAATTCATCAGGAAATCCATCTCAATAAAATGAGTTTCCAACCTCAATCTTATAGCCCTCCCATAACCTTGCTATCTAAAATATTTTTGAAATACTCGAAACCTCCAAATTATCTCCCAAAATTTCATCCGGCATATTCTGTCATCAATATTTATCGTGAGTTGAGAATCGCTGTTTTAAAATGTCTCATTTATCAGTCTAGCAGGAAATCTCAGCTGAGTAGAATTATATTGAATCGAACTCCATTCGATGCCATTGCAAATTTTCTCCTGCAAATCGGTCTCCTTCAAATAGCAATAGGAAAGAGTACCCATGATTAGTTGCCATTGAAATAGGTTATTGATTTTTTGTCAAACTTTTTTGGTTTCAGAGCTCCCACGAAATAAGCCAAAAATCACTGGAGTGGACAGAATTTATGCTACAGGTGATATTCTTTCTCTCAATTGTACCAGTGACTTCTCTCATCCAGCGGCTCACTTGCAGTGGTTCATAAATGATGTTCCGGTAAGTTGATTTGATTCATATAATATCTCTGCTTTTTCTGAATTCCGACCCTGACTTTCATTTTATTCCATTTACATTGCATTATTCCTGAGCCACTTGGTTGATCATTCACCCTATCTTTCTGCCTAGATTATTAAATTAGAATTCAATCGAGTATGGGGAATTATCTTCATACATTGATAATTTTTTACGTAGTTCCAACTGGTTCATCACTACAAGTTCCATATGGTGAAAATGCACTTGACAATCTTGGTACAGTTGCAGAGTGAGGAACGACGAAGGCATACGATTGCTCGTATTCCTTGTCCAATTCTCATCCTCTTCTGGAATCCTGATGTATCTGAAAAGTATAACCGCAGATCATTGGAATGTAATGATGTGAATAACATGATGAAAATAACAACGAATGAGTTGATGCAAGTTTCTACACATGCAGACATTTCTTTCAAACCACATGATACATTACGTGGATACCAAATGCAGTAGCTATGCTATTATTTCTGAATTTCCTTTTTCAAACGGAAGAGAGGGAAATGAATGAAAATCCATTCTTTTCAATTTCTCGCAAAAGAATGCGAGACACAAAGGCTGCTCACTCAACAAAATGAACGCATTCCAACGAGAAAATGTCACGTAAATTACAAATTCTCGTTTTACATATCAAGCGATTACACCGAATGATTCCGCCAAGGGAAATAATATTATCATTATTCCGACTTCAGGGTATACACTTTTCGAATATACGACCACCTGCATGGTCTGCTTTCGTGAATTTTTGGGAGAAAATTGTGATAAAATGCTTCATGGGCCAAATGGTGCTACGCCCTGGAATAAACGTTCGTCTCTTCAAGCATCGACAAAAGCTGTTTCATTCCTCGTGATCAACTCACTTCCAAAAATCTTTGATGCGAGTGAGAAAACATGGAAAAAATATTGGCGAGTAGTCCACGAAAGTCACCCCGTTCCGCAGTTACTTTTTTTTGGAGCAGAGGGAAATAATACAATCTTACAATTAGTCTCATTCACACATGTAAGAAATTCTTCTATGAGACTGAAACTGAATATACTTTTCACGATATACACGATTAGTTCAGAAGACGGAAAAGATTTCTGCTATCTCCAATTGCAAATTTTAATTTCTTCAACATTCTTCATCACCTACATCAGGAGAACTCATTGGCTCTGCTGAATACTTTACAACCACGGTTTCGTTTCTTCTACTTGCAGATTGAACCGGACTCAGAAGAGACCATGAAATCTCGTAACCTCTACAGCAGTCGTTCTAGCTTAAAGTTACAACTGAGTCCAGCTCACATGACTCAGAGCAGTATAAGAATCAAGTAAGACTCTCTCGTTATTCCTAAAATCGGTTTATGCTATACTCAATCACTGTTTCATTGATCTCCGAGTCCATATCGCTACACTGTAAGAAGATATTTCTAAAGACAGAGAAAAATCGTTTCGAATCACAAAAAACCCTCTAACCTTGTGATGTCAACTTTCAGACGATGAATCTGATTTTATGAATTTTTTCTCACAGAGCACATAAACTACTCAAAGTTCTCTCACTCCTGACTTTCGGAATTATTTTGTTGGTCATGCTTTTGATCCATTATTTTAATCATATTCGCTGAGAAAATTTTGCAGACTGTTGTTCAATGGAACAAAGTTTTATTTGAAAATCATGAACAAACTTGATTGAATAAGACTGTCTTCGTATGTATCCAGTTACAATCTGCTGCTACCTTCAACAAAAATACACGGACTGAAGTTTCTGCTATTCAATTTGTCTCTCATTTCCTAATCACAATTCATTCACAAGCAGCGTCTCCGTCTATCGCCACTAGATTTATCAATAGTACAAACAGCAAAAGTAAGACCGACTGTTCTCAATTTTTGCAGGTGCACATCAACGGTACAAACTTCGTCGTTAGTAAAGCAACCATTCAGAGACATTAGGATGACTGAAATTCACGGTAAGTATTCCAATAGCTCACTTCATCCTCTCCCGACTATGTTTCTTCTGAATGGTAATGTTTTGTCCATCATTATTATTCAAACTCACAACATCAAGTGTTCGATATCGTATGAAAGAACCAAGCAGAATTCAGAAAACCGTAACACTCTTATTTCAAAATATATGTTGCCGTACTTTGTCGATCTCATCGCAAGGCACGCTCGTTTTATAACTCTGAGAAAAAAATGATAATTATAATTATAACTCCTCGTGTCTGCGGCCAACCACTAAGATCTCATTTCTCTTGTGACGTTATGCGAGGTCTAATTGCGACTCAAATTAGTCGACTCGTTAGGCTTCTAAATATGAATTGCGGAAAACAGTGACAGTCATAAATATTATAGTTTCGGCCAAACGTTTGTGAATTACATTCATTCCGATGTCAAAGATACATAGATACACCATGTATTGAGTGTGAAATCATAAGGGGCAACGTCTTTAACTGGAAACTCCGAAAGGAACGATCCAAATATTCTCATGAATTGTGAGTTTTGCATAGAATACTAATTTTCATTCCAAATAATTGAGGGAACTCGCATGAAGAATGATGATGGAAAGTGCGTTGGTCTTCTTCTGGCCTCGGCTCATAGATTGGAGAAAAGGGGTGTACGAGTCAGAAGATGACACATAGTGGACCCAATCACATTCTGAGGAATGCAAAAGTCGAACCATGGTCGATTTCGTCGTGTATTATTCTGCTCCTGTTGATTGCTATGAGCTCTAGAATCAAATCAGGTACGATTTGCAATGAGTAGCATAGTAAATCGTAAATACTTTCGTGACTGATGAACAACATTTATGCCAAAGCTTGTATTTGAACATGAGCCGACACTGCTTTGCATTTTATCTATAACATCGAGTAAAAAATAGTATATTACGTAACAAGTGCGAGAAGGTCAATTTCCGCACAAGTTGCCAAACGAGTGCGAGAAGTAACATTTACGCACACTTCGAAACTTCTCGCACACCTAGAAGTACATATTTACGCACGCTCGCTTCGCGAGCATGTAAATGTTACTTCTCGCGCGAGTTGGCAACGTGTGCGGAAACTTCTCGCACGTGTTGCGTATACTATTTTTTGCAACTGTGCGCGAAGTTGTAATTAAATGCACCACTGTCCGAGCAAGATCATCTTGAGAACAAAGTTTTCAGGAAAGGCCAAATTCAGAGGGATGACGTGACATCATATTTTGGAACTGTGCGTGAATGAAAATGCATTAGAGTGAAAAGTTACATTTACGCACACTTCACCAGTGCGTAAATGTAAAACTGTGCGAGAAGTCATTCACGCATTACTTCTCGCACTGTAAATAATGAAGAGAAGTCTCATTTTTTTACAACTTCGCGCACACAGTTGCAAAAAAACTAGTTCTTGGAGTTGTTTCACATTTGCATCACCATTTTGACAATATCTACGAACCGTATTGAATTTTGCATCTATTTTCCTCTTCATACAATGGAACCAGAGCAAATGAAGGATCAAAAAATCCAAATTTTGAAAGTAAGTGAGTCAAGGCCTCGCTCGTTGCTCAACTGTATTTAAATTTGATGAACGGCAGCCTTCATTGTCATGAAAATCCCAAAAAGCATCCTGGGTTCATTCTAAAAGGAACATAGTAGCTTTTTAATCAGTAGTCCATGGTCTCTGATGTATAGTCAATTAATAGATCTATAATTATTATACTTTGAAAAATCAGCGCAGAGTAAATGCGGATCGCTATTTCAATACTGATTGCACTCAGAAATAATGACGAATTATTGTTCCATGATACACGAAAATAATGATAAACATTCGCATAGGCTATTAATTAACAGAAATTTCCAAAGATATTCAATATGATCATTTTTGCATTTGGAACGTAATGAGTGTCGAATACATTGGCTGCTCTAATTACCTACTTTCATCGGAAATGAATTCAGAGCATAAAAGCCAAAATGTACACAAATTAATGGACGTACTGGCCTCTTGATCGTATGTTAATATTTTAAGCATACGATATTAATACCCATACGTGTGCAACTCTGTCGAACATTAAAAGCAAGCTTTGCAACAGCAATGTGAAGTTTATAGTATAGCCCACTGTGCAGAGGATGAATTGGATTTATGGCATGCTGAATAATTTTGCACGAGTCATTTGCTACCTATTGATGGAGCGTCCGGTTGACGAACTTGGTACGCCTAGAATGTACGAAGCGAGGACAATGATTGGTCGCCTATTAACCATGCAAAGTGCCACATGCGGTACACATAACCTCTGGGGAATGTCACAGTAAAGCGTTGATCTGCGTTCGAACTCTATGTACTCCCTTCTCTATCTGTTATATATGTACACAAGATGGTGATGACTCACTATGGCTTTGATATTACAGTTCAATCGTTTCGATTGTGAATTATCACGCAAGTTATCATCGTAGATTCTTGTCCTGATTTGGCTGTAGTCCTTTACTCACTAGTAGCAATCATGGTCTGTTTTGACGGTGGACGTCATTCCGATTTGAATGAGTCATCGTGATTGATCAGTTTGACCAGATAATGTGTTTTCGGTCGAAATGGTAGCATTAAAGAGTGGGAAGAATAATAGACGGAAAGAAGGAAAATTAGAGCTACCAGTTGCTCAAGAAGCTAAAATCCAAGTCATATCCGTGTCTGATTCTGGCTTATGATAAGGGAGGCTAAATACCTACTGTTGTCTGAATATGCGTCGTTAGAGCAGGTTGGGGCTCATTCACATTCACTCATGTTGACGAGTTACCCAAGACGGTTGGAGTATATTCGTAGATGGAGTGATTCCAGATTTGGTAGGACAAATTTGGCTGCGCATTCAGTTTCTACGTCGAAAAATGGCTAACAGAATTATTTCTTCCCAAATGGGCTATGCAGGAACCAACATCTTGTTCCTCGACTGCACACTGTGAATAGTTTTTCCAAATGTTTCACGTAAATTTGAGTTCAGCTACTCATCCTTCATCCATCGAAGGTTATGGCCTTGAGGAAGAAAGTTTGAGATTGAGAAACCAAGCAGACGTCTGTTGGTATGTGGAGATTTCTAGCCAATTAGTGGTTTTCAGCAGTCATCATCAGTGATTTTCACAAACAAAGTAGTTTTGTATTATGTAGTATAGAAACCCTGACAAAGAGTATCTAGATATCGAATTTCATTTAATTTTTCATGTTTACTGTCTTCATTCCTCTCACTCTGGGAATATAAATAGCTAGAATTTCAGTGAAATTTGAGTGTTGAACAATGACATGAAACAGAAGTCAAAATCTAGAATAAACGGATACAGTCTTCGAGAATGACTTTCCAGGTCTCAAATAAAAGGAGGTTCCCATGGCGAGATCACAAATTTTCCTCGCTTAGTAAATTCATGAGTTCCAGCAAATCATGTTATCGAACCCCTGTGCGCCGACTTTATAGAGCACATTCAGAGAAAATCTTCTTAAAAGTATCACAGCGACTTTAGCTTATCTATATCTGCCGATCAACTCTTAGTGGAGAGGAAGGCAATGTAGAAAGAGGGAAAGAAAAGGATGGGAAGGAGAAGAAGAAAGAGTTAGCAGTCGATTGCTTCTGATTCGGCATCCCTTAGAGAATCCCAAACTGTATGAAAGTAGTATAAGACAGAAGAACTGTGGCCCCGAAGCTATAGCAAAATTGCAAACCTTCGATCTTCCTTCTTTTTTTTTTCTTTTTTTGCTATCGGACATGGAAGAAAACAAAGAGAATGTTCGACTTAAAAATGGGACAGAAAGCCATCTGGTGTAAAAAAAGAAAAGAACAGAAAAGAGAGGCATCGATGTAAAGTCAACTGTAAAGTACACAAGGAAAAGGATCGTAGAGATACCTACACGGAAAATTCAAAGGTGATACTGCGCGATGTGCCGCAAATACCGACAAAGCAAAGAATTACTTTAGGGTGGGAGGTGAATTCGAAAGAGAACTGGAAAAGAGAGCGAGCGACTCGGAGAAATTACCCCTAACGACCTTCGATTTTCTCGTTTGGCTAAATCGTTCGTGGAACGCCTCTTGCATTTACCGTCTGGTCTGAAGTCGTAACTTTTTACCTGAGCCTTTGGCGCTCGCCACGCACTCGTTATTTCCCTGACATCACCAACCAATACATATAGGAATAGAATAATGGCCTTGAACTTCTCGTTTCATATTACTCACGGAATTATCGCGTTAAGTCAACGCCAAACTAGATTGACTTGTGGAATTTTTTGAATTTTCGTCCTGAAAATATGACATCCTTAAAAATGTATTGACCACCTTAACACGTTAACCTCACAGCAAATTAATGTGGATACCGAATGATTTTCCAATTCATGGGAACTAAAGTAAGTGTACCCAACTTGCCTCCATTAAGCCATTTTCTCAATATTTTATCCCATCTCCATATTTTCCAACGTACTTTAGCTCATTTTGAAGCTTGTCTCAAGACCTTAAAAATGAGCTAAGATACGTCCGATTTGGATGAAGTGGAGCCGAGCTATTTGAATTCTCTCAAAAGGTGATTCTTGAGAGTTTACAAAAGTGTGTACCCAACTTGCCCCCATCATTTAAAACAATGTAAATCGGCGATGAAGTGAATAGAATTGCTTTGATCCGTTTTGATCACCGTGCAGCGACATTTGTAGCTTTTAGCTGGCCCAAGACATCATTTCCGACCTATTTTGATGCGGTGAACACGTTCTGAGTGGTGAAAAAAGCCATACTGCACGCCTTTCCGAGATAACCATGTGGGGGCATGTTGGGTACACTCCGATGTCGGACTTCTTGTTTTGCAAATTATCTCCGTGTTTTGTACATAAAATCGCTCCAAATCAGAGTTCTGCAACCCTAAAGAGCGGATTTTGAAGGTCTTGAGACAAGGAATCGAATGCGCTAAGGTACGTCAAGATTGGTCGAATAAAAATAAATTGGCACCGGTTTTAGTGAACGTGATTTCCTCGGTGATTTCTTAGCCGTGCAAACACGAAAAATGGAAAACTCACTTTATATTTTCTGGAGAACGCAGAAATGATCCGGGGTCGATGAAAACTACGTATTTTATCATATTTTAACATAACAAACGAAAAAAAAAGTTGCGGGAAGGTCAACGAGCGCCCACTCCTGAGATCGGCATATGGGGGCAAGTTGGGTACAGAGGCAAGTTGGGTACACTTACCTTATCTATTTTTCCCTAACCCTTTTTTTCCTCTCCTCGCCCTAATTTCTGTTTTCCTTGCAATAATCAAGAAACAAAAGCCCTCATTATTCCCTGGGTCATTCTTGAACTTAGGAAACTGGCTGGTCACGTTCATGATACTAAGGAACTTGCATGGGAAAAAATTCGGCTTGTTTTTGACCTGAATCTGATTATTGGGATAATTAAAGACTATCTGCAGAAGTTTTGACTGGGAAAAACCGTCTACTTTGAAAAGTTTGCGGTTGAAATCCTCGAATATCGTGGTTAGGTTTACGCTCAAGAAATTTCGATTGATTGGTCAATCTGACGGGGCTCGAAATTCCGCGTGATGGGAACCTCGTCAATGAGAGTGAAAGTTTACTCCCGCATCTCGCTGGGCAGAGACGAGTCCCTAGATGGTTGAGCAGTCTTGTTTTGTGGAGTTAAAACTTCACAAGAAGAAGTTCGCGTCAAAACCTCTCCAGAATAGCTCAGAGTTTTGGTATATACTTTGTGATTGTTGACCGCCTCTGATTGACTATTTTTGAAAATCAAAACAATGCACTAGATTAGATTGAGCTAGTTCGTACCAATAATAAAATGTACGTGTCAAGAATTGTACCAGTTGTTGTCTCGAGAATGTACTGTCAGACTCGACAGAATTCTTTTGCGGGTTCCATTTCTCAAAGGGCTAAGCGTACATAACTCGACCACGACGCGTAGAGAGATCAAGGGCTTGATTCGAAATCGATGGCCCAGTCAGCTTTTGCTCACCACAAACAGACTGGACCAAAGCCACTTTGACGGGATTGCAGATTGAGCGTCCTCTTGTAGTGATATCTGCCGCAAATCTCGTTGCAAGCTCTGCAAGCTCCGAGAAGCGAAGAGATCTCGAGATTTCGAGCGGCTTGATACGACTACAGCGTAAGGCGATTATCGTTCGAGACGAGAGTACATAGATAATATTACGGGCCTTGAATAGAATCGTCAGAGAATTATGTTCGTTAGTCGTTATCGAGGAATTTTGTTTGGTTCCAATCGGTTAATCTGCCTTAGTCATATGATATTCTGAGCAGAAGTCACCCGCTCGACACACACGGTAAGGGTCTCAAATTAGTGATCATAAAGGGGTTAAGGATGATTTTTTGTGACGGAAGACATCTGTGAAAGGAAGGTGTATTCCTAACTATGAAAATTCTTCCAATTCGGGTCCGATTTTCTAGAGCCTGCTCAAATTTGGAACGTGAATAGTCTCCTCCCAGATCAAAATGATCTTCCTCAATTGATACACATCGACATGTATCCTAAAGTTATTCAAAGTGCAGGGGTACTGAGCATCAAATTGTCAGACACGAAGACTGTCCATGAAACTCATGTATCATTGCAAATATAAAAGTCTCATCCGAAAGAACATACATCGACACCACTTCAAAAAAACTATCAAGTGATTCTTTCACGTTTTGTTCACACTTCACTCAAATCCTCTTTTAATTTTGGCTGAACGATGACTTGTCACATACTTCTTATCGCCTAACTTGTATGCAACAGCTCGTGGTTTAGCTCAAATTTGGATAAATTTCGAGTAAAGTGCGAATGACATTGTGCCTACATGATAGGTTAGGAGGTACCAGTGGTGGAGTTGTTACCATTTTTGTGCAATGTTCTCATTATTTGGGATAAATTGTGAGTTGGAGAGTATGAGTTAGGCAATAACAATAACTCGAAAACTCATCTCAAGCTCTGTATCATCAGTTTTTCACGTAAGATGCGAGTAAAACTCTACGGCCATGTTGCACAGCTACCGTATGCCCTTAACACCCAAAACTATAGAATTTTTATGGAAAGATTCAAGCCACTGATTGCAAATTAGGTTAGAAGTCAATCAGTTGGTGGAATTTAGTGGAAAAAATGAGTCGAATTCCGGAATAATTTTGGAATAATGATCATTTTCTCATCTGTTACAGTTCAAAGTTATGCCAGTTCGTCGAAGCCGTTGATCTGGTCGCTGTTGATTTCCTTCCTACTACTGGTTCATTAGGATTGAATCAACGCAAAGTACAGACTGATCAAAAGAAGAGTATATGTATAAGAACAAACGGGACAAACAAGTAATCACGCTTCTGTAGAGTAAGACGATCACTTCTCAATTACTGCCATGAAAATACTGACATTAGAAATTCCAACGGTACGTCTGATGAACCAGTTTTTTACCTGAATTCACTTGGTGTGTGTGGATGAAACATTGTACAGAGGCATTTGGAAATTTCTATCCCGTAGATTCTTTAGATTTCACTTCGTGCTCCAAATCGGGAACCAAAAATCATATCCATTCGATAAGATTCATCGAGGGTGGGACGGTTGAGTGAAAAAAAATTGGGATTACAATTTCATTGGATTGTGATCAGACCATCGATGTGACTGCGCGTGGTAATAAGTAAGATGATAGCATAACCAAAACCGAAAATATCTCCTCTGGACGATTGAGAATGATATCGAAAGAAAGCACGCTAGAAGTGCACTTAATTCGAATCAATATTTAGCCATCTGTATCTGATCGTCGCGTAACCGCGTGGAAGGAGATTACTTATTGTGAGTAATTCTCTCATGATGCAAGAGTTGTATGTAAAGTATGCTTTGAAGGGAATCTTTTCCAGAATAATCTACATCCATTTTTCTAATGTCAAATGAATCATTTTCATCAATTTTCGTACCCAAGTGTTATTGTATTCTTTTTCTTGCATGAATAATGAGATATCTTCAATCATTCGAGTGATGCAATACGAACATTCTGATTCGTGCAATTCATGCAAGAAACAGATTTCATCTTCGAAAATAATTGAGCTTAGGGAAATTGAAAGTGTTTGAAAATGGTCGAATTTTTTACTAGTCTTTGTCTGTCGGTGAGTTTGAACTTTAGTATGATATATGCTGAACTTCATCGAGTGAATATACTAGTATTTGAATGAGTAGTGTACAGTAAATTTCAAAATTAGTTCATCAATATGAGAGATTTGTCAGCCTCATTAGAATACTTGACCAACTCAAGTGACTGGAATTCCCATTGATTAAAACTGATCGATTCTCATAGAGATAAATATTGGTTCAATCTTTTTGACGAATAATTTGTGAAGAAGAAATCTCATCTGAGATCCATAGCATGAGTGATTTCGGAAGTGAAATTCAATGGCAATAGAATCAATACGGCAGGTCACAAGGAATAGTCAACGACAAAAATGATTATCCCTCATCTCTAGACTCACAAAAAGCGAGGATGGTTGGAGACATGTGAATGAAGAGAATGCTGGATCAGAGATAGTAATTTTTGCTTTCCTTCAATTCGTCTTAGACTCTGTAAATAAGATTTAGGGCCTCGAATTCATTATCACATATATTCATCTTACATTCAAGAAGGCTATTGTACATACACAGGAAATCCATATAGCTGTATCGTAGTACGTGCGGCTCAATGAGTAGAAGAGCGACACCATACGTATTATGAATAGCACAATTCGTCAAGTCATAACGAGGCATCGAAAAAGACTGATGTCGATGATAATTATCTACCGAAAAATTCGATTAACAAGAAGATAAGAATTTCCGGAGCTAACGTACAATTAGTCTCCTACTGTGAGCTAAAATATTCATACGGTGTACTCTCCTATTCGGTTTTTCTATTTTCGCTATAGTCTGATCGATAAACGAAATTATTGATTTTGTTATCTTGTATTCAGAGTAAGCGGAGCAACGACGCCACCAGAATTCTTTTGACTCAATAAAATCGATGCTTTAATGACATCTACTACTATTTTTATCTCTTTATCTGCATTATTACCCGACTTTTTCCCTGTGGTTTGTGCACCATAACGATTTTGGTAAGTATCTGCTTGGCTTGAACTGGAGAAAGAAGAAATTCAGAGGAATCTTTGATGAGAATTGAAGAGGTATGTACATCGGGAAGCAGGTGATTCCACGAGACGGAAGTTGTTTGAATAACGAGAATCTATTTTCAGAATATGAAAATAATGAGAGTTATCATATGTTGGATTAGGACGAATATCTCCTTGCTTGATTCCCAAAATCTGATCTATGGCTTTGCCAATTTTCTGGAAATACTATTTATTAAGAGCTTGCATAAGTAACATTCTTGTTGCGGACTTGGAGAGCGATTCGCCGACTGGATGATCTTTTAAATAATGATATTATTCTTTCTCGGACACTGGAACGCTAATTGAACAGAAAGTGTGATGTATTCAACGCGTTCACTGCGAAGGCGAAATTGCGATTCGAGTCTAGATTGCGAGAGAGTACAAATGTGCGTTTTAGCACTTTCGGAAGCTAAACCTTCTAGAAAATCATTAGTTTGGCATCTAATCACAGTATTTCTATGAATTTTTGTGGGCCCCACCGGTGAGGCCCATCGCACACAGAGTTGGCAACCATCTTTCTGTGAGGCAGGTCCCACCGGTGGGGCCCAAAAGTTTTCCTCTGATATGAAGAATATTCACGAGGATGATCAGTAGTATCGATAAAATCATCAAATTCAATGTTATGAGCCTCCAAGAGAACTTGCACTTTAATGTCTGTTCCACCCAGAGAATAATATTTGATCATGGTTTTAGCCTGCTTCACCATTGCTGAGTCTGATCTTAGACTGCGGTTCATTGACGCTCTTCAAGTCGTTTCAAGCATGAGAAGTGATAGATTCAACCCGATCATTTTTTTCTATATCTTCAACGCCAAACGTTTTACAGTGCATGACAATACACATATACGACAGAGCAAAGGCTGTGCTTGAAAGAACCCATGTTTTTTGATTTAACAGAACCTTTTTTTCGCGCGTGAATGGAAGATTACTCAAGTGGGGTTCGATAATTTCCAACGTGTTTCGCTTTTGTTTGTAGATCTTGAAATAAGCTTTCAAATGAGCTAAGATACGTAGGGAATGATCGAATCCAAAGTAAGTAGTCTGCTTATAATCGCTTGATTTTATGTAATCAATGAATAAATTGTGTAAAAAACAAAAATCGTGCAGAACTCATCGGAATCAAGTCCAATGGCGAAACTGCTGTGCAGACATGTTCATTATAACATAAACAACGAGAAACCACCACGACATAAGCCATTGGATACGTCTCCGCTGTTAGACGTGAGCTGAAACTCAATGAAAAGTGGACCCCACGGGTGGGGCCCATCGCACACAGGGAAGGATGCGGGGGCCCCACCCGTGGGGCCCATCGCAGTGAACGTGTTAATGACGCAGATTGATGTTGGAATAATCCAATTCAACCTCTGTATCTTCTAAGCTCTTCAAGATCTCAAAATTGCATTTTGAAGGATTTTGATGGAAATGATTGAAGAATTCAGATGAGAACATTCGAAGAAATTTGAATCTACGCTTGATGTTGGTGCGTTTCGCCTTTCCCCGACAGATCCGGCTCTTCAGGGGGACTGATGGGATCTTTCAGGTTACTCCCCGACGACACCTAGTTTAAGTGGCTTGGTAACCGAAATTTCGATCTTCCTTATATATGAATCGTAGTGATATTCGAACGATTGCGGGTAAGGCCCTCATCTCGGTCGTTTGTAAGCCGACAACCGATGGGTATCAGAATTAATATGGTAGTCGATCGATATGAACGATCGCTACCACCTTCTTGAGCCCGGGAATTTCAAATAATGATATAATTATTTCTTGGCCACTGGAACGCTAATTGAGTGATGATCTTTGACGCTGAAAGTCCGGAATTTTCGTGTGATGAGCCCACAACTCATGACTCATCCATGACTTTCCTACAATGAGGTGAAGTTCATCCTGTTGAAATTTGAATATCGTGAGAATCGCAGAATGGATCTCTTTTCGCGTAGGGAACACTTAGTTCTCCCCATTTCGTTCGGAATGCTGTGAAAACATATAACACAGGAAAAGATCACTCCTCATCAATTTTTCGAGCAGGAGATTTACAGTGCGCATCTCTGACAGTGCCAACTAGACGAAATTCATATACACATAATTTAAGCAAAAGACAACGCGAATTATCGGTACATATTTTGAGCTCTCATTCTAATTATAACTTTTAATTAGTACATGTAAAAGTAAAGCCTCTGAAAGGATAAAAAGGATTCCAATCTGTGCCTGTGTGGAAATGCTTCATATGCTCGTATCTGCGAAGAATTTTTCATTTCAGTCGAAAATATGTATCGAGAATTTTGCAAAATATATTCAAAGTAGGAAATTCTTGACAAGAAATAGCACAATGCAACATTCGAGTTTTAATCATCGAGACACATACAGCAACAAGACTCTCGATGATTCGTTCCGTAAAGAAGGGTGAAGAATTGACTTTTGAGTGCAAATTCATGCATTCAATTTCCTATGCTTGATATTTTTACGAAACCGGAGCTTATGCAAATACATCCGAGTCAAAAAATCCACATGCGAACCGCGCTAAATCTTAAATCTCTGTTCACCATTAGATATCCAGTTGATAAAATGTTCTTGTACTGCATAATATACGTTCCATAAAAGTCACTAGTCTTGATGAGAGAATCGAACCTCCTGCCTCATCGACGGTTCGTAAAAAAGGCATCCCATCTCTCGCCATACGCTTTAGAGAGTTAGATCTAGCCCACGTATCAAAATTTCAGGATGAAGAACACAAAAGTAGACGAGAGATCTGAATATCTGAAACATCTGGGTTGCGATGTGACATCCTTTCTCGCAACAAAACGCAAATTTCCCATATTTCCTGGGTAATGATCAAGCTGAGAACAAGTTGGCACACCGCAATATCGAAAAAAACGACAGGAATAGGCATTGAGGAAGCTCTCTCACGATACATGGTAACTAGCAAGATGCGTGTTACGTTAGCTCTGTGTATCGAGAAGGAAAAGTCGAAGCAGCCCCCGTTGTATAATGCATATGAATGCTCCAGTGTGCAGATACAGGATAGTTTATCTATACACGCAGAATAATGATGGCCAGAAGATCAATAACGCCTCATTCCCGAATCTGCAATATACTTCACGACAGGATGAGATGAGTGATGGGCAAGATAAGCACAGGACTGATAGACTCTTTGAGCGCAGCACAGGCGAGGAAAAATTGTTGTGAATTCTGCACAAACGCGGGGAGTGCCGAGAACTCCCATCTTTGACCTCCAAAGGATTTTAAAAAAATTGAGTCTGTGCATATTCCCCTTATGACTATAGATCTGTCGTCAAGAAAGAAACCCGAAAGATCTGGTCATACTCGTCCTCATTTTTCACGACTCGAGAACGAAAATTTTCGATCTCGTCGTCGAGAAAATTCTTCAGCCTCCACCGAGGTAGTTTCCCGACAAAATTTTGGACTGAGCTATGGTAATTGGTCTCACCTACTCCTGTAGTTGATGAAACCGATCAGTCATGCAATCTTGGAGCAGAAACCGATTTCTTGTTGATACTTCGGACTCTATTCACATTCGTCTTTGTACCGCGGAATTGATGTGCAGTGTTTGCGAACAACGTATGAAGTTTATATTCCAAGTGGAATTTTTCTGTTAGGAATGGACATCTGCGGCACAGGAAAGTGGATATTTGAAGCATTTTAGAACAGATAAGAGAGATGATGGGGAAGTAGGAGTGTGTTTGCGCTGCGAGAAAAAAGAATGTGAAGAAGGAGTTCAAGATGACCGACTTGAACACGTCAGGTCTCAAGAAATATGTCGAAAAAATACATGTGAAAGAATAGAAGGCAATTTATGCACAGAAAAAGTCTGATTATTATTCAAAATCATCTTAAACATGTGAACAAGTGAATTCATCAACATAAGCCGAAAGTTAAATCGTGGTTCCATCGAAAAAAACTGTCACGCGTTCTCATTGTAAGGATAAATAAAGCCAGATCTGATCATTACAATGAAGCAGAATCCTGGGACGGGATTTATATATTAGTAGTCCTGAATCTGACTGTGGAGAGAGGGGGAAAAACCTCAATCACATAGTTTGTCAGTGCCCGATCAAAAAAGAACGATATTGATAAGAAAATTGAAAAATGAAGGCTTTCAGCTGCCGATGAACATCGGAATATTGATTGCTCTTTCAATTATGAAAGCATGTAAGATTGCGTACAACTTTTTTTTTTTTTTTTTTTTTTTTTTTTTAAATATCAAAGTGTACCAATTTATGGAAGTATGCAACAAACATGTCTGAGATGTAACGATAGAATACTTGTTGTAATCATATTGAAATTGATATATTTATTTGAAAGACTAATTTCATGTTTTGATATGTAACAAATATAAAACATACAAGGTCTTCAAATGCAAATAAAATTGAGTGGAATTTCAGTGAAAATGCTCACGTATAGCTGACCGAGTATGTATTATACAAGCATCGATACATATATTATTACACACATTATTCAAATTCGAGTACTCGACGTAACCGGCATATACATAACAATCGCTCACTGGATCATACGATTTTTGGTCATAGACACTATCCAAAGATGAATTTGAGGGGGTGTTTGCCGTACCTATGGATCGTTTACAAGAATCTACCACTAAATTTTTTTGATGGATTGGATGGATTCTCTTTTCTTATAATGTGATCGGAGGAGTAATCGGCAAATGAGGCAAAAAACCTTTTCAGAATAAACTGCTACGAAGAGTAACGTTCGAAACTAATGATGATGATGATGATATATATTAGGGTGTCCGTTATTTCCCAAGTTTCTCCGATCCTCCGTGCCACCACCTAATCATTTGGTGAGATATTGTGGGGAAAAAATTTTCGTTACCTAGGTGATGCTCAAGTGCTGTCCCACCTGAAGTGTTTTCGTCTGAATTAAGGCCTTAAAACAAATTTTGATTCAGTATTCAGCATTTCTTGGGCATGGACGTATTTCTCCATCCTTGATAACTTTTCCAATCGATAGCCAGTACGATTTCCTTTTAAATGACCACTTGCTGGAGTCAATTTGATGGAGAAGAACAAGAGTTATGGCTGTTTTCGGAACTTAGAAAATTCAAGGTACCAAATCCGTGAAACAGGGTTTTCCTCGAAGAATCCAAAAAATGCGAATTTTGAGTCGGTCTATTTCAAAGATGTGAATATGTGTTTTTGATGTATTTTTGAAGGTAGAAACAGAATCAGTGCTCAGTTTCACCTATAATTGCCAGGATTTTTTACTAGACTCAAAAAACTGAAAAAACAAAAAACGGTCGTTTTCAATTACTTTCATGTTCTCCAGGCGGATGATACGCGAATGAGTGGGCTATCTCCGGTTCTACCGTATCAAACTGAATGATTCAGATTTTGGAGGAAATTGCACCCGCTATCGATTGAAAATACTATTGAGGACATAGGAGGGAATGCATGCGCGGTAAATGCGGATCATTGGCCCAAATTTTTATTTAGAAGGTTACATTTCAAATAATAAGAAACGCTCTAGGTGGGACAGCACTCAAACTTCACCTAGGTCCCTGAAATTTTTTTTCTCGCAATATCTCACCAAACGATTAAGTTGTGGTGGGTGGCATGGGTGTTCGGGGGAACTTGGGGAATAACGGACACCCCAATATATATATGCTCATGCGACAAATTCAAATTTTGATATGAATTCTATATACGGGCGCGAAGAACGAATGCCTCTACATCCAGTTTCGAATCTCAACACTATGGGACGCATATAGCTCAAGTTGTGTAAAAATGACACGATTAATATGGCAAATCCATTTAAAAATGCCTTTCTCGCGAGCGCTTGCAAATCCTCTCGTATCATATATAAAGGCGCTTCAATGAAACTCACATCAGCGCCGGGCAGAGCTCGATAGTGTTCGTGTACTCTGCCCCTGAAGAGTCTGCCACTATCGAGAGACAAAACGCTAACCGCGTTTGAAACAATTTTTTCAGGATCATTGCCATATTTTCTATCATATTCACTCCCCATCAAAATCCTTCGACATGCTTCGTATTTAAACGAGGCTCGAAGGTGCGCATGCTCAATTGAATGAATTCTATTGGGGTGAGGTGATCAAAGCGGGAACCTCAGAGCCCATTCTACAAGATTTTGTCGTGATTTTTTAGAATGTAGAAGCGTGCGAGGTGTTTTAAATAACAAGTCACTATTTCCACTTAAAGTCACTTAGCAGTATATTCTGCAATAGAATGTGTCACATATATGGCACAGTAAAGATACCCGAAGGTGGCCCACGGCCCTTATATTTAATGAAAAATGGAAAGTGAGAAAGATTGAATGAGTCGCGGGGCGCGCTCTGGCGCAAGATGTTATTCGGAGACGCGGAAGCTGCTTACAACAACGTGCAGCTCCGCTAGCGAAGGCTAAGTGGCGCAGCCCGAGCGATTCGAGCAGCTCGTTGCCCAGGACCTCGATCACCTCGTACAAAACGGTTCATTTAAACCGACCAATTGACACAGAACAAATAGATCATCCGATTTCGAGGAGAACGAAGGAGTATTAAGTAAATGACCGAAGCTTAAGCGCCGAGCTGCTCGAAAGTTCTCGAATACTCATATTTACGCGAACGAATTCGATTGTGCATGTGACACAACCAATATCAAGACTGGATATAGAGGCATCCGCTCTTCGCGCCCGTACACCTTAGAATTCATACCAAAATTTGAAGAGTAACGTTCTCAAATGGGAGCTAGCAGATCTCGATCCGAGACTCTCCTATAAGAAATACAATACACACCATCGGTAACGTGCACATACGTGACGGTATGAAAGTTACCGCCAAGAATACAAACTCAAACTTACCTCGACAACTTAGAATATCAAAGTATACGTTGGCTGTAGCTGCTGCCACCTTCGCCACTCACGTTCATAGAAATATGGTCGTATGATGCGATGATGTACATCTACTTGAATTGCAATATGCAAATTTGTATACCACGTCGCTCTAGCTTCTGTATATAGTAGCAGAGAGCCCACCCGCGTAAATACACCGAGATGTTTACAGCACTTGCAATTGTGTGCACGCGTACACGGGTATTATAATATTAAGAGACAAGTCGGTTCATTTTCCCCCACGGAATCCCTATATCAGGCTTGCCAACATAAAATCAAAATCAGTGTTGCCAACTTGAGTGTACGAAAAGTCCCTAGCTCGGCTCAAATGTCCCTAGATTTTCGCGATCTATAGAATATTTTATCGCATGTATTAAAACGTTGGTATTACATATTCGATTTGCTCCTTACACTTGCCGTGAATATGGTCGCTGATCGGTCTCACAGAGCCCTTTCGAACACAGCCCAAGCTTCCGTATCCGTTAGCGAAGGTCGGGAGCAATCGATTTTAAAAATTCTGTTTAATTTTCGTATATTATGACATGCAGGGAGCGATTTTAAGGCATTTTTTAATGTTTTTTTTTAAGAGTTCGAGACATCGTCATTGTCAGCATCGAAGGTAGCTGGGTAACTTTTCAAGGTTAACGCGGCCGCCTTACTTTCAGATGTGACATAATTCGGATGTTCGAGTTTATTCGATTATTATTATCATTCATATTTATTATTGTTTTGTATTCGAGTTTATTCGATTATTATTATCATTCATATTTATTATTGTTTTGTATTATTCGAGATGGGACAGACATTCTTTCAAAAAATTGATATCTGTGGTTTTCGAAGGAAGATTTAGTGATATCGAACAATTGTTCCAAATTCAACTGGTCTCCGAAGAAAGATTTTGTGTCAAATAATTGTACTAAATTTTCAAAATCATTGCGATTGGAGGAATGTTGATCCATCATCTGTGAATGTTTAGTGTGGTTTGGACAGTGTTCAAGTGGATATGTAACTCTTCATCTCATAAGTTGAAGGAGACATGATCAGATGAGACTGAAACGTCTTTCTGGTTTACCAGTGTCGGGCCAGAGCGATGCTCAGATCAGAGGAAATCCAGCAACTCACTTCTGAAGAGTGGCGTTAGTGTGATGTGTTGAATTTCTGTATAGAATGATCGATGTAGATGATGGATCATTTTAATTCATGGAATTTGCGTGGAATGACTTCGAGGGATAGGAATTTGATTTTGAAAACTAATTGTTAAATAATTTACTGAAATAAATCATTCCATCTTTCATTGTTTAAAGATTGTAAATTTCCTCTCAATGTTGAGTGTATCAGCCTAGATTTTTATTCAATTTGAATTGAATGTGTATTTGGAGTTTGAAAATCGTCAGAAATCGAATGTCATGCCCTCTCGAATATACATTACTCAATCAGTGAAGTGAATTTACGAGGGGCGATGGGTTGGTGAATTTTGCTAATGGAAACATAATTTTATCTCATCGCTGATGTTCTTTAAATTTTCGACGTTAATTGAAATTGGTTTTCAATAAGTTTGAGATTGTTATAATGATTCTTGTGAATGAATTCTCTATAACTTGATACATGAAGTCGTTCCGGAAGAGCTTGAATGATGTTCTGTGACACTTAATTATTCGTGAATATTCAGAACATTTATTGAGTTTTATCCACAACAAAAGTTGTTTCTGCTTTCGGACTATGATATAGGTCGTCGAAAAATTGTATCTATGTAAAGTATTTGACTCAATGAAGCTACTTTGATACGATTGTTGTTTGTAGAAGATTATTTGAATAGTTATAAAGGCGATTATAGATATTGATCTATCATCCCCATTATGTGTTTTTGAACTGACGTTGAATAGAAACTGGAGTGAAAAGTGGATAGTGTATTCTGTTTTGAGTGAAATTGTAGCTCTCCTCCACAAAAATTGAAGGAGACATGATCAGATGAGACTGAAACGTCTTTCTGGTTTACCAGTGTCGGGCCAGAGCGATGCTCAGATCAGAGGAAATCCAGCAACTTGCTTTTGAAGAGCGGCGTTAGTGTTTTGTTGTTTTTTCCAACATTCTTTCGAGACAAGACCTTAAAATTGCGGTAGCTTGGCAACATGATTTCGTAGTCTGTCGATCTCAGAGATGAAAGTCTCGATCTTTATATGAGCCATGGCATTGTACAAAAATGTTGCAACTGGCAATGTAGGAATCGCTCTTCGGAATGTGGATGGAGTGGTGTGATTTTGAGGAGTTTTACGAGTATGTATAAAGGGGATGAATTGATCTTATCATGGAATGACTTCTAAATTGAATCATGTGAATAAAGATAAATATGGAAATATTATCATTTGAATATGGGAAATACGACTTCTTTCTCGAGTGATAGAGAAATTGATGGAAAAATTATCTATTCAATTTTTCATCCGTCTGAAATTGAACTCGAAGAAACCTTTCGAAAATGAAGATAGTTGAAAAAATCTATCATGGTTCGTTTTATGCTATTAATTTCTTAATACTAGAGGAAATGAATGGACACGAGGAGGTGGTTGGGGACAAACCCCCAACCATGTGATTATTTTATTCAAAGAATGAGATTCTAATATTGATTCATCTTGATACAAATAATATATATATGCTATCTTCGAATGATTTCGTTAGGGGGAGTAAATAGACACGAGGGATGGTTGAGGACATACCCTCAACCATATGATTTTTTTTATTCATTTCTATGGCATTCAAACACTGACACATCGAGTTTACGGTTACGATAAACATCATTTACAGAGAATGGAATCGAATTGATAATATTGTAGATTTCATCTAAATATCTTCATAATCGGAAACATATCAACCCTTTTGGAATCAAATGACAACCAATTTTCCGAAATTGAAGATTTCTTATATATATCGATATAAGACACTATAGATTCATTTTATTGTTAGAGAGAGTGAATAAATACGAATAGATGGTTGGGGACATATGTCCAACCAGCTGATTTCGTTATCGAAATATTCAGATCTAAATATTAACACATTATGTTCTGTTATAAGTTAAATGTGAAAACCTTACATACAACGGAAACCATCTAATGGTTGAACAGTGGTGGGTTTCATATCATTTCGAGAAATTTATGGTAAGTGTTGGTAATTTGGAGATCTGCTATGTTTTAGTCGATGAATTACATCTGTATTAACATAATCATTGTAGTGGGTCGGAAAGAGAAGCTTTCTCGGCCGTCGATAAAGTTTGATTACATCTGATGGAACGAATGGAAAGATTACTACATGAGTAGATGGAACTTCCAAGGACTTCTTCGATTAGATTGAAATATATTTTTCTATTGGCGATATTTTGCTGTTTAACAAATTGTTGAAAATATCAACATACTAATTCATCATTCCTGTTTCATGATTTCCAATTCATGTCGAGTATCAATGTGATAGTGTTTTTTGATATTGTGGAAATGTAACTCTTCTTCGCAAAAATTGAAGGAGACATGATCAGATGAGACTGAAACGTCTTTCTGGTTTACCAGTGTCGGGCCAGAGCGATGCTCAGATGAGAGGAAATCCAGCAACTTGCTTTTGAAGAGTGGCGTTAGTGTTTTGTTGTTTTTTTCAACATTCTTCCGAGACAAGACCCTACAATTGCGGTAGCTTGGCAACATGATTTCGTAGTCTGTCGATCTCAGAGATGATAGTCTCGATCTCTATATGAGCCATGGCATTGTACGAAAATGTTGCAACTGGCAATGTAGGAATTGCTCTTTGGAATGTGGAAGGACTGGTGTTGTTGTGAGATTCATTTGTGTGTGTATGATAGGAATACATTGATATTTTTTCATGTGAAAAGCTTTTGAGGGTATCCTAAAATTATCAAATCATCCTTGAAAGTTTCATCTAGTGAATGCATGATATGAATGATTTTATACCTTCACGAGAAGATAGAAAAAGCTGAAGTACAATCCGAATACGTTGTTTGAAAAATTGTGATTCAATTTGTAGAATTCACATATTTTTAGCTTGAATTTCCAAGTTTTATCATCTGTTAATACAGTAGCACTCACATATGAACATTGGGTGAATTCGTCGCATTCCACTTTACTGTTTTTCCATCGTTGTTCTTCAAAATTCTTCTTAATTCTGCCACCGCGATACGTGTTTTTATCCTTCAGATCTCCAGTGTCCCTCTCCAAGATAACTCTAAATGCTTGAAATCGGCACTGGTGTCAATTTGTCCACGGTCTACTTTCTGGTGGGTATTGGTCTGTGAATAAGATTAGATTCCATTTCAAACTTTTCTAGGAATCAAGTTTGGCTCATTTAAAAAATGAGCAGATTCATCTGTTGTTATTTACTGAAATGTGCACCGTTATATGTAGTGCGAAACGGGGATTTGAAAAAAATACCACGGAAATGAATGAGGGAAAGAATTTTTCTTAATTTAAACCTCTCAAATCGCGCAACAATCCAAGAGGAAATTTGTTACTGAGATTTTGTTCATTCTGGATTGCGCGGGATTATTGAACCAGAATGAATCATCTGTATATCTTTTCTAGGCTGCGTATGATTCGAAATCATTAATCCTATGCTAATATTGTGAACTATGACTCGAATTTGATGGTAAATTTCAAAGCTTCTCTAACTAGGATGATCAAATTATGGAATTGTAGTGTCAGGAGTACTCACCCTTGCTATAATTGCTTGGCTGCCATCTTCCGATTTCATTGTGATTCGCCTGATGGGGCAGTGCCTGTAGATTGATGCCACGTGAGCCTTATACAGCACGCTCAGCTCACCACTCCACTGCCGCTGCTTTGCTGTTGTATTCCGTTCGAGTGCCTGGGCTTCGATGTGCTCGCTAGGAGAGCACGCGAGGAACTGACGGCGCGAGAGCAAACGTGCGTCAGAGGCGCCTTTCCCCCTCCGCTCTTCTTTGCATGTGTAACTTGCTTCTCCTGGCACACGTGTGTTCGCGCGCGGAATGTATGCACGACTGCGGGAGGCAAGGGCACGCGCGAACCGATAGACTCTCCTCTCTCTCCTTCGCTAGCGTGACTACATATGCCGCAAGTTGAGAGTTACAAAAAAACTTTCAGGGAAAATTCGATGGAAAAATCATTTTTTATATTTTCATCCTCCTAAAATCGCGCAAGAAATATAATTTTTTTTTCTGTAAATTTTTGAAGAAAAATCCATTTTTCTATCTTCATCTTCCCAAAGTCGCGCAAAAAATATAATTTTTTTCGGCAAATTCTTGATGGAGAATCAATTTTTTTATTTCCATCCTCTCGAAATCGCGCGCGCAAGAAAGTTTTTTTTTTTGATCTTCGATAGAAAATCCATTTTTTTTATTCTCATCCACTTGGAATTGCGCAGAAATTTAATTTTCGATCTCTAGAAATTTTCGTGATAAATTCATCTTATTCCTTCTCATCTCCCCAAAATCACGCATGAGTTGAATTTTTATTTTTCCTAGCTTGGTACTTCTAGGATGAAATAAAAATCTGTAATTGTACTGATCTAATTTCCGTTCATGGACTTCACGGACTGATTGAATTTTGTATCATTCAGATCTTCAAAGATTACGACTTAATCACTATTTCGGATTTCAAAAATGCTTCTACTCGAATGATTAGTATTCTCAACGCGCACTATTGGGTGTACTTACTTTTGCTAAAACTGCTTGACTGCCATCTTCTGATTTCACCATGATGTGTGTGATTGAAGGGATGCGTAGAGATTGGTGCTGCTTGAGTCTTGTACACCACCCGCAGCTCCCCACTCCACTGACGCTGCTCCGCTGTTGTATCCCGTTCGAGTGCCTGGGCTTCGATGTGCTCGCTAGGAGAGCACGCGAGGAACTGACGGCGCGAGAGCAAACGTGCATCAGAGGCGCCTTTCTCCCTCCGCTCCTCTTTGCATGTGTAACTTGCTTCTCCTGGCACACGTGTGTTCGCGCGCGGAATGTATGCACGACTGCGGCAGGCAAGGGCACGCGCGAACCGATAGACTCTCCTCTCTCTCCTTCGCTAGCGTGACTACATATGCCGCAAGTTGAGAGTTACAAAAAAACTTTCAGGAAAAATTCGATGGAAAAATCATTTTTTATATTTTCATCCTCCTAAAATCGCGCAAGAAATATAATTTTTTTTTCTGTAAATTTTTGAAGAAAAATCCATTTTTTTATCTTCATCTTCCCAAAGTCGCGCAAAAAATATAATTTTTTTCGGCAAATTCTTGATGGAGAATCTATTTTTTCATTTCCATCCTCTCGAAATCGCGCGCGCAAGAGAGTTTTTTTTTCAATCTTCGATAGAAGATCCATTGTTTTTATTCTCATCCACTTGAAATTGCGCAAAAATTTAATTTTCGATCTCTAGAAATTTTCGTGATAAATTCATCTTATTCCTTCTCATCTCCCCAAAATCACGCATGAGTCGAATTTTTATTTTTCCTAGCTTGGTACTTCTAGGATGATATAAAAATCTGTAATTGTACTGATCTAATTTCCGTTCATGGACTTCACGGACTGATTGAATAGTGTATCATTCAGATCTTCAAAGATTACGACTTAATCACTATTTCGGATTTCAAAAATGCTTCTACTCGAATGATTAGTATTCTCAACGCGCACTATTGGGTGTACTTACTTTTGCTAGAACTGCTTGACTGCCATCTTCTGATTTCACCATGATGTGTGTGATTGAAGGGATGCGTAGAGATTGGTGCTGCTTGAGTCTTGTACACCACCCGCAGCTCCCCACTCCACTGACGCTGCTCCGCTGTTGTATCCCGTTCGAGTGCCTGGGCTTCGATGTGCTCGCTAAGAGAGCACGCGAAGAACTGACGGCGCGAGAGCAAACGTGCGTCAGAGGCGCGTTTCCCCCTCCGCTCCTCTTCGCAGGTGTAACTTGCTTCTCCTGGCACACGTGTGTTCGCGCGCGGAGTGTATGCACGACTGCGGCAGGCAAGGGCACGCGCGAACCGATAGACTCTACTCTCTCTCCTCCGGTAGCGTGACTACATATGCCGCAAGTTGAGAGTTACAAAAAAATTTTCAGGAAAAATTCGATGGAAAAATCATTTTTAATATTTTCATCTTCCTAAAATCGCGCAAGATATATAATTTTTTTTTTCTGTAAATTTTTGAAGAAAAATCCATTTCTTCATCTTGATCTTCCCAAAGTCGCGCAAAAAATATAATTTTTTCGGCAAATTCTTGATGGAGAATCAATTTTTTTATTTCCATCCTCTCGAAATTGCGCAAAAATTTAATTTTCGATCTTTAGAAATTTTCGTGATAAATTCATCTTATTCCTTTTCATCTCCCCAAAATCACGCATGAGTTGAATTTCTATTTTTCCTAGCTTGGTACTTCTAGAATGATATGAATATCTGTAATTGTACTGATCTAATTTCCGTTCATAGACTTCACGGACTGATTGAATTGTGTATCATTCATATCTTCAAAGATTACGACTTAATCACTATTTCGGATTTCAAAAATGCTTCTACTCGAATGATTAGTATTCTCAACGCGCACTATTGGGTGTACTTACTTTTGCCATAATTCCTCGGCTGCCATCTTCTGATTTCACTATGATGTGTTCGATTAAATGGATGGGTAGAGATTGGTGCTGCTTGAACCTTGTATAGCACCCGCAGCTCTCCACTCCACTGCCGCTGCTCTGCTGTTATATTCCGTGCGAGTGCCTGGGCATCGATGTGCTCGCTAGGAGAGCACGCGAGGAACTGACGGCGCGAGAGCAAACGTGTGTCGAAGGCACTTTCCCCCTCCGCTCCCCTTTGCATGTGTAACTTGCTCCTCCTGGCACACGTGTGTTCGCGGGTCGAGTGTATGCACGACTACGGCAGGCATTCCAACAAATTCATTTCCAACAAATTGTCATTTTATATTAGCCCTATAACAATCCTTCCTTGTTTATCTTATACAACATGACCATATGAAAGTGAGTTTCCGAGGAAATTCTAAGACTCCACTGATTCATTAAGTTTTACTGACCCGAAAGGAACAAAAATCGAAGTTCGGCTCATGAACTGAAAAATCGCATATCTTTTGTATAGATAAGTTTTAGACAAAACAAACTAATACGTATCTCGTTATTTTGACCCTAGAATCATCAATTTCAGATCAGGGAAGATCCATCGTATCGACCTTTTTGGCTGCCCCATCTAAACTGGATCGAGTAACTAATATTTAGGAACTTATTTTGGAAACAGAAGAACATGTTCTGATAGTTGGAACCCATGAAAATAAATTTCTGTGGCGAGGGGGATTTTTTGAAGAATTTTTCATCGGTAATTACGCTTCTCTTCTGAATCTCGTTTAACTTACGCCTTTCTTTGAAAAATTACGGTCTTCTAAATTGAATCAATCAGACTCACGCTTCTTCAGAATTTAGACATGGTGGGTTGAGCTATTCTTCCATATCTTTATAAGGTGATCGGAGGAATTCTGAGGGCGTAGTTGCGTTTACGTTCGTTCGAATTTTTTTTTTTGTAGTTAACTCGGTACACGTTCTGTGATTGCATTAGTGTGTTACTTCTAGAAAACTAATTTTATTCGATTTGCAAGCATTTCCAGGAGCCAATACGCCTATCTGAACCATTTACAAGCCGAGCAGCGCGAGGCAATGACGCTAGTACGCATATTATATGAAAAGCAAGGGTGTATGGCTTGTTGAGCAAGCTTAAGAAGGACTCGGAGGAAGAAACATGCGGGACCCCCAGACAACTCTTGTATAGCACACGCTAAGTGTATCCTTATGATCTTGCAAAACTAGCGCGAGACAAGATGTAGATATGTCGTTATAGAAATGCATCGTAGCGTTGAGTTGAACGAACAAAATAAGCAAGCTTAGCTACATCATTCGAAGTATAAAATATATATATGTATATATATATATCTATTTTTTCTTCTTCGGATATTTGTCGAAATTGAGCCCTCATTGCTTCATTCAAGAGGAAATATTCGTCGAGACTTGGTGAATCGTTCCACATCTTGACAATAAATATGCGTCCTAGAGTTGTAGAAAAATGTTGCAATCTGGTATTTTAGAGAATTGCATAGGAGTTAAGCCACAAATCTATCCAAGCACATTCATTTGATTGTGTAAAGATTGGAAATTTGTTACGGTGAAGTGTTTCTACAATCATTTTGAAAAATACAGTCATGTCTGTTCAGTTGCAGTCAAAGATGTTCAACATCGCGATTTATTCGCAAAGATTATTTGATTCTACCCTGTACATATCTGCCGTCTCGATAAGTATGGATTGTGTTATGATATTTTTCGACACGCTGTGCAGAAATGTGTCTTTTCCACATTGGTTTTCCACTTTCTCGCACAATTTATCGACAAACAGAGTTCGATACACGAGTGCAAAACTCATTTTTCGCATTTTCCCGTTGATTCTGACCTTCGCCTACGGCTCAGGCCGGAAACCCGTCAAATGAACGCGAACAAAAATTTTTCCACTCTTGCATCGAAATGCACTATTTTAGAGTCAATTAAACCCATAAAAGAATTCCAAATGGAGATATTTTGATCTGTCACCGAATGGTTTCAATGAGGATTCTGCGCTCACCTTATCGAGTCCTACAACTCGGGTCGAAAATTACCGTGACGGGCTGTATACATTTACCGATCGTAAGTATTCAATAAGTCTGTACGGTGGGAAGGACGAACCGGGAGGTTGACTAAAAATATTATAGAAAATGCGCTCGTGGTCCTGTTCGTTTTGTTACCCAGATCATGAATCTTCTTCCAGCAAAATCGTAGCTGATTCTACATTGAAATGCGAGTGAGGAATGTAAAAATCCCATTCAATTACGTGTATTTTGGTTAGAATTGATAATCACCCGATGGCCGAGAAAAGCACTGTGGCTGATTCAACGCCCCCAGGGGGGGAGGGGGTGACTGGGAGGAATTATACATTTTCATAGGAAATTTCTCATAGAATTAGGTGGTCAACTCCAATTTTTGATATCTAGCATCGTTTTCAAAGTGCGGAAGGAATAGCGCGAGAACCCTCAGCAGACCCCTATCTGGCAGCAACGTGTTCTGTTTTAGATTGAATTAAACAACAGGATACGGGGATCAGGATAACGCTTCGGTTAAATTCCACGTAGAGTCCAAGTTCGAGCTCAGTTTTGTCCTCACTAGCCAGATTTTTATTTCAATTGCGAGAGACATTAGTGGTTCTTCAGAAACCACTGAATTTTACAAAACAGAAACCCACATAATAGGCTTGAGGTAAGTTCCAGGTGTGTTTTCGGATCATGGCACCGTCATGATCATATTCAGCAAGCTAAGAAACAGTGGACGAGAAATGCGGAAAGGTGTCCCATCTGACTGCAAAGAAACAATACCTGATCACTGATCAATTGATTGGGAAACTACGCAAAATATCGAATATTGGTGGCTTTTAGGAGATCACAGTATCTTTTCGCAATCTAAACTAAAACTTGACGGGCAGATGATGAAACGAATTTCGAGTGGGTTTCACCAGCTTATTCTATGGCAAAAATCTCTATAAATTGCATGTTCACTCCTCTCAAATCTGCCCGAAAAACGTTGAATCAGCCACTGTGCTATTTTTGCTCGTCAAGTGAGCATCAATCCCATCAAAAATATATGTAATCAAACGGGATTTTCACATTCCTTACTAATATTTGAATGTAGGACCAACTGCGATTTTGCTCAACAAAGATTCGTGATTTGGTTACCAAGAAAGGAAGGAAAGCACCACGGCCTCTTGGATAAGGTCCTCACCTTCAACGTAGAAGCTGGGGTTCGAATCTCGTCCGGCACTAATGTGAATTATCATAAGTGCTTCTCTGTGGCTTCGGTGGTTCGGAACCTACCTTAGACTGTATAGGTTCCGAACCTTGAAAAAAGATTGAAAATGCGTTGATAAGAGGAAAAAAAGACAAAAAAAGACCACGTGCACGATTTTGTATGAGATTTTTGTCAACATTCCGTCTCTTCTTGCCCGCCATGTCTGAGAAAGCTTTTTGTCCCTGAGCTGCTATACTAGAAATCCTGGAATAGAATTCCAATTCTGTGTGTAGGATCGGTCTGCGATATTTTCTATGAGTATATTGGTATTGAATTTCGGGCAACATTCCAATAAATGTAAGTAGAGAATATCGTAAGGAATGATGAACCGTTTGGATAATCAACTCAGTCTCACACGAGTTTCTTCCACTACATATCATATCTATCAGAATCTTTTGAAGAGCTGTGGTCTCATCAACTCTGACATCAAACATAGTCTCTAGGATAACCGATAGTATAGGATAAGATAAAAAATCATCAAACTCAGAGCATAAATTATGGTTAATAATGATCGATTGGAAACTGGAAATAATTGGACTCAATATATTGAAGGTCTCCAACTCTCAATCATCACGAATTGAAATTCTCAGTCGATGGCATATTCACAAACAAGCAGAAATGCCATTTGAACTTTTTCATTTGCGCTTGCAATAAATGTGTGGACTAAGGGCAGGGGGTGTTGATAATATTCACTGAGTTTTCGAGAGCTTTTTAGACCAACGCTCGGCACTTGACCCAAATCCGTGGATTTGTAGAATGTGTAAATATGCAACGGTAGCGCTCAAATTAAAATACGAACGAGCTAGGTAGCTATGAATATACCCAGGCCATTAGTTTGGCTGATAAACATTCAAGAGCTGAAATTCAAGTTGCTTGTGCGTACTCTCCGTCATACTACTGAATTTAATCAATTGTAACGATATCCGAGTTATGCAAAAAAAATTGAACTCTACAGCATACCTTTAATTATGCATGCAGTTTTTGATGGAGTAAAATGGCTAGATGGAGCCTGAGATTGGATTGATGAATTTTGAAACGACGTAAAGTGGAGCTCGTTATCCCTTCATCAATAAAGAGCGATCAATTAGAACCCCAAGTATCACTTGGACGACTCTTGATAAGATTAATTGATTGTAAGTGGAGAGATGAGAGATGCCCCTCATCTTGAGTCGATTAATCTTAAATGAAGCTTATCCATTGGACGAGTCTACAGCTCAGACTCGATGCTCTGTAAGTGAAATTGTAATTCTCAAGTCGTTTTCTGTACATATTTCTGACTCTTGAATTTACGCAATATCAACATAGTTCTCACTTATGTTATAGTGTCCAGAACCAAATTACTGATAGTGCTTAGTGTTTCACATTTGCAAATACAACCACCCCCTTCCGATCTGCACTTACGGTCTAAACAAAATCTGTATCATTCCAAAAAACGGCTCGATACCGATGAACCAAGTTTCTAGACATTCCATACAGAGATTACGTACTTATTTTTAGAATCTGAAAACTGTTGATGATCACGATGACTCTTTCAATCGCTTCCCTCGTCGAGCAAACTGCCTCCGAGCACAATTCCACATGAATGCCTCACATACCATTCCAGTTGCATGGTTTTTGGTTTTCTACTCCAAAATTTTTACTCCTCGAATTCCTGCATTTGACCTCATAATACTTGAGATTTTGCACATTCATTGCGATTACACCAAATTAAGCTATTCTTGATTGGGCATGGCATCTGTCAGAAAAATTCACAATTTTGACAGTTGAATTCCATCATCGTTCAATGAAATTCATTCAGCAACTCTTTCCTGATCAAATCCTCCATTATTGAGAGATTGTCGATACTCAAAGGCAAACTTGCCGACGCAAGAGAAATCAATTCGACCGGACGGTCAAACCAATGGCTAGGCTGTCACTCGGGAATCGTATGCTTCCGGAGCGTAACAACTCGCGAGAGCTGCGATTTTTCCAATCGATAGATACCTCCACTCAATTCATATACGATATCTGTATCGAAATAATCCCCTTGAGTGAAACACGTCAAAAAGACCGATCGAATTGACAGATAGGAATCATACGGGCACATTTCTCATCACTTTCACTCAATAATATATAGAGATGCAGGATGTGCTATCGGCTGTTGCAACGGTTATAAAGATAGAGTCGTATGCTCGAATGAAATGCGGATGACGAAATAGTCACCACGTATGGTTCGTCCCGCTCCTCTAGTATACCGATTTACCGGAACGGAAAAATTGTCATGGTCGCACGATCACGATTCAAATTCTTCGTCATCAATACGAAATCGTTCGCCAGTATGACCCGATCCCGAGCTTGATCCGATCTCTTTTGTTACTTCTCACTTATTTGAGAAAAAAATAAAATATTACGTGGTGGTAGCTGTATTCAAGTTTTTGAAGTCAGAAGTCACCATGCAAAGATAGTTCTCTTTTGCTGTCTAAAAAGCAAACGGCCTCTCAAAATGGAGGGAAAAATTGAAATGAAGGTGTTTAAGACATAGCTTGCTGACTAACAGACCAAGTAGAGAACTCAAACTCCATGTAAGTGGAATTTTACGCCAAAATTTCATTCATAGATGCTGAGACATTTTGTTTAGAGTCCTGCCGAATATTTTAGAGTAGAATACTAGCACCAAATCGTGTAATAATTAATACCATGAACTATTATGCAACACTGGGCTCTAAAAAAGTATACTAAGAAACTGCATACTCGGAGGGCCAGCAAAACTGAGCAAGTCAAGAAATTCCAAGAAACAGTACAAGAAAGGAGAAGAGAGGTCGTAATAATGAACTGCGTTATCACTGTGTGCAGATCTCTGGGGAAGAAAAGACATTACAAAGACATTCTGTACTCAGCACTCACCCATGCGTTGCAAATTAGAAGTAATCCACTCAGCAAATTCTGCTCTGTAGAATTGGATTTTAACCAAATGGTGCATCTTATCATTCAAAGGGTTTCAGTCTCTACTCTAGACCTGAATTCGCACAGAAAGGGAAAATTAGTCTCAGAGAAATTGTTTTGTCAATGTAATCTATGTTGCCAAGTCATTGTGCAGAATGTAATTGCTCGGCTCTTCATCAATAGATCTTCGTGTCAAATACTCTCAAGATATTATCATCCATGAGCAGATTCAGTGTAAGATCGTCTATTTGAGCAACTAGAGGTCCAGAGTTACTTCATTCACATAATACAGAGTGGTCTAGTTAGCCAGAATGAGGCAACAAACCAAATATCTTGCATTTGACGGGGCTCGGAATTCCGCTTGCGGGAAACCTCGTCAATGAGAATGAAAATAAATTCACTCCCGCGTCTCGCTGGGCGGAGACGAGATAGTTGAGGGTTGAGCAGTCTTGTTTTGTTGAGTGGAGGCCTCGGCTTTCAACGCTCCGAGCAGCGCCAAGCGTTTGGCCTGTTGAAGTCCGTAGAGGTCTCGTCGGTGCTCCTCTTCGGAGCGGGGTACGTAGGTTTTGGAACGTCTCTGTCGTTGACTGGGACGGTCCATCCGTCCGGTCAAGGTGCGTGGGCGTCCTCACGACGTCGTTGGATTAGGGACGGGGTTAGGCACTCGAATAACTCTCACAGTTTCAAGATACAATTGCGACTCGGTACTCGAGGTGCGAAACACAAACACTATGCACACTTGGTCACTCATGCCACCGGGGCAACTTGGTACGGTCGCGGCGGGGCACGTTGAGTCGGGTTCGTCGAGGCCACGGCTGGGCCGAGTGTCGTGGAGACAGCGTCGCGACGGCGAGCTGGAGGAGACTGACGATGATGGGCTTCGCGAGCGCGGTCTTATATACCCGTGGTCTGCCTATGTTTGTACGCTCCGGAAGCGTACAATCCTTATGCTCCATAAGATGTGTACGTCGTTTGAGCGTACATCCACATATGCGAGCACCTTCTTGTACGTCTCGGAGACGTACAATATTCTGTAACACATGCCGAGTGTACGCTGCGGAAGCGTACAATTCTTTCGATGTCGGATTAGTAATGCAAAGTGTACGTCGCGGAGACGTACACTGGTATCAAACCTACGCGGAAGGTGTACGCCCAAGAAGCGTACAGAATGGATCTAATGATTTATGACTCATTGGGTTGTACGCTCGGGGAGCGTACGAAAGTATACTGAGAGATTTATGGCCGGCATAACGCGGAGTTTGTACGCTGGAGGAGCGTACGGAATTTGCCTTAAAGATTTGAAATATACCCGAATGTACGCCCGAGCGGCGTACATAGGGTTCGTTACTTGATTTATAGCCTGGAACGGTGTTAGCGTGTACGCTTGGGAGGCGTACAAAAATGATTGAACAAATTCATATGTCGAGTGTACGTTCCGGCGGCGTACGGAATGCGTGCTGCATTAACGAGTTAGAATCATGTGGGAAAATTACATATTCGCGACGATCAAAAGAAAAATAAATGCGGGGGTATACCCACGTCACATTAATTTTTTATGTACACAAAGTCCTTTGTTGTAACTGAGACGGACAATCATTATCCTCGCCTCCGGTCTCCAAAATTTATTAGTGAACCAAAGATAAATTGTGGCTTGCACTGGTCAAAAAATCCAAGTTCCTTTTCGGAATTGTATCAGAATCCTATACGGTGATCTGGTTACATAATTCACGAATCTCCAATGGACATCTTTTGATTCCTGAGTGAAATTTGAGTTTTGTTGTGTGAGAGAGTGAGTTCGCATCAGAAAAGTATGTCTGGAGTACTGCGCAAGAAATATCGCACCTATATCACTCTTACTAAAATTACAATGTCCCCGAAGCGCTTGAGGTCTTTGATTATTCCCAAAGAGGCATTTAGATGATCATAAAAATGACTACAGACTTATCTTCTGTAACGTGAATGCCGTAGGGACTTGAATCGGTGATCTAGCCTAGAGTGCGACGACTTACTAAGCTTCATTCAGTCGAAATCTTAGAAAAGTCACTTCTTCGGTCATTTTTTACAGAGAATGCAATTTTATCTCCGAGCTCACTAATCGCAAAATCCAGCATTAGCTTGAAATAGATCGATCTATTGATTTCCAATTAGTGGATTTGTCATGAGAATTCAAGTTCAATATTCTCATACAAAATCGCTGGTCAAGAACTTCATGTTGTACCTCATTCAAGTGAAAAAACTGCCCTAACTTGAAAAATTTCAAGATTCCGATCACTTTGGTACAAAAGTACCAGTAAAACTACGAAGAATTCAACGAATATAACGGAAATGTTGAATTCCGATCTCATTGATGATCATCGAGTTTGTTCACTGTCACTGATAATTTAAAAAATTTGATTAGGCTCAAGAGGTAGCGAGGAGATGAAGTTCTAGCTACTTTTCTTTTCTCAAGCGCCTGCTTCTCTCAACAAGACGATAAGGAACAAAGAAATGGCTCACAAGAGAGGTGATGATAACGCTCTTATTATCGGCATTGTGGTTGGGAAAAGCTAGAAGGCATCTCTCTGGGGTGAGATGCTGTCAGCATTATCCACGGTGCGATTCTTTCTAGAAAGCTAGCAGCGTCTTCCGTACTTCATTGCTTTGTCTGATGGATACTCCTTTGAGCTTCTTTTTTTTCACAGTCCTCCACACTT
Source organism: Eretmocerus hayati (assembly GCA_029851415.1). Classification (NCBI taxonomy): domain Eukaryota; kingdom Metazoa; phylum Arthropoda; class Insecta; order Hymenoptera; family Aphelinidae; genus Eretmocerus; species Eretmocerus hayati. Next base: position 135,241,409 of record CM056742.1, on the reverse strand, counting down.
TCTCATAAAGGCAGCAATTCAAACGGGCTAGTTTGATCCAGAATTGGAAGATGAATGTCTCATGAAATATCTGCTGGAACATTTCATTCGGTATAACTTGAGTGTCAATCGCTGGTGTCAATTGATATGAGTGTTTGTAAATTTGGATTATCAACAAACTTTCGATACGTAAATTCTTAGAAAATACGAGAGTCCCAAATGTACACTGAAATTTTAGATTTTCTATGTAAACCAATCTGATGATATGAATAATTTATAATCTCTATAACAGATTCCTCTGGTATTGTGAGTCATTTTATTTTTACATATCCTGGATGGATATTGGTCTGATTTTATTGTTCTAATGTACTCGCATTCCTCCTTCAACTATTCGATAATGATTGAAAAACGATACTGCTTGAACCAAATAGTTCATCAGGCAGTTAAGTCAGAATAGGTCTTATTTATTACGGTAGCTAAAAGTCAAAGCGATCTCAGTTCAAGTTGAATCAAGTTCACCTCAGCTGAGATATTGCTCCCTGCGCACGTAATGCTCAATTTTTCTTCGATCACCGCGCATCTATATTGGGAGTCTCTGGGCAGCAATTTCTTGAACATCTAACTCGCTTTTGGTCTTGCGTGGTACGACCGACGTACGAAAGCCGCAATTCAGTTCACGAGCGGTTAACGTTGGACTCTCCTTGGTGGAGGATTAATCTTTTGGAAACGCGTCGCCAAGTACGTGAACAGGTAGTAAAGTAAACTCCAGTGGAGCAATAACCTGTGGCTTTTGGTTCTTGCCTTACTTTTTTTCGATCAGTTGGTCGATTGCTGCTTGAACCCTACTATAGTCTTTCATCTTTTATCTGTGTGTGTAACAAGCACATCCGTTCTTCTCTGTTTGAAATTTAGAACCAATTTGAAAGAACCGATTTTTCGGCGTGTTTCCTTTTATTCTAGTACTAATGGTTCGTGTAAAATTCAGATAGTTGACTCACATTGATTCCACTGTGGACGGTGTAGGCAGCCTAACCTCTGTATGCAATTAAGGGCATGCGCTAGCCGTGCAGCATGGCCGTGAAAAATTTTAATGGTACAAAGTTCGAGATGAGTTGTCTAGTAATTGTTATTGTCCGACTTATTTCTCGACAACTCAATGTTCAGCCCAAATCATTAAATTATTACAGAAAAGTGGGAACCACTGGGCTTCTGGTACATCCTAACCTATAATATACACATTTTTGTTCCAAGTATTCTCGACTTCTTTCGCGATTTGAGCTAGACGAAGAGATAACTCGCCGTTTAGCCCAAGTTGCAAGAGAATTTGAGGGAAATTTAAACAAAATTTAGCTTGCCCGGCTACCGGATGGCCTTAATCAGACTTTTTCTCAGGATGTCAACACTTGGTCTGTAACTTAATAAACTCCGCTGAATTAGGGTTTGTTTCGATGTACATTCTTCTACGTAATCTCATCATAGTGAGTCTCGTTAAATACAGTTAAAGTAGCAATTGAACATGCTCACAGTGCTCGATTTGTCTAAAATTGTCCGAAATTGATACCAAGAATGGAATTTACCATCAATTCATGCTACAAAAATACTTCTGACAACGATGATTCCACTCTTCACGGTGAACTGTTTCGAGGTCAATAATTACATGGAATCATGGTAGTGTTACAAGATAAGACATCTTCTGCCGAAACTGTTGGATATCTCACCATTTTCTATCCCACAAGAATCAGTACTTCAACTTGCCATTGAATTGAATCCAACTATTGAAGCTTCAGAAGATTAATCTCGACGTTGAAAAAGAAGTTGTGATAATGCGTACATGAGTACTTTGCATACGTGAAATTATCAAAATGCCATGTTAATGCAGCGTTTGGATCTCTCTTGAAAACTTCCTACCACGGATATTCACACCTACCCTAATGACAAAAGCTAGCGAGTGAGTAGTGGTAAAAACTCTTTCAGATTTATCTGACAAGTTACTTTGGGCTCTGCTGGGAGCGAGCACGTACCAGGCTCAATTCATCCAACCACACGTTTTTATTCCGCCTCGGTCCTAGTTTCATAACTTTTTACCACTCTCAAGCCACCTAGCTCCTATCCTTCAGCCAAATGCTCCTCGCCTTCACGCCATCACCGTTGCAACACTTTCCCTTGTGTATGCCTGTATATAAAGGCGTAAATGCAAAAATTCGTTGAATGAGAAAGTGAATCAAATAGGTGAACTGTAAATTCTGTTTGGAGAGGACTTTTTCCCATTACAATTAGGTCCGACAATGTGAATGGAATCGACCAATACATAAGGTAAAAGTACCCAACTTGCCGCTGCATGCTGGACCTAGGAATGGACAATCGTAGACCTTCCTTTAAAATTCTCCACGTTTGTTATATTAGAATATGAGAAAACGAGTTTTTTGGATCGATCCCGAAACATTTCTGCGTTTCCCATAAAATGTTGAGTGATTTTCCCATTTTTCGCGTTTGCACAGCTAGGAAATCGAGGAAATTGCTTTCAGTAAGACTGTTGCCAAATTTTTCGAGTTTGACCAATCTAAACGTACTTCAACGCTTTCGATTTCTTGCCCTAAGACCTTCAGAATCTGCCTTCCGGAGTTACAAAGCTCTGATATGGAGCTAATTCTATACGCAAAATATAGAGATGGTTCGTGAAACAAGAAAGTCAACATTAGAGTGTAACCAACATGCCCCCATCCAAGGTTATCTCGAAATGGCATGCAGAACAACTTTTCTACCATTCAAAATGTGATTATCACTCTCTTATGGGTAGGATATAATGTTCATGACCAGTGAAAAGCTCCAAATGTTGTTGCAGACAGATAAAAACGATCCTATGCACTTTATTCCTGATTTACATGGTTTTGAATTAATACGTTCGCTACTGCGGGGCCCACCGGTCGGCCCCGCGTGTCCTGACCCCAGTGATTCGAATTCTGGTCTTATGGGAAACAACATTGAGCGGGGCCCGCCAGTGGTCCCCGCCGGACCTGGGGGAAGATTACCGATTTCAGCCTCCGTAGCGAATGTGTTGAAAGGGCGAATTGGGTACACATTTGTGTGTGTGTGCATCGTACATCCACACTCTTAATTCCTTGGGGTGGAATTCCCTGTCAAAAAAGCTACTGAAACCTTCATTCGAGCCGTCTTGGGATGGATTTCTATCTCAATGTACTGAAATCTCAGTCCAAGCGCTGTACTCGAGACGTTTTTCAGCCCAAGCTGGGATGGAAAAGCATGTTATTATTAACCGTGTTTGCTAACCTTTTGCATCGATGCGATTGATTATCAGAGATTTTCATCAACTGATTTCTATTTGAGGCTTATGAAGTTTTTCCGGCGCAAGGGGCCATCCATAAATGATATCATTCTAAAGTTGACCATTTTTTACCCCCCCCCCGCCCCCCATGTCACACTTTGTCACAAATTTGAAGACCCCCCTGCCATGATGTCACAAATAAGGTGAGCCCTCCCCCCACCCACTCCCCTGACTATTGGTGGGTGGAAATTCCCACTATCCGAGGAAAAATCACATATTACGACGCTGAATCTTAACTTTATTACTCAATTTCAATACATACATTTGATTACATTTCTTAATTGAACTTCGAGGTATAACTCTCATTTGGAGTAATATTTGATATTAATGCCTTGAGATGCACGAAATTTTTGAAAATTCTTGCAAACTGCACTTTATCAAACATGATGTCACGTTTGAGCATACCCCCCCCCCCGCCCCCCTTGTCACACTTTGTCATTTTTGGCTGACCCCCCGCCCACCCCCGAGAGCATGATATCATTTATGGATGGCGCCCAACAAGAAATGATACAGTGGCAGGAAAATGTTATTTGAGCTGATCATAATGCGATTTGAAACTCTTTTTTGTAAGTATTTCACATTGTTGCTGAAGGTCACGTAAACATCAGGTTTCTTGAGTTCTTCTAAAGTTTGTATAACTACAATTTTCAGTTGAGAATTCAATAGCACCTTTAATTCACAACGAAAAATTTTATGAATTACAAATTAGTCTTCTGAAGATTCATGCCAAGTTTATTGTTCATTTTTGGTGACTGTTTCAGTCCTACTTGGGCTGAAATTTCCAGTCAAACTCGATGGGCTATTTCCAATAACTCTTCGGGTGGAAATTTCAGCTGCTCAAGATTGAAATCCACTCCAAGGAATTTAGAGTGCAATTTTGACCAATTGGAGACAAGCTGTCGTAATTTCCCCAGGAAATAATTCTTGAGGATTCACAAAAAAACTCGCGAGAATTATTATTCTGGGAATATTACGACAGCTCGTCTCCCATTGCTCAAAATTGGATGTGCTCCAGCTCATTTTTAGAATCCTGAAACAAGCTTGAAAATCGGTTAAAGTAAGTTGAAAAATGTTGAGGTAGATCAGAGCTATTGAAAAAATGGCCTACCAGAAAGAGGGGCGGGGAGGAGGGTCAAGTTGTGTACTTTCACCTTATTTGTTTCGGGTAGGCTACTGACCATACATGTCCATTCCCAATTTTTTGTGGGTATGGTTAGATGTAAGTATTCTTTTGGATTCATTGCAGATACATCTGCGTAAAAGATGTTATTACTACACATTAATCATTCAGAACAATGCCATTCATTTCCCATACATTTTTTTTTCTTTTACTCGGTTTTTCGATCATTTATTCATAAATTGAACCATAAAGTCTCTAGCTGAGCAATCTCGAACGTATCCATGATCCCTCCAAAGTTTTTGAAATACGCTATCATGTGGGTTGAGGAACGTCAAATATAGAGCTGTCACACGTTTGCAAGTTTTTCATGCCAAATTCATTATGAGAATAGACATTAAGAGGCTCATATCAGCAACGAGGGATTGAGATATTAACATTCCTGTATTCAAATTACAAAATGCATGGGGAGGCTCATTTTTGGACTGTCTTTGCTAAGACTCTCCTGCAAGTACGGTCGGATGAAGTCATTTCGTGACTCACTATTATACGCACGCAAACGATAGATCCAAACCTTTTCACTCAGATAGTCCTAATTAAGTTACCTGAATAAATCTAGCGGTCAGATGCCATTCCGGTTTCACGCTCATCTATTTGTCTTCTTAGCTCATTGTAATGCGGTCACCCGCCGAGTTAATTAAGCGCTCCGCGAACTGAAACGGATAGGAGCCGCAGTAAAGACTCGCTCAATAACTGTGAAGAGTAACTACTAAGTGTTGCAATTTTCGACCATGCCAATCCCACACCAAATTGTGATCGCCTTTCTCTCTCGAGCCAATCTCGATTGGATGGGTTCCAAGTCACATAATGTGTTTGTGGCCATGGGGCTCTGCTTTGGCTTACTCGATTGAATTATTTTTCTGGTTGATAAAAATTTTCATTCCGTTAGATTTTTTCACCAAATCGACTCGTGACGCCTTCAATTCCGATGTGCCCTAGTATTTTCGATGGAGCTCTGATTAGTTCTGAGTTTATTCACATACCTCTGTGATGAACTAGATTACACCAATTTGATGAAGTACAAGTCCAACTATCCAGTTTTCTCGTGAAAAAGATGAGTCTTCGTAATCGTGGACATCTTATCCGAAACAAGTCCCAGACTATTGCGGTCTTTGTTCTGGCTCATCAGGATATTTTCCAATGGATTTCCTGGTCTTATTCCGAAACTCAATTGGAAACTTCTAGAATAGACTTGAGTAACTTCCGTCTCAACGGAAATTTACTTTAGTTATTGGGGACGAGATTCTCGGCCACTACTAATTTCATGAAAAATGTTTGAAAAAATCGACTCTGAGGCAACTTAAGCAAATGCATTTTTTAAGTCATCTGAGAACACCATGGATTCGGTGATTCCCCGTGGGTATCTGTGGGATGAATTGACTCAAATTCTCACATAAGATTGACTTCCACGTTTTCGATGAATTCCCTTGAAGGTCCCCAGTTTTTAGTATATTTTCCAAAGTCTTTTGTCCGACGATGACTTGTCGTTTTACTGTATGAGCTTGTAAATTCGCATCACGCTCATTCTCAGTCTGGAAAGCTAGGAATGACTTGATTCGAAACTCGGTGTAACTCACAATTTCTACCACCTGAGTTGAAATGCGATGAACAGAATATATTAATTAATCATTCGCACGCATCAGAATTAGACTATTGAATTCGCCTCAGTCAGCTCTCAGTTTTCATCTGCTTTTCAGCCTCGCAATGCCATCGCATCTACTACTCGCACAGTGGGAAATTATAATCCAAGAGCGCAAAAAGGCTGAAATACTTCAAGCTCTTCTAAATGTACATTTGCTCTCAGTCACACGAGCTCGGATCTCCTGAAATAATGAGCCAGTAGTACTCAAGAGTCAGCCGGCTTAGCATCGTCCGAGTGACATCTAACTATAATTTCGCAAAAGGCAGACTCTCGGGCAGACTCCAAACCCTACACTAGAGAAGCTCACGGAAACAACAGGCTACAAGTAAGAAGACATTGCACTCGGACTCAAAGCAAAATGCTCAAGTGCAGACAGCATCAGACACGGTCAGAGTGACTAGGGTGAGAAAAGGGTCGGAATGAAGGACTTCAGTGGTTCTCATCGGATTCTCAGAGGAGTAAGAATCTCTGAGGAAAAAATTACAACACAAGTTTCAGGATAGGATTGTCCTCTTTGTCTCATGCCTCAGTAGTAGTTTCAGTATTTTTGCATTCCGAGAGTGCCGTATTACACGGGTCATGCATGTCGAGCGACTGAAGCTATGCTTTTTTTTCATCCACAGAGCGGGTCGTTGCTACTATGCCGTAGCTTTTCTGTAATTAATGAAGCCGTTGTCCGTATATACTGTACCTAGCCACCCCCTGTATTTACCTCTATGTGTACATTCGCACCCCTTCAAGCTTGGTAGGGGTTGTCCAAGCCTGTTATGACTGCATTACACCTCGCTTCTCTTTCAGAGACGCATGTTTGATTTATCGTCGTGTACACGCCCGCGCTCCGCCCATACATCTTGAGACGCTAAGTACAGGCCTTTTTCAGATTTTTTTTTATTCCACCCCTTGTCCGCTCTCACCGTGAGCAGCGTAATGATCCTGATTGCGCCCTCGAGGCGTCATGATTTAGGCCCTTCGCATAGATTGATAAGAAAGATAACGGCCACTAGATTTTGATGTTATATCCTGAATATATCTACTTCCTCGGTGTATCGGATCAGAGTTATGCGTGCACTTGGCGGAAATGATGATCGAACTGGCAGAGTAATACCGCGCTTAGAGCCATATATGACGAGCGATTGCCTTTCCAAATTCAATCCGATTTGATCGTATGTGGTTATCTGATTTTGATGAGTTGGCTACCAAAGTCGGATAGCGATAAATTAATCAGACTGAGCTCTGAGATTATCTTGTATCTCTTTGTTCCTCGTACGATACAGCCTCACAGATATTAAGACTGATCAGTGGCCATTGTCTGTGGAATTTTCTTCGTTTTTCTAGAAATCTGACCACACGAAAATTTTTTACGGATTTATGGAAAGAATCATCATCTGTGGTAAGTGTACCCAACTAGCTCTCACATGCTAATCTCAGAAATGGGTGATTTTTGACTCTAGCGCAAAATTTTCACGAGGAAATAAGAAGTTTGGATCAACCCCGAATCATTCCTGCGTTCTTCAGAGAATTTGAATTGATTTTCCCATTTTTCCGTGTTTGCACAGCTGAGATATCGCCGAGGAAATTGCCTTCAGTCAGATCAGTGCCGATTTTTTTAGTCCCGCCAATCTCAACGTACTCCAGCGAATTTGATTTCTTGTCCTAAAACCTTCAGAATGTGCCCGTTGGAGATGCAAAACGCTGATCTGGAGCAACTTCATATAAACATAGGGATTACTTGTACAAAAAAAAGTCCTCCATCGGAGTGTACCCAACACACCCGACCATGGTTTTCTCGAAGGAGTGTGTAGTTCGACTTGTTTTTCAACGATCAAACATTATTTACATCAAAATGGATCAGGAATAGTATTTTGTACCGGCGAAAAGCTCTAAACGTGCTTGCACGGCCATAAAAGAGGATAAAAACAATCTCATGTAATTCATCAACGATCTATGTTGTTTAAGATGATGTGGCAAGTGGGGTACACCCTCTGAACGGGTGAACTCTCAAAAATTATTTTCTTTGAGTAATTAAACCTTTTCCAACTCATTTCCTAAGGTTTGGAACAAGTTTTAGAATGAGTTGAAGAACGTTGGAAAATTTTGGTGTAAACCAAAGTTGTTGAGAAAATGACTTAATGGGGTCAAGGTAGGTACACTTATCTTATCTCAAGAGACCGATATCAAAATATGTATCCTTTCGTCGAGTGTGTAGAATTGATACAAAAAATCTAATCTCTCCATAGTGTATTCTATATCCGAATTGGGGACTCTACCAGAACAAACCCTCGATAACGAATTGGCATGAATATTCCAATGCCCTAAACTCATGTTTTGACCTCTGAACATTTAACACTTGGCGCGAATATGTACCAACGCCGAGTCGGGGATATTAAAATGATCCTATGAATCTGAGTCTGGATCTTTTTTCAGATGGATTCGAAGTAGCCGTGTCAAAATTTGGAAAGCATGAGAAGTCAGACCGACGCTCATTTCAGTTCAGCATGGAACATTCAGACAAATGAGTAATAATCCTGTTAGATTGAACGTACAACAAGATTTATTTGCTTTCTTTGCGTGAAGAGTTGCGGACAAGGTGCATCGTAGCGGGCAACAATACTAAGATTTTCCGTTCTCAGAAGAGACGATAAATCTTTGTCTACATTCTCCACGTTAAGCAACATTCAGTTTGGATAGAAGCTCTGTTTTTTAAATAGATCGTGAAGGAGTTTTTTGAGATCGAAATTAGCAAATTGTAAATGGTAGTCCTGCTCTGTGATGAAACTGCTTGCGCGATAAAAATGTACCCGTCCTCTTGAGACATCTTTGCAAACAGCCAAAAATTTGAACAGGAACTACAGACCCGAGAGAAAGGTATGAACTTTTGAACGTGGAACTGTTGAATCTTCTTCATTACACTAAGAAACGCAATTCTGATACGCAATAACTTCCTTGGGAACAAAATCAAATTATTCGAGTTTGTAGAGTAGAAAGCGTGGAACCACCAAAAACTTCCAAAGCACTCTTTTGTGATACTTTCATTATCATCATCTTTCAGAATGATAACTGTTCTCAAAATTTGCGGTGACCTTAGGGAAATGTTATGTCTTATTATTTATCTCCCAACTCATTCTCCACAGCTATTAGGAACTGAAAACCTATTTTGTTCCCAAGGTGTGCATCATTGTGCACGATTTGATCGCAAACTGATCCCATTTCCTGGACTTTGCGACCCTCGTCACTCTTTATTAGTATGATTCGATATCTAAAACCGATGTGCGATTCATATGCCATTATTCTGGTAGTCAAATTCTACGTCTAAAGTGTGATCAGGATCTCAAAAATACAAAAGCGGAGTCAATTCGCTGTTGGATAGGGTACAACGATACAGACTCATTTGGGTGCATGGAAGGTCTTGCTGTTGTTCGAAATCTTGAATCGGAAGAAAGTGAGACCGGAAAATCTCACAAAACTACTCCAAAAACGTTCACTCGCTCTGCAACATTGTTGTTAAACTCATGACAATAACCCAATTCCATTGCAAGTTTGACCACCGATTCTGGCTCCGCGTTGAACGTGATAAGCCCTTCTTCGTAATTCAATTCTAGAACTCAGATTTCTGAACCCTCTCTGGGATGCTCGAGACAGATTTCGCATCAAATGATCGCGCAATGACTCGCAAAATTTTCTCGGCACAGTCTGCGATCTGTTCTTCCACCAGATAGTACACAGATACAGCTAATCCAAAAAAAGCACTATGAGTTCATAATGTTTTCTATGCAACTCAATATAAGACGAAATATCACACAAAGATAGGAAAGTGGAGAAACAGTGGGAGGAGAGTGGAGGAGGGTACGGTACGAATTTCAATAATTGATAACTAAATGCTGCGATATACTATTCTAGCGCGCGCAGAAACTCGGGAAAGTCTTTGAAATGTTATAAAGGAATAAAGCAGGGTTGAAAGTGAATGGTACAGGGTTGAGGAGTGGAAAAGTGACCAAAATAAATTGCTGCATAACGTGAGAGAGCGGGTGGCTGAATAATTAATTGTCACACGGCTCGGTTGGCGCTGCTAACGGAACAATAAATTACAAAAGCACCCGCGGATAAAAAGGGGAGCTCCGAGGTCTTCTCTCCTCAGTCGGAAATTTCTCATAGAGCATTTCCTGACGAGCACAGCTAGTGCGAGTGGACGCATCCAACCGCACTATATGCGCACTGCAAACCGGCTTACTAATAATAATTCCACTTGAAAAATAAAAACTAATAAAGGAAAACTTGAAACCAGGTCATGCGCAAATGTGGTTATGCGCGAGAGGAAGAATGATGAAAAAGAGGGTGGGAGTCCGAGATGGAGAGGAAGGGGGGGGGTCTTTCATTGAGGCCTGGTTGTTCATGATATTTCTAAGCCCATCTCTAGGAGGACATATGAGCGATGTACTGTTTTGTATCTTATCTAGATTTGTTCGGGTCAAGGTATAATCCCATAGTTCCCCATCCTTTCAGTCAAAGTGATGCGGCTGACTGTAAAAAAGTTATTCGATACTCAAAGATTATGGCCAAAGAGCTAGCACTATCCTTGACTTGTAGAAATGCGCATCAATTCTGAAATATTACTTAGAAATGTAGGGTATCATTCGAATTATTGATCAAATTCATGAACGTACGTTGGTAACTAAGCATGCAACATTTATTCTCGAGTTATTTTGAATAGTCTTCAAAGAATAAGGAGCATAAATAACTCCCTGTCATTCGTACGGATTTAGAAAGTAATGAGGGTATTATGATCACAGCTCCAATTTTGTATGTGTTCATACAATATTTCAGGATAAAGTTTTGAGTGATACATCAGATAGATATAAAACATAAATATGATGGGTAATCAGGAATAGCGTGATCTGAAAATTACCATCGAAATAGTTTCAGAAATCTCTGGTGAAATTCGGGTAAACTTTGAGAAGTTATCAAACCTGTTTAGTCTTACCAAGATGGACGGTTCAATTTCTCAAAACACGAACGCAATAATAATATCGGCCCAACAAAGCAAACTCTTAGCCCCCTGACCTCTGACTATGTTCTCGTAGAGTGCAAAACTTTGTTTTAGAGCTGCACATATATATATATATATATATGAGCCAACAAGTATATACCGTGCAAGTCAACGATATGTTTCGACAGTTTTGCGTGTATGCACCTAGTTTGCATTCATTACCTGAGTTTAGCCCCGAAGGAGAATGGATGCATTCGCACGCGCGTTTTCGATACACTGACTTGCACTATGCACACAAATAAATAGATTTATGTATAAACAACAAGTTCAGACACATCTATAGATATTTGACATTACATCAAACTGCCGAAGTAATCCAATATCGGATTATGAGGACTCGAACTGAGAAACCAACTGAAATTGAAGCACTATCACTGATATAAAAAGGTTGAATTAATTGAGATTTTCATGATTTCAAGAAGACGGAGTGAAAATCACCACTTAGGTGTGGTCATGGAACTCACAATTACGCCTCTTCTCACTTAGAATATTTTGCAAACCTCCACATTAATTTTCCTATGAATGTCACAGACACATTGATCTATGCTGTCTGAGAAGAGTTGAACCAACCAGATGGATTGTGGGCCAGTGAATCATTCTTATCGGGGACTTGATTCTTCCACATGCGTTTCTGGAACAAAGGTATCTCAAATTCAACTAAGAATTTCATCATTTTGGTCGGAAAGACTTAATATGCATATCTCTAAACAAGTTTGGTTCGTTCTAAGGTTCTTGAGAGGAAATTATGCTAACACAAACAAAAAAACTACCCAAATGTTTTCCGAAGAATCCGATTTCAGACTCAGGATCACGAACAGAACCGTAAATACGCCCGAATGGAAGACAATGAGCTCAAATTTTCACTAAAGCCGTTGATCCAGAGGGATTGGACCATACAAATTCTATCAACCAAGGTGGTCTGAGACACCCCATAGAATCGCTTCTAGGAATTAATGGTCAGAATCAGACCAAAATATATCTGGTTCATCTAACCAGGAGAGTTCATCACATCCGGATCACGGATTTGGCTGAAACTCCAGGAACAGTCTTCTTTCAGCTCAAGAAGACAATATCCAAAATCATAGACCCTAACGCTCAAGCGTTTCCGAGTTTCATCTTCAAGTAATAACATTGTCCGCATGAGCCATGCTAAAGTCCTTGGCTGTAGCTAGGAGAAGCTCGAGCGTTAGGGTCTATAATTTTGGGTTTCATCTTTTGGCCCTGAAAGGAGACTATTTCCAAAGTTTTAGCCGAATCCGTGATCCGGATGAGATGGCCTCTCCTGGTAAGTAGTCCTTCTCAAATAGTTGATTTGAATCAGGTTCCTTGATGAATCTCAAAAATATTCCAAGTGGATAGTGTGCAATAGTCTTATCATCCACTTCACCTTTAAGAGACTATGAATGGTCTCATCCATGGGACGATACCCCAACTTCTATGAGGATTGATGAATTCCCTGGAAAAATGTTTCTCTAATCACAGTTTAAATAATTCATTACGATTTAGAGACAAGGATGAAAACTATCATCAGATCTGCATTTGAGACTCATAATGATATCGAAGTTGGGTTCTTGATGTCTTCCCGAAGGCTCTGTGATTCTATGGGGGATGTATGTTCCCCAGACGATCAGAGTGACGGAAGCTCTGTCAAAAAATCCTGCTTCGATAAGGAAGGCCTTGCAATTCGGCCGTTCCTCCCATCATATAATGTCCTCATAATCATTCCAAATTTTGGCTTTTGCTGGAGTCATGGGTCAATTTTAACATTTGTAGGATAATGAACGGATCTGCGTCACCTCATTATCCGATAAGAATCAGATAATCCAAGATCAACATCACGAATGTGATTTTCCAAACATCTCTCTAGTATTAAGAAAAAGATAATCCTATTAGTAATATACTAGCGATAACTCTGTAAGATAACCTGATCTCTGAAATTGTTCTAAAGCTCCCCGCAACACTTGGAAACGATGGAAGCAAATAAGCGCTATGCAACATTCAAGTGCTTCTTGATCGTCGAGGCAGCTCTGATTTAATCAGGATCAACGATTGATCAGCCATGGCAGCGGTACAGTAGCAGTAGCATCCTGTAAACTTGAGGATCATCTCACCGCTGATGTAATAAGATCCTTGCAACATGTTGCCGTACAGCAGAGCTCGAGTAAAGCTCTCCAAGACCCTTCCAAGGATACGCTAACAGCTTTCGTGGTAAAATGGATTGCATTTCCGAGTAGAGAGTAGAGTGGTGGTGATGGCTGTAGCCTTGTTGATGCAGTGATCGATCGAGGTTTCTTACGCTTAGTTTGTTCCTATATGAGAATGTCTTATGGAACTTCGTGGGACAATCTTCTCGTACCATTGAGTTAACTCCTTTTGAATACATTTTGGAAGATTAGAAGAGTGAGCAAGAGAGAAGTCACCCGATAACCTCACTTTTCTTCAAATTTCATAATTCTATACGATCTGGTATTTCACTGGTGGTTGATCAATTTGACTCTTTCTAAGAATTTAGGAAAGCACTCTGAGATATTACCCCAGAAATTAGCGTTACTACATCTTGGATCCTCACTATAGGGTACGTGTTGAATCTAGTTGACTTCAGCGTTAGCTACTCAGATCTCAATCAACTTGAAGGGACTTGCTCCATCATTTTCACGATGGAATTTCAAATAATACATGGAATCAAATGATATCTAACCCCATTAATGAGTCAGGTAATGAAAGAACCACAGAAAAAAGTGCAATTGTTGGTCGATCTTAGATTTGGCAGATGGAAGCTCAAAGATCAATCTCTAACCTTCAGGATAGTTACTCATCAAGGCATTCCACTATCCAATCACTTGGTTCCAAAAACTCCGAAAGAGCTCACCATCATCAAAAAATTCACTAAAATGTGAAGGCTATAATTGATTCACGAAATTTACAGAACTCCGTATTATTGTTAACGTATGCAGAGACAGTAGCAGTGTTGCGAGTCACCAGGGAAGATAAACAAATGACCACAGTGGCGGTGGCATACATATTATGAACTGAAAAACGATGACAAAGATGTGCGGGTACACGCAGGCCTCCGAGGCCTTAACCCATCTCACCGAACCTCCGAGCAGCATTCGTTCTAATTTGGCGCGAAGTATTACGATTGAGGCCGCTCAAAAAACACGGCACGGCTTTTCCCAGGTTACACCTGATTTGTAGGCCCCAGAGGGATGGAGTTGCGTGCTATACTACAGTAGTCAAAAGAGGAAGAAGGGTGGAGAGGAGGCCTCTGTGAAAGGCCAACTTTGCTACATGCATTTACCTTTGGAAGCTTGAATCTCTGAGCGAGCTATGGCAGACTCGAAATTCGTTCTCTGCTTTCTCCCTTGCCTTCGTCAGCCACTACTATGTTGCTGATGTATTCGGTCACCCCATTCTGTACGAGTGCCACCCACAGAATCTCTTTTCCTGTAAAGAGTCGCACCATCATTCTTTGAAGAATATTCGTGGTTGTGACGGTGATCTTAACAGTTGCCTTTGATTCAGCTGAAAAATATCAGAAGCGATGTCAAGTTGAAGCGCTCTCTGGACTACATGACATTATGGTGGTCCACATTCTTCAAATTCAATCTTTTTCGCTGGTTTGATCTAGAGATAATGTAACTTCATTGTCCGAGGAACTAGATCCTACTGAAGATTCTTTTACTCCCTAGCAAAACGCAAAATAGCCCATAACATGAATTTGACATCATTTCTGATGATAAGTTACGTGATTTAAAACAAACGGATCACAATTCAAACCTTAGAACTTGACTTGTAAGCACAGCCCATTCGACATCGCGGATGCTTTACTCAGGCCAATAAATGGTACATTACTGTATGGTCTACGCCTACTGATGAGTGAAACATTTTGAACCGTTTGAAGAATGTCTTGGAAACACTATGGTGAGAACTACGATATGATTGATGGGGAGAACCAGCCTTGATTTGTGAACAAATGATTTCACCCCTCACCCAATCAAATGATCCAGGGTTCTACCAAGATATTCGAAAGTTTCCAAAATATCTTTGAGGCGAACACGATCAACTCTGAGTCATGGGGATTGGACAAGGTTATCGGGGTGTCTTCATACAGGCGTGAAACTGGCACCATTAAAACTAAAATTAGCATTGATAGAATCAGAGCTTTTGCATTATTAAAGGCTTTGTCCACTCACAAAAGGGGGACCCACGAAGTGCGGGTCATCAAAGCTCATCAGAATTTTTCACAGTCTCGCACTACCTGGAATATTAAGAATCCAGAGTAACTCCGTCAAATGGGCCTTCTGTTTACAGAAGGAGTTACAGCTTATGACACTAGTATTGACAATATAGGCTCATGTTAAGAAGTGATGTATATAGATATACTGGCAATGCTAACTTTTTGCTTGTAGCTCTGAACAGGGGGCCCATTTGACGGAGTTACTCTGGATTCTTCATATTCTAGGTGATACCAGACTGTGGAAAATGTTTGGTGATATTTGGTGACCCGCACTTACAAGGGGAGTCCGGAGTCTCCGGGTCCTGAAATCTCACCAAAATTTTTTCACAGTTTCGTACCACCTAGAATATGAAGAATCCAAAGCAACTCCGTCAAATAGGCCTCCTGTTCAAAGTTACAGCCCATAACATTAGCATTGCCTATATACGCCCATGTTAAAAAGTGATATATATATATAGATATACTAGCAATGTTGACGTTTCTGGCTGTAGCTCAGAACAGATGGCCCATTTGACGGAGTTACTCTGGATTTTTCATATTCTAGGTGGTACGAAACTGTGAAAAAATTTTGGTGAGATTTCAAGACCCGGAGACTCCGGACTCCCCTTGTTAGTGGGGCCCCCTTGTCAGTCTGACACGAAACACTTATGGGTAAACCTGCTCTGTTAACTCTTGCATTGGATGAACATCCAAAAGCTAGGAATTTGTTATTGTAAACCCTTGATCCATCCACCCAATGCTAAATCTAGTTTCCGAAGAAAAAACCTCTTGTGTGAAGGCAAGCCGATCTCAATGTCTAATCTTTGTACGTGTACCATGCACATAGAATATGAAAAAAAAAACGAAAACTGAATATTCCATCTCGTGATAAAGTGTAATCCAGACTCATGCAATTATCATTGAATATCACTCAACTACGAATCTTCAATTCACCAGAATGGTGACTGAAAATTAATTGCTAATAACTGTGTATTGGAAAACGAGCAACCTTGTACGAACCCTCTATGAGTTCAACTTGTGCCGATGTGGTGTATCGTGTACAGCTTAAATTAGGTTGAAATCAGAGCTGGAGTGGTGCAAAAAGCTTGAGAGATTGTTCAAAGTCACGAATGGGCTATGCGCGCGCGTGTTATACTTAATTGAAAATCAATATCCTACCCGGTTTCTGAATCTTCTTGTGCCCCTGCTAATTCGGTTCAAGTTCTTCACAACAAACACATTACCTACATGTCGGATCCTCTCGAAACATATTTATCGACTACCAGCTACCTGGAATATACGTTTTTTTGGATAATTTGAAGTTACTATTGCCGAGTATCATAGTGCTCTAATTCACACTAGAAAATGTCAATGATCGATATTTTGGGATTATTTGGTTAATGGCCGGTGGTGGAGCTATTGAATTCAATGTCAACCTTTCATGCCGTTATATTGTGTTTAGGTGTAATCTCGATTAGCATTCACTAAACCATCACGTCACGACTCATAGACTAATCTGTCTCATTTTCATTCATAATGGACTCACTCATTAATGAAAAATCACTCATCCATCCCCAGAATTTCGTCATACTAAAATGATTGCTAGACAGTACCCAATACCATCGATAATGTGAACGGGTTGAAGAATTTATGTCGTGACATCCGTGATCTCTGATCTCGCAAAGTGTTGAAAGAAATGTAATACTCCTTTTTTTCTTAACTAGCAGCGCAACTCAACCATTTCATTCTTTGACATAAAAACGGAATATATCAAAATTTCCATCAAAAGTTAGCTCATGAGTTCAGCATCTCACTGAGACAGAATTTTTGCATCAGCTAAGTATGCATGAGCACTGGAAGAGGGGAATCTATGTGGTAATGTTTCAGTCATGATGCTGCATTCTACGTGAACAGCTCACCCATGCCAAAACAGTAGCCTAAGACAAGGAAGAAAAGTTGAGGGAAGGCGTCGAGAAACTAGGCCTAGTTATTCCTCACCAGTATAGAGCCATGCTGGCACGACGATGATTGATGGTACCGTGACCAGTGATCTGTATTCAGCCGTACACGAAGCCGGTCATATTTATTGCGGGTATGCGTGAGAAGGGCACCTTGTGAACGGTTTGCATGCAGACATGCATCTAATTTGCCTAAGCCTCGCAAGCTCGACGAGAATGAGTTGACGCGTGCGCTCGTGCACGGAGACTTCAACGAGCGATTGCCTTTTACCATACCGTTATTATACATATCTTTAGTTTTGCTCATGCATTTCTTGGCCTCGCGTGGCTTCGTCTTTCGAGGAAACCTGTATATTAGAGAGTTTGGATCCTAAACAAACTCTTGGAGTACCATGAGCTTTCGAACTAGAATTAAATTTATGATCAACTTGTATGAGATCCAACCTCGTATTAAGTATGTTTGAGTGATGGATAAATAATTTTTGCTCTCAGAAGTTGGGTGCACGAAATTCAACCTGACTTGAAAGTAGACTCATCTAAACCATTACATTTCTATGGGAGAAATCAGACGATAATGTTACTGTTATCATTTGGGCTTTGAAAAATTCTGATTATATTTTAGCTAGAAGTGTAGATGAATGGGTTAGCAATGAAAGACTCACAAGTAGCTCTTGCATACCTGAAACTCCTCTAGGAAAATTTGTAAGATCGCGTACCGTTGAGCCATTCAAAACCCAGATCATTTAGGAACAACAAGGTTTTTTCCTCCTGGAATTGCTCACTTCTGTGGAGATATCAATGAGTCAAAATACCGTAGAATCTTGCAAAACATTCAACTATTCATAAACATTCTTGACCGGCCGTTTGGAGCGTTATGCTGAGATTTTCCACAATTCTGGATATCCATGGATGTTCTAAAAGTGTAATCGTAGTCAAAAGAGTCTCAATCCCATTATCATTAAAAGATATTCATAGACTTGATCATAACTCGTACCTCATCAAATATAAGATAGAATTCGTACTGTGTATGGCATCCGAAAGTCCTGTGAAATAATGTTCTGGAAGTCATCTAAGAACTCACCGACCGTTAATGAACCTCCAGTGAAATATCAAATAGCTAGGCCCGACTTGGGAGAAGATGATTGATTCATGAAGGATGTGAAATATCGTTAAAAATATGCGTGTGGGTCCTGCAGAACCCATGGGCTCATCAAGATTCAATGTAATTGAGTCATCGTCCTCTGAAGGGAAAATGTAACCAAGTTTCCAACAACGAAAATTTCATAGAATCAGTTCTGATTATGATTTTCACGAACCGAAGCTCCGATTTCTCGGAGGAATGAAGGATTATGAGGTACCTACACCAACTTCGACTCATTTTTTCATAGAAAAATGAGCTGCTATTTACTTTTCAGCTTTTCAATTTTTCCCAAGTTGAGTTTGGTTTCCAAACAGGATAACGCACGAGTACTGGTGGAGAGGTGCGAATACAAAAAAGGATTTATGGATAGTTGAGTATTGAGCATTCATGCCAGAGTCTAATCTATTCATTCTTGGTATTTAATTCCACAATTGGTCGAAAATATCCACTGGTAAGGATTAAAAATTCTTCAACTTTAGAAAGTTGAATCTTCGTCAGATCTGGAGAGTTCTTAGATCAACAGTATGATATTGCGAATGGAATGATTTGAAAAATCCTCTTGAGATCAATTTTGAAGACTATCAGTTCGTAATATCAAATGTAAGAAATTAAAGGTGATAAAAAGAGGTTTCATATCTGATGTTCTGCAAACATCAGAAGCAAGAAAAAAAATTTTGCATTGGGATAAATATTTGTGCATCGCTCTGTCGGCATCTTTCCATCGGGAAAACCAACTACGAAGGAGTGTACAGAATAATTTAATTCCTGGTCTCTCGGGCAGGCCAAGCTACTTCTCAACGCTTAGCAACTACTACTTCATCTCAACGAATATTTATTTTTTCCTCCCACAGGAGCAAGATCTCGTACTTATAGATTGTACAGGACGAGAAAAAGTGAGAACGTAAATGAAAAGAAGAGAGAGTACGTGCAAGAGGGAGAAAGAGAGAGAGAGAGAGAAAAAATGAGGAATCCGGGGAGGATAAGGAAAAAGAAGGTAAAACGAATCAAGATTACAGAAAAAGTATTGGAGGAAACGGAAAGTTTCCCCTCTGGTCTTTGATGTTGTATAACAGTCGGCGCTTCTTTGAGAACTCGAGCTTAGCCCCCTCGGTGCAACTGGCGTGACCGTTCATACTTCCGTTTCCGTGATAATATTTTTTTGCAATTCTGAAGCATATTCTTCATGGCAAGTAGACTGCAATCATGCTCGCTCGTTAAGCTTAGCAAACGCGAATTTATGCTCTCTCAATCAAGAGTACTTTGGATTTAGATTGTTTCTCAAATTATAACATAGCATCAAGTCGTTGTCTACCTATACCAGAAGCAAAAAACAATGAGTTCATTTTGTATTACATTGGCCTCTGAATATCAAGTTCCTGGCTCACTTCAAGATTTTCAGAGTCCAGAATATCCAAAATGTCGACGCTCTTCCTAAGATATCTCTCCATTGATTCTAAATAAAATATCGTTCCTCAGAGATTATAGACCACATGTGATTATCACAGTTATCAAATATTGAATGAATTTGTTCAAAAAGGCATTTTATTGAATGCGCAATTCATGCACAGTTTATTTGAATCAATGTTATGAACTGCCGTTGGTTTTATCGATCTGATCTATAGGATCAAAAATTAATGGATTGCACAAGATGCATACGCGAAGGGAGTACCGGAAAAGTTTCCACTCAGCAGCTATTCAAGTTTGGAATGCAATTGAATTTTGAGCAAATTCATTTGCCTCTCAAGCATAAGGATCCATACACCGCATTGTTTCGGAAAAGGGCGTTATTCTGTGAAACAAGGCACGCGAAGCGTCGAAAAATTGACAGAGCCGGTGCAGGATTTGCAATCAGTGTATGACTGTAAGAATAAAATGAGCGCGAATGAAATGAGAGAGGATGCGAGCGTTCGTGAATTTAGAGAGGTGCAGGCAAAAGAGCAAAACGAATCTCGTGGGACAAGGCCTCGTTCTGCACGTGGCAAATGAGCCAAAGAATTCAAATCAGTCTCAGAGCATGCCATGGTCTCAGCTCAGCTCTCAGCTCGGGCACTACCCTTCAAAATCGCGGGCTCTGGGGTGACTGATCCTTTCTCGAATCGAAAATTTAATACGTGCGAAAATTGTTTTGGTTAACTTTGATATTCTGCCCTAATTCTTCTTGGGAGGTCAAATTCTTCAATGAAGATTAACCTACTCTGTCAAATCGGCTGAAAATTTCGAGGAAATGGACACGGAGATGAAAAATTCGAGTGATTTTTATTGGAATTCGACTTTTTCGTAGCTTTACCGGGAGTTATGATGATGATATATCCCGAAAACATCTGTCACGGTTGGGAGAATAGTTTACCATTGTTTCCCTCCTCTAGTTCATCACAATCATGTTACAAATCATAACTTTCACTCTTGCACAAGCGTCCGAGGAGAAGAGACCTAGAGTGATGAGTGGGAGAGAGGGAGAGGGAGAGATGAATTAACGTATCAACAAAAGAGGTCCAAATTATTTCAGGAGGAACGTGATGGATTGAAGAGGGGAGGAAGAAGAAAGAAGAGTGAAGAAAGAAGGAAGAAGAGCAGGAATAAGTAAAGGTTAAAAAAAATTTTTAAAAAACGCTTTTATTCACTGATCCAAACGGCGTGGTGAAGCTTGGCGGAGTGTATTAGAAATAGAATTTGAGAGACCGATAAAAAAAATCGCGCACAAAGGGGTTGCACGGTACACGAGAAACTATAAGTACAGTGGGCAGCCTATATATATAAGCCCTATGGGTGTCTCATATAAGAATGTGGCGCCAATCTGTGGCGAGTCACACACTCATCATTACGTGCAACAGATAATACTGTAGTCAAGGACGACCTCCCCCCCCCGCCCCCACCGCGTACGACCGCTGACGCTCAATTGTCTACCCTCCCTACTCAATTGATTGAAGTCGTCAATCATGGGGTCCCTAAGCGAACGAGAAACAGGAAGCCAAAATCTTGTTCCAGAAATGGAGAAAAAATACCATGATCAGAACTATGGCCAAGGCGAAGTAGAATAAAAGCGTTTAAAAAGATCGAAGGAGGAGGAACAAGACTTGCGAGTCCCGAAGAGAGAACCGTTCGATCTAGAGCGCGAGACGCCGCCGGTCCTGAAGTAATGCTGACACGGTCCCGGGGCCGGATTGGTAAGTTTGGTGGATCGCTCCCTTATCCAATGGCCGATGCCATTGAAGAAGGGGGAGAAAATTTTAGCCGATAAGTGCCTCGACAGAAAGTGCGCAATTTTCTTTTCTCCAATTTTTGCCCTGTGTATAATCATAGGCGCTCGCTTTTTTCCCCGTTTTTTCTCCGTGGAAGTAGCGCCATTGCGCGCCCGTGGTGGCCACTGCAACTACAGCGCCTATTCTTATATTACACGAGGGAAAAAATGGAGAAAAGAACATCGCGCACTTTCTGTCGAGGCCCTAAAGGATGGCCGCATCGATGCCGATTCCAGCCTGGCATGGTTGGGGGCGCCACGTACAAGGCGTATTGACCGAGACCTCATCAACCCGGAGAGGCAGAGGGGTAGCTCCTCTGAAGTACGTCGCAGCGTATCTCGACTCACAACCACTTAAGAAAAAAGATGAGTTAACGTCTGTATAGCAGACAATCGACCGGGAGTCGCGAGCGATAAATATAGCGCATTCGACGAAGTCGACGTTGCATCCAATTTCTTGCCACCGCGGCTGGTCATATTCCCCTTTGAAACGCAGGAAGTGATTCCTACGTATTTTTGTAACCCACAAACATAGCCATAACTCGAAAATGGAGAAGAAAAGTGCTGTTCTGAGTTCGGATTGGTATTCAACAGCTCAAAATACTTTCGAAAGGATTTTGACCTCTCCTTGATCAGATTTTTTCCTTCTTGTGTGGACCTGTATTATTATCTTCCATGAAGTATGATTGACCAAAGGGAATGATCCAAGATAGATCTAAATGATGAAATGAGTTATGTGGCTGCTAGATGAGTCACTGATGCCATGTATTTGTCTAAAAGAATTACAGCAATGACTCGTGTAGCAGACACATTATTCATTTCATTAAGAACAAGCACGAGTGCGTATACACTATGAAAATCTAGATTTGAGCCTAATATAGTGGGGGATGTCTGGTTAGAGATTGGTTCACGCCAGCTGTCATTCATCATCCACGGATAATGACTTAAAACCATCTTCATTAACGATCCGATTCGATGAATTTAGAAAACCAATAAAAAATGCTTGGCCCGCCTAGCGGAGCACCAACCTCTGCCTTCCAGAATGACATTCTATAGCTTGGAATTTTTAATACTGTTGTAAGTATGGTGAAAAACATCAAATGTACGGAGTCAAGAATATTCGACTAGTGTTCATCCCCTCGTATATCGATCTCTACAGTAGAAGGTTTAGTATTGTTAGGAAATGTACGCATAATTCCTTAGACTAGCGTTTCTGCCTACCTCGCTAACGCTCGTCCGGCTTGGAAGTGTCTCTGATATGGTATGGACCCCTGAAATGCTTCTGTAGTTCAACAATGTAACGTTGAGATTTCATAATACAGTGGATTCTGGAAAAATAATTTCACGCCCCATCCACGGCCCTAACCCCAGTCCCAGACCCAGCCTCAGCCACAGCCCCAGTCTCAGCCTCAGCACCAACCTCAGACCAAGACCCAGCTCCAGCCCCAGCTCAGCCTTAGCTCCAGCCTCAGCCTAAGCCTTAGCTTCGGCCTCAGCCCCAGCCTCAGCCTCAGCCTCAGCCCCAGCTCCAGCCCGAGCCACAGCTTCAGCCACGCCCTATCCACAGCCCCAGCCCCAGTTCCAGCCACAGCTCCAGCCTCAGTCCCAGTCACAACCTTAGCCTCAGTCCATCCTCAGCTCCACCCGTAACCCCAGCCCCAGCCTTAGCCCAGCCTCACCCCAAGCCACAGGCCTTGCCTCATCCCTAGCCACAGGCCCAGCCTTATCCTCAGCCTCGGCCCCAGCAAAAACCTAAGCTACTGCCTTAGTCACAGCCCCAGTCCCTGCACCAGCCTCGACCCCAGCCACAGCCCATCGATCCAAAAGGAATGTTTTGACTGATTGGATCTTAGAACAACTGATCGGACCATCAAATCAACTGCCCAATCCGTACGGATAAGTCAAAAGTCATCACCAGCATCACCAACACGGACCCACCGACCCGCCGACCCACCGGACCCACTAATCCACAAACAGCACCAACGATGTCAACACGATACGAGGCATCCGGATGGATAAAATCGGACAGACGCTTAATTAATTTAATTTGTTGGAAGGATGTTGCGAAATCTACGATTATTTGCCTTATGACTCTTATCCCACTTATGATTTATACCTAGATAGAAAACTAATCACGAAGGATATTTCTCTCTCCGGCAATGAATAACATGTATACCCTTATTGCCCATCTCGTTTGACTCAGTCAATACACTAATTTCGAAATAGTTATTTACATCCAATGATGCAATTCTACTGAAATAAACAACTATTCGAATCTAATAGACAGTGGAACCTTGAGCAATTTTCACTGGAATTTCAATGAAAGTTCCACTGGAACTCTAGCGATTTTTACAATCTAGTGGAAATTTTTCTGAAGATGAGGTGATTTTCACTGAAATTCTAGTAAAATTGTAGTGAAATTTTCACTGATTCTTCAGTGAAATTTTCACAGATTTTTTAGTGAAATTTTCACTAATTTTTTAGTGAAATTTCCACTAATTCTTTAGTGAAATTTTCACTGATTCTTTAGTGAAATTTTCACTGATTTTTTAGTGAATAATCACTGATTTTTTAGTGAAATTTTCACTGTTTTTTTAGTGAAATTTTTACTGATTTTCTAGTGAAATTTTCACTGATTTTTTTAGTGAAATTTTCACTGGAACTTAGTGGAACGTATCACTTCAACTTTAATGATTTCCACTCCATCCATCCACCAACCCACCCACCTGACCATTAACCCTCACTCACCCACCAACCCACCCACCTGACCATTAACCCTCACTCACCCACCAAACCACCCACCCATGATCCAACCATGACCCATCCACCCACCCATCACACTTCACCCCTTCCGCATAGGCGACCCGATACGCAGTATGTGGACGGACAAATTTTGCCTGGCTCCTTAATTATTATAATTCCTCCGCATATCTTCGATCTTTCCCGAAAAAGTTATCAGGATCTCAAATTAAGGTGTACTACCTTATTGCAGTGACATCCAGTCATTTTTCACCCCCACCCCACCCTACTTTAATTCATGGACTGCTCAACAAAATTGTATACGCTCAGAGTCCTTGCAACCCACTATCTATCCCTATATCTATAGCGTCAACAAGATTCATTAGATCGTGTTGTCTTTGTTGAATGAATTTACCCTATACCGTATCCATATAAACGAAGAAATGCACGAACAGCACTTCACATCATCTTATTGGAGCTCCGTTCATTCTCTTCCTCCAAAAGATTCCGGAACCACTTAGCAGTAGCAAATGACCTCATTACACCACCTAAAAACATGAATTCGGGGTTTCCGATGAACGGTAAGATTGAAGGGGATATACGAGAGCGCGTTCTCTTAAGGAGACGATCCATCGAACGGTCTCTCCTCGGCATTACCCATTTATTTACTAGTACTTCACAAGCCGAATGACCGTCTTGCTTTGAACACGCAATTCACTGAGGCTCTGCAAGTGGCACCACAGCTTGTACCAGATCAGTCAAGGTAGAATGGGGTTCAAGAGTAGGCTCTTTGACGTTGACCCCTTGAAGTGAGCAACGCCCACGAATCGTTGTGTCAATTTGGCTTGGAACGTACTGACAGACAGTCCTTCTACTCATTATCGGCACTGCGCTTGCCACAAAGCTATGGTACGGTAACGAGAGCGTTAGTTGATTGAAAATTTCCACGGAGGATTCGTTGAGTTCTTTCATTTTCCTGAAGCTTTCCCTCCTTCATCATTATTAATTCAGAATTTGAGGCTCACCTTGATTCTTTCTCTAACTCCGTTTATCAATGAAGTTGAGTTTTCGAAATTAATTTAGAGAATTCTAAGGCTTCGAAGCTCAGTTGACGTTATTGTGCAAGACAGCACCATAATGAAATGGAAATGTCTGATTTACAGGAAATCACTTGTACTCTATGAGTCAACTAAGAGTCGAAACTTGTATGTAAAACTCCCAAAGGATGCATTTTGCTTCGTGACAGAGTAATAATCAAGGGCAGTTTCAGATTTCCATTCCCAATTTTATGTCTCAGTTGAGTAATATTATATTTCGATACGAAGGTGGGAATGTAGGTTTCCGCACAACGAGTGATATTTACCGGCCCGAGCCAGAAGCGAGGGTCGGAATTATCACGAGAATGCAGAAATCACACCGTCCGAGTGTCGAATAGTATTTCTCCATCTTCTGTGTGGGGAACAAAATCAAAAAATCCGTACGGAGAAGTCATCCTCCGCCCAGAAGATGGAAAGAAATTTTCAAATTACTTCCTCGTTTTCATGAAGACATTTAGAGTGGATAGATGTGAGACAGTAAGATACAAGAGCAGACTAAAGATAATCTCCAAATGAAGCTGTGTTTCTGATCTTCTCGATTCTCGGCAAGAATTATATTCGCAAGATTTAGGTTTCACGGATTCTCATTCTGGCACCAAAAATTTTGCCGAAGAAGTGCAGAAAGAAGTGCAGAATAGACAAGATGGTAAAGTTGGTGTGTGTACTATGTGTCGAGACGCAAAAAAGAAAACTGTGAAAATGAAGAACAGTAATACGACGGAGCTCAAGAGGCACATTAAAGTACATCAGAAGCAGTTGTATTCTGATTTATTTGGACCTCAGTTGGACCAGTCAACAAATTCAAAGCAGAAGACAGTAAACGAGTGCTGGAATGTGAGTATCAATAACTTCTTTAGTAATTGAAGCTGAATACAATTCAACTATTTTTACTTACTCGCGTGTAACGCTCCATCAAACTTTTGTGAGTATGGTGCTTCGGGTATAATTCAAGTACACATATGTGTTTGTTTACATGCTCACGCCACAACTCGGTGTTTACGATTCTACTATCCGTTTCAGGAGGATAAGAAGATACCTGTCAATTTTGAACGAGAGACTGTTGCTTGGATTGCGTATAAAAATCTACCTCTGAGTTTTTTCGACGATCGTACGATTCAAAATTACTTCGCACGGCGCTGCTCAGATAAATTTTCTCGGAGGAATGTGATGCACGACAACGTTTTGGCTCAAGCAAAATTTATGCGTGAGAATTTGGAGTAATTATTAGGTGCAAATGATTCAAAAGTCTCATTCACAGTGGATTCGTTGACCGGAAAGAATGGGTCTTCGTATTATACCATCACTACCCATTCAATAGATTCAGATTGGGTTCTGAGATCTATTGTTCTCGATTTCATCCCCTCAAAAGGGAGACACAGAGGAAAAGATGTTGCTAATTTGATATACGATGTTTTGATTGACTACAACGTTGCTCATAAAGTTCAGGGTATAACTTCGGTCAACATTTCAGCAAATACAACTCTTATGCAAGAATTGGAGAAACTTATGGCAACTAATGGACAAAAATTTGATGCTGAAGATCAGCACTTCAGATGCTTTGCGCATATTCTAAACTTAGCAGTCCAGGACGCATTGAAAGAATTTGGTTCCAGAATCGATGATAGATTGCATCGAAGGTTGTCACTTGGCTCAGTTGATAGTGAGAGCGATTCTGACGAAAATGATGATGATTGCGACGAAGTCAATCTTGATGATGGCAACAAGTCAGCTTCACCCCGAACAATCGCAAACGTGCGGCGCCTAGTCAAGAAGATCCGAAAATCTGAGCCAACAGCTAAGAAATTCGAGAGCTGTTGCGAGATGGCAAATAATCATTATATTAAACCAATACTCGATGTCAGGACCAGATGGAACAGCACATATGAAATGTTGAAGACATGTTATGATTTAAGAGTGCCACTCAATATGCTGTGTGAGAGCCAGAAGGATTTAGCAAAGTTTAAAATGAATGAAACGCAGTGGGACTTGGTTGCAATAATTCTGCAAACTCTGAAACATTTCAACCGGGCTTCAAAAATTTATATCGAGTGAAAATGAAGCTGTTCGGCCCACAGCTATGATATTATTCAACATGTTCCTCGATTAATTGGAAATCAATATATCAAATTTGGTGGGAAAAGAGCTAAGTCCAGTACTGATCAGCATCTCCTCTTAGTTTACACAGCTGCCAGAGATAAGCTTGTGAGGCATTATACGAAATGTAATTGGTTATATTGCGTGTCTCTCATTTTAGATCCAAGGCATAAGGTGAAAACGTTTGATCTGACTCAATGGGACCGTGATCTGAAAGAAAATACTATTGCAAAATTTAAAGACGTGTACAAACTCAAATATTATGGCATCCATCATGAAGATGTTCACACCAGTGAAGACGAAAATGAGATGAATGTTGATAACGATGACCTAGACCTTGATTATCTACTAAGTCCCCAAGTTCAGCATCCTACGTGGGATTCTGAGATCGAAATATATCTTCGTGCACCAAGGGAAGCTTCTAATGTTGATATATCACAACGGTGGAAAGCAAATTCAACCAAATTTCCGACTTTATCCATGTGGCTAGGGATATTTTAGCAATCATGCCCACATCGGTACCATCGGAGCGGGTTTTTTCGGAGATGGCATTACTTCTGTTTGAGAATCGCTGTCGTCTGAAAGACAGGTCAATCCGAGATTTACTATGTATTAATGGATGAATGCATTCAAATTTGAAGGAGTTAATATGTCAGGTGGACATTTGAGATTTGAACTTGAATGTTGACTATCAATGTAAAAGTTCGTGTTTATATATTGTTATTGAAGTATTAATGTTATCATCAAGTTCGTGGTCTAATGTTATCATCAAGTTCATGTCTATACGGCAGTGTTGATATTTGTTCCAAAAATGTTTGTGAAATGGTTTTTGTAATGTATGTAGACTTGTGAATATTTCTCTATAAGTAGTTCATTCAATATGATGTTACAAGCGGCGGCTCAGTAAGCACTAAGTTCCACCATTGGAAGCATGTCTTATATACTATCGCTTATGTCTTATTTAATATGACTATGCGTAGGCACACAGAATAGAGGCGCTGATCGATGATCATCTTTTATCATTGTAAGAGGAAATGCAGTTTCCTATTCTGCAAGCTTTCATACACTTTATCATATTTCACTCAAGCATCTGTCGAGAACGCATTTTACATTTGCAATACATTACAGTTTTCATTTATAGTACATTACGCGACAAGGGCCGAAAGTGATCCATCGCGGCCCGGGTAGGTTGCCGCACGAGCCGGCAGGCGAGGGCGGCATACCCGCGACCGCGATGGGTTATTTTTGGCCCGAGGTGCGTACACTATTTTTCGGTGACACTTGTATCGAAATTCTATGCTTTCCGACGCGATGTCGGGGCAAAATGCCGCTCCGCCGTACAGGTTAGAAAACGTCGGAGCATGCAATGTAGTGGCCCGAGGGCGCAGCCCGAGGGCTACTGCGCATGCTCACTCGTTTTCTAGCCTGGGCGGCATTGCGGCATTTTCTGCCCCGGGATCGGGGCGGAAACCATAGGCTTTCGATGCCAGTGTGCCGAAAATGTATATTAACATGTACAGAATTTGGATTGAAGATGAACGTGTATGAAGAGATCAATGGATGTATCCAACATATTTCAATTGTGTAGATAATTTTATCGTATTGAAGTCAATCTGTTGTTTCTTGAGTAGATAAAGCTTACAGTTATACAGTTTACTCGACTTATATTGACTAGTCAAAACCTGCAATCATCGAAATCCAGTCAAATGAGTTAAAGAATTCAAGATTTTCAAGACTTTCGAGATTGCCGACTCAAGAATCTCATCTCGTCAGGAATCTTGAGTTCGAGAGAAGTTTGTGATCTTGTCTTGATCTCGATCGAGATCCCTCGTTCCATCTTGAAGAAATCTCGAATCTCGTGGAACCCTAACCAAAATGGCATTTTGAGTATTCCTGAATTTTTCACTAACCATAAAAGAAAAGTAATTACAACTCAAGCTCAACAAATCAACACAACACAGCAAATTCACAAGTGAATGCGGTTTGATGAAATTCGTTTCCTCTGGTACCATAAGAAGCAGAGAAGAGTCATGAGCATGCTGACAAGGAAAAATGAAGTAGCACGTGGTCAGGACCGTTATGTCGAGTGGTCGAGACTTACTGTTTGAATACGCAGTCACTTGTCGCCGTTGCTTCCGGGCTTCCATGCGCTCGCTCAACAATGCGACTTGAGAAAGTTTTACTGAATAAAGTGTGCTCAATTTACTGAAAGTATTAAGAAGCCTTAGTCCCTTGCATTTTCCTTGTTCCACTCTTCTTCTTGCGTCAAGTCTCCTGCTTGTTTTCAACTTAGTTTGCAAATGACTCCGCGATTCCTTTGACTGCTCTATTAGATCTCGAACAATTCCTCGATTTCTTGGAATTCATGTAGCTCACAATTATTAGATCTCGATAGCAGTTGGTCTTACTCAAAGGTTAATGAGGAAGTCCGTATTTCTCATCTGATTACGGCTTAACTCAGGAACTCGAAAATACTCAATCAAGGTCAAAAATAGGAATCTTAACTATTGAGTAGATTTCTTCTTCTTTATTTAGACTTCGATGATTATTTTTCATGAATCTTTCTAAACAATCTCCCAAACCATTTGATGATTAGTGTGAATAAATGAGTATGGTCAAGATTTTCCAATCAACAAGAATATTTCCTGTTCCTCGATTGACCGGATTGAGGAACCCACCCACATGCAAAACATGAACTGGAATGAATTCCTCGTCTATTTCTGATCATGACTTATTAGAAATAAGATCTTTAGACTTTCCTCACCTCCATTCAGGATCACTTGATCTCCTTTCAAGGATGTATTTATTTTAAAAAGTCCAAGCCCGTATACAAAACGTATAATTTGAACGTGCAATTTGTGTACTGATAGGTTGTAATCGAACCTCACTGATGTCGACTCCCGAGAGCTACAAAGAGCTCCAAAAACGGAGGTCTGAAATAACCTCAACAGTCAATGACTATTTCATGAGTCAATTATCTCGCTGTTTCAATCTTCAAACGGGAATTAGAGCACAGAAAATATCGTGTTCACAGATCAATGTTATATCCACTAATTGAACCCAAAAATGGAGTTCAAATGAATGTTTCGTGACTGGCTGATGAAACGATCAGCATTTGTGATAATCATCAATTGAAGCAAATTTCCAACTGAATCGAAAATGACCATCATCATAATAAGCACGTAACGACCGACCTGATCACTGATGCGTAGACGGACATCATCAGAGATATTTTCAGGAAATATCAACTGGAATACTCTCACATGGAAGCTCGGCTCTTCAATTATGTTAATACGTTGAGCGTGCGATATTAATATACACATGTGAACGATTTTCGAGTACTAAAAGAGGAACATATACTGGCAGTACTAGTATCAGTGTTGCTAGTGTGTGGTAGTGGTTCACTGTAAACGCCGAAATGGATTTATAGCGTGCTTAATCATTTTACACGAGCCATTTGCTGTCTATCGATGAAGCGGCTGGTCGACGAAATTCGTTGTCCCGCAACACAATCGACCGCCTGTTTACCATGCAAAGCACCATATGTAGAGAATGCATTCCTCTGAAAGAGAGAGGGAGACCCGATTTGGATTAAGAAATGTTGATTCAGTCTTCTGTGAGACTGATTTGAGTGGAGCTACTCTCATAAAATGCAATTGCATCTGAATTCGTGGGGTAAGGTTTCCATCTGCGGGGGATAGATTTTAGATATATCAGTGCTTTTTAGTGTGTATCATAGTGCAGCTTTGACTTATTTACATAGTGGGTAAGTACATGCTCATGAGATGATTCACATCAACGCTCCAAGTTTGCATGCTACATTCGAGAACAGCCACGTCTAGCTACTCTGCTAGTATTAATCATGCCACTTATAAAATCATCGACTCGGTCACTTCCGGTATACTTTTCTTTCAATTTCCGATGGTGGGACATATGTTCAAAGTTTTTGTCAACATAACCTCAAAAACAGGCCTCCACTTTGGAAGTGCTTTGCTAGCTCAAAATTCCATAATCTGATTCATTCATTTGAGATATTCTTAGTCAAAAGATCAAGAAATTTTATCTTGGGAATACGGATGAAGAGTTATTTCTGATCTTCCCGGGAAACTGAGCAACAAAGTGATAGAACTCGTAATTCTGAGGTTATGCTGACCGAAATTCGAAAAGCTAGTTTCGGTATCAACAAGATAAAGGCCGACATGGAAAATAGGTGTGTTGAGAGGATATTGAAAACCGATGTCATCAGTTTTCTGACTGACACCTGTCAGTTCTCAAATATTTACGGTAATTTGAGGAATATTGTAGCGATTCAACGCGACACTGATTTTAAAAGACTTGGAGAATTTACGTTACTTTCCAGGTTTACGATTTATCTGAAAAATTCATCGGAAAACTTGAGGATTCGGGGAAGCTGGTGAGTGTGCATCTAAGATATGACTTCGACTTCCCCTTCATTTTTTCGAAGTGGGATGAAGGATTAGTACAGAGTCCTTAACCCTCTAGCGCCTAAGGTATCAAGGACACGGAATTTTTTTCCTTTTTTTACTTCAAATGTTTTCATTTGGCTCCTAGATGGGCGTGGCAAATTGCAATTTCCTCAAAATAACCGGAAACAGCATTTTTTTTGAGTGGGTCCTGCAGGACCCATTGGGCGTTCAGGTCATAATATTGAATCCACACAAACAATCTTCTTGTTTCGAACATAGGGCTTGTATTTTCAAACTTTTAGAGTGAATTCGTGACGAAGAAGCTTACAATCATGGATCAATAAGTACATTATAAAATTGCTCAGTTAATCTGAATTCTTATGATGGAAGTCATAGAAAAAGTTTCTTGGATACATTACAGCAAAAAGTTACTTGACGCTTCTCACAAAAAGAGTATACTTTACTCTTAACGCAGAGCTTACATCTTTGTTTGCAATCCGCAAACTTGAAAAAGTGCTCTTGCGAGTCATACCTCATATCCACAACAATTTTCTTGGAGATTCGACAGCTGGGATTCTGAGCTAAGCTGGATAGAGATCGATTTGAACGACCACGTGACTTCTGTGAACGCGAATGCCCAATGGGTCTTGCAGAACCCACTTTACGCACAATCACACGCCCAAATATTTTTTCACGTGAAAGATATTGATGCATGGATACCATGTCGCGGAAGCCCAGTGGGTCCTGTGGGACCCACTTTCTAAATTGACCAGCCCCTAGACAATTTTCCCTTTTGAACCATTCCAACGCGTAGATACCTTCAAGGGGGGCTCAAAGAAGATGTTCCAATAGGTATTGGATACTTAGGAGTTATTCGCATCTCTAGATGAATCGATCTAGACCGTGAACTCACGTCCTTGTCGAACGACGCGCAAGCGCTGAGTTTCGCGTGATCCCGAAAACTATGTACGCTTTATCAGGGCCTCGTATCATGACACACTTTTGGTTTTGGCCTAGAAGGAAGCCATTACCATGCACAATTGCCGAAATATTGTCGTTGTGCTTGTCATGTCTGGATTCTGGAAGTGGGTCCCACAGGAACGCTAGAGGGTTGAAAGTACACAAGTCCCTCGTTTCACGCGGGACTCAAGTTCAGAAAAAGTACCGCGTTGAAAAACCCGAGTGAGATGAGACCTTGCTCTTATGGGATTCGTGGCGTTATGTTCCTCAACCCTGAGAATCGATGATATGCAGAGTAGTGAGCAAGATCAAATTTAAGACGTTTATATCAAAATGAGTGGAGTTTGCACAAACACTATAAGCAATTGGTTAAATTTCCGAACAGCATTTTCAACCTCGATTCAACCAGCTGAAATATTCATCCAATGGCTGATTGAAGTTTTTTGCAAGGAATTTCATAAAGTAAAGAATGGTCCAAAATCCTTTGCAAGCATGTGAAAATTTAGGTTATTAAAAATAATTTGCTCAACAATACAATGAGATTCTCTGGTAGAATTATGAAGCGTTACCTTTCTTGCTTGTCAGTACATTCGGTTTTGGACAAGAAATATCCATCACTCGGCTAAAACTGCCATCACTACAATTGCAGCGATTTACAGGGAAATCACAGGTCATTTGTATTGTGTGTGAAATTTCAGAAGTTGGAATGAAATTTTGTCATTACGGGAAACGAATCCGTGTATGAGACTATTCCCACATAAAACGAGGGTGTGACGCAAGCCAACTAATCGCGTAAAACAAAATTTGCGTAGAATAAATCCGCGTAAAACAAGAAATTTCTGTGACTGTTTTCGGATGTGAAGTGCAAGCCATAAAAATTGACGTGAATTGCCCCATATACAGCTTGGTCAAATGATACAAAAGTAAGCTACTCTCGGACCATCACACTAATCTGTACAGAATTTCGGACGAATAGAGAAAGAGGATCGATGGGAACATACAAGAAGCGAGTGCGAACGTAGAATAAATTCAAAGGTGGTAATCAAAATTGAAGCACGATGTACCAAAAAAGCAAAGATTCTACCATAATAATGGGAACAAGAAGGTAGAGTGAAAAGGTTGGATCGGGTATCGGATAGAGACTGAAAAAAAGAGCAGCCAGCCCGAAGGAATTACTCCTAACGATCTTCGATTTCCTCGTTAGGCCGAATCGTTCGGGCTACGCCCCTTGCATTTACCATCTACTACGGAGTCGTAGCTTTTCCCTTCAGTCTCAAGATCTCGCAGAAAGCTCGTTGTTCCTCACTTATTGCTATGTGATGTTTGAGGACTCTCCGTAAAAGGCCATCCATTTGATGTGAGTTACAAGGTAAAATCGTATCCAGTCAAAGTCAAATTGTCGCCACTCCGTCTGACCAAACTCGGACTTTACTACTTAACTGCTTTTTAGGATGTACGCACGACCGAATTGCAGTTTTTGTCTGTTGCTCGTGCCCTGACATTGTGTTTACGACTCGCTCGCCAAATTTTTGAGTAGACGCTTGTATGTGGGTAGGAATCATCTGCACCTGTGAACTTCCCTCGGCTAAATATAGTAGCTTTACGATGTCCTTTCTCAAAGCTCAGTAGCCGTTTTACGATGTATAGTACAGCAGTTTATACGCGTAATAGAGTACATATGTCCACGTTTACGATGTTTGCCGCTGTCGGGCTCGAGTGAAACTCTTTTGCTGGATCGGTTTCTCAGTGAAGTAAGGCGTGCGGGGCTCGACCGTGACTTACAGAAAGATCAAGAGCTCGTTTCGGAATCTATGGCCTAGTCAGCTTTTGCTTACCACAAACAAGTTTGATTAAAGCCCACTCTGACGGGATTTCAGATCGGACGTTCTATTGAATCGATATCTCCTGCAAATCGTGATGTAAGTTTAACAAAATCAAAAGATTGTGCAAGACAGCCATCTTAAGATTTTGAGGGTACTGATGCAGCATTTGTGTGGGATGATAACTGTTTGAAATGGAAGTACATAGATGATGATAGGTGGGGTGACTTGAGATTCGATCATCTTCGGGAGTGATCTTCGAGATAGGATTCGATTGACTGACGAATTTGGACGAAGCGACACTTGTTTCTGGAAATATATCGATAGTATGTGTGATTCATTTGGTTAACCCTTTGTCGACGGAGAAATATGAATCTTATTTGAGTTGTCATAGAAATACTAATATCAGCGAAGTAACAAGGTGACCGCCAGCTTATCCATCAGGGTGCCAATGATAATAAGACTGTACAACAATAAAAATCATGAGTGAGGATACGTATTAGTAATAAAAGTATCTGATTAAGGAAAGCATGTAAAATGAGCTGATCAGCAAGAAAAATCTTGAACAAAGCCCAAAATAGCATGAACCCCTATTCCGGTCATATCATGATCAAAATCATTATCATGTCATTCTAGACGATGGCTGTATCTCCCTTCGTCCAACTTCGTCGAATTTTCATCCGGATTCTGTATACTTCTTCAAATGTTTAGACAATTGTGAATTTTCAGTCTGTCATCCTTGGAAAAAGAAGTCATGAGTTGAGAAATCTTAATGTCAAAAAACAGACAAAGACAAACATCTCTCAGCTAAGACTGTTTCCTCATTATTCAGTTTTTTTCGATTGATATAGCTGGAATTAATCATCTGTCGATAGAATGACGGCATCGGAAAGATTTCAATGACCGTCCAGAGATTTCCAGTAGAGCATGAATTAATTGCACCAGCCAAACTTATGCCTGAACATTCTCAGCTTCCTGAGTATCCCGATAAATTGCAATAAAGGCCGATGACCAAGTTGTCGACTCCCACACGCATTGAAGCTAGTTAGAAATTTTGCCTTGCTACGGAATTAGCAGGATCTATGTAATCAAACTCCACTATGTTTCAAGATAATTATTGTATACAGAGTGATGGTACGATACCGGTGAGGAATCCTTCCATTCAATAGACACACAGTTATTTGGAAATTTCGAAACTACTATCGTGGGATTCCTTCTCCTTGTTCATCAAACTCCTAGCATTCATGGTGCAATATGATGCGGACTGTAGTTTCATCTGAACATAGCTTGGAGCGGTCTGTTATTACTTCACATGTATCCCATGGAGGAAAGTGTAACGTCTATTCAAACAAGATAAATTACGACAACCCTCCAGTCAAGTTGAAGATGCTCATACAAGATGTTCATCTGGTGATGGTCAAATTGATTGATTTCGTGTTTGAGAGTATCAAATTTATATGGTGATTCTCAAATCGACTAAATCTGTGTTTGAACAATTGATCATTGACAAGTCGTCTAAAATTTAGTACAGCATCATTGACAGATTCACTATGAATTCTTTCGAGGTGAAGAACTTGCCTTAGTAGTCAATGAAATTCGAATATGGGAATAGGGTTTGCGACAATTCGTTGACGCATTTATCCATGGTATTTTGGCACTGTAGAGGGTTGACCCCTCAAATAAAAGATAGATACTGTGTAGGACTGTCCTCTCGACAAATATGTACTTTTCAAGATCCTCACTGTATTTCATCCATCTCAATATTCTGAGTATGTAATTTGGGAATACCAAAAATTCTTTTAGAGGGGGCAGTTTTCGTCACAGCGCAGAAAACTGCGTTGCGAATCTTATCATTACATCAACGATGTAATGATAAGATTCGAGTGAGCAATACTTCGTCCAAGTCAATCTACCTAAAAAATTTTTTTCCAACAACCTTATTGTCCAGTTCCACCTTTTCCAATGTCGATTCATCCGACGTTTTATTCTTCCAAGATTTTTGTTTTAATGCCATCTTCCGTACTTCTAAATTGTAAATTCTCAACGTACCAATCGCAAATTTTTTAAAGTTTGTCATTCCACAGAGAATTGCTTGTGGTTGAGTTAGGACAACCATTCAAGTTAGTTAGAATGGTTTGCTGGCTTCCAATTTTACTGTAAGACTCTATTATCAGAACTACATCGTATCCTAAATTCATAATGATAGTGGGCACAATGAAGTTGGCATGGCCACTCTCAGATGACTGGTGGCAGGCAAAATTTAGGTTCCCTATGTTTTTTTAGAAGAGCTGGAGAAGAAACCGAGTGATGCTGAAGCCATGTTACATTATCTTCAGCTTGGACAACAAATTACAAGAAACATAGATGCAACCAAGAAGAAGAGAAATGAACAAATTTTCAACATAGTTACTTACAAGTATCACAAGTACATATTGAGAAATATATGGATATGATGGGTTGCACTACGAGATTGTAATCAGTTTTAATACACTCATGGTTTGGAAACGCGAATCTTCCAGAATATTTTCTATACCCATGTTCTACAATGCTCGACTTAATTTTTCTCAATTTTTTTGGATGTATGAGTAATTGGCAAAAACGACTATTGGAAACACTGCCCATTGGTACAACGAGATTTGGAAATTTTGCGGTTGGAACGTGCTTCTCGTTGGAATAAGGGAATATGGGAAAAACATCCCTCGGAAAAAAAGGCTTAGGAGAACTGTACCCCAATCTACCATTTGCTGTTCGTCTTTGTTTTCAGCAGCACTTTTCACAGGTCAGCTCGTCATAACTACATCGATCGAGAAATGAAAAAATGGCAATCATTCGCCCCTCTATCGGAACTCACAAAAATTCTCAATAATGAACCACCATGCAATGCATGACTAAAGTCATCTAGATCGTATGCTTGTTTCATTTTTCATCAAGGTCCCAAGTCAACCATTTCTACTCTTGGCTTACCCAGCCAGAAACTCTCCTGACTCATTTTGTGTAGCCATGTACGCGCACCACAGGAGTACAGTAGAGAGTCGAGTAGTAGAGATCGATCGATTGCAAGAAAGGTAAGGCAAAGCAAGCGCCAAAAGCCACAGGTTATTGCTCTGCTACAGCTGGCTCTTAGGGTTGGCCTGCTCGCTTGCACGGGCACGCATTTCCGAAAGATTAATCCCCCACCAAGGAGCAAACCTGCCACTGACCGCTCGTAAACTGCAGCTCTGGCACATCGTCTCACACACGATGGTGAGCCAAGAGTGAGTCGGCCGCTCAAGAAATTGCACCCCCGGAAACTCCTGATAGATGCGGTGATCGAGAAAAAATTCGAGCGTTACGTGCATAGAGAGCAATATCTCAGCTAAGGTGAACACGTTTCAACTTCAATTGAGATAACTGAGGCTCTTAGCTACCCTAATAGATCAAGTTGATTGATTTTAGGCTTGGTGATCCAAATAGCTTTTAGATCATGTAAATTGACTTCAATCATGGAATTGATCATTGCTGATTGGTACATATGATTTATACATATCTAGGCTTCGACAAGAATTTTAGTCTATCTTGTGTGAGAAATATTGACGCTACGGACTCGATTAGAGCAATGTTGTTCATAAATGCTGCACTCTGTAAATCCTACCTATATTCTTCTTGACTGATCACAATCAAGAAAAGGTCCTCTATTATTTGAAGACGGCTGTCTTATCATCAAATCTGCATCGTCATTCATTCTTCTAAATGTTAGTCGATGAGCGTCGTTATCGGAAGACATTTCATCGATACAAGATGAATCTCGCAATCTAAAATGAACTAGAAGAAGTTGGAGATTTTGCAATGACAAACATATCGTGTATCAAACGAATTTTGGAGAATTGTGATGCAAAAATTTCCCAATGCAGACAGCGAAAATCATAAAAAGTCAGGTTGCCTGGAGGAGAACTTTCCAGGAGATCTACTTATCCAAAGCTCAGGTACTGATTGTTTTAAATTTCAAGTTCGTTTTGAACTTGATACGATATCTACGCTCTACATCTGTGAGTGACAGAATTTGAGTGAGTGATTATGTAATTTCCCATGCTACGAATTAGCCATCCTAAAAAAGTTTGCAATGGAAATACCCGTATACCTGTCATTAACAGGCTAATGCATTCATGCGTGTCGATCCCTAGATCCCATTTTCAACTCACTATGGATTATTGTCCATGAGATCGTCTTAATCAAATTTGCAGTTGCAATCCCTTACATGAAAATACTGCGCTGTTGAGTTCTAATAAACGCCATGGAGTTCCATATGAGCGACTCTTGCATTATTTTGTGCTCAGTGTGGCACAATAATGGTCATATAGTTAATTCCTACCAGTAGAGTAACTCCGCCTTCATAACTGTTACACTCACTACACCTCACAAGACTAAATCTTGGAACATTTTAGATAATTCAGATAAAACAGAGTATATAGAATACAAGACATTTAATGAGTCAGAAGACAGGAAAAGGTGAAAGTCCTTATTTTCCAAATTAAGCTCTAGTTTCTCAACTTCCACGTACAACAGCAATGGGAGGGACAATTCAATGGCAATTCGCAAGCGTGATCGTCCGTAAGATTCGTTGCACGTTCGAAGACGCGGCAAGGCGTTCTGCCAATTTCCTATCGATTTCTTCCTAGCATTCTCATTTTGCTCTCATCTCTACTTGTTTTCCATGCCCTTTGCACCCTGTCTGTCTTCTTTTTCCGTTCCCACATTTTACCTACCATCTGCTTTTGATGAATACTCTCTTCCGAGAAATTCCGTGATAAGTATCACAAAACTTCATCTCCTAACTCCAACTGAGGAGATCATTCAATCTCAATGGCATCATAAATGAAAACGCAGCTGCGGCATTCAATATACAGATTATTTTATCTGGCCTCAATCGATAGGAAGCTCAGTCGAAACCTGTAAGCTACTCGAAAATTACATTACCAACATTTTTGATTCTTCCTGTCATTATTCGAGTCGAATTAATCAAACAAACCAGAAAATACTGTTGACAGGGTAGTTCCGACACCATTATAATGATGCAGTTTTTCCTTGAGAATCAAATATTCACGAATTCGACTCAACAACGATACCAATATTCATTTCTTTGGTTTGGAGTCCAATAACACACACTCCTCTTGGACGTTAAAAACAGTATTGTGAACTTAAAAGCGTCATATGACAAACAAATTGACAATGAGAAATATGACCCATTTAAAACAATAGGGACGATTCAATCTGAATTGAATTCTGAATTTTTGAGAGAGTGCGGATTCGCCTGTCAATCGAATCCATCGAAGAGGATGATTCTTGGATTTTAACTGGTCGACGAAAAAAAATACCCTGCCAAGCCCACGAGACTACTCGGAATCATAAATTCCTACAGCTTTGGCTGAATAAGGTTGGGAGCGATTCCATCACAAAAGAAGATTCTGGAATATATGAATCATATATATATTGATGGTAAAATGAATGTTCCTAAATGGATCACAAGAATGGCATTTTGTATACATTGGAAGCTAAGTTCAAGGCTATAGTCTTCAAAAGCGTTCTTCTTGGGTGACGTTTAATTTTACAAGACAGAGTTTGTTACGCGAATTCCTTGAGAATTACGTCGCACAAGTGAATGCAGAGTGTGCAATGTCTGTATGAGGTTTTCGCTCCTTCCTTCAGGAATCCGTGACTCTTGACGAAGCGGGATATAATTGCATGCTTCTTCCTCTTCCTGTCTGCTTTCCCACATTCTCAATCATGATTCTTGTTGAGCTGACGAATTTTGCAGCGAAAATTGCAATATTATCTTTCAAAATACGGCCTTGTACTGTCTTCTTGATGTTGATGCCATTGTCTCTGAAAGGAGATGGGTTCTACATATTATCGGAACATGTATTTATTTGTATAATATCTTCCAGCAAAAGTGACTTCATGACCCTGTCAGTTACGAAACGATTCTGAAGCTGAACATCGTGAATCTCTTTTAATGACACTACTGTGAGATCAGAATGCTATCACACTTCCACATGTATGTCATCTCAATACTGCAGCAGTTTCAACAATACGAACACAATATGAATGACACAAAAATCCCCTAGATATATCATGAGATGGTTGAACTGTAGTTGATCTCATGAAAAGTGTCGACCAGTGATGCCAACCAACATCAGTAAAGATAGTAGGTAGCTGTCACCTGCGATGCGCTCGCTTTCCGAGATGAGGCAAGAGCTGCTCATCGCATAGCGCTTATCCTCGGTACGTTGACGGGAAGAGTTTAGAGTTTCCTTCTACTATGCAAGGGAGATGAATTCATCATATGCATAGTATGCAGCAGACTGGGCGAAAGTAAGCCGTGAAGGATTTAGGACGCTAGTAGCTTGACTTGAACAGGTAAGCGCTCGGGTGTGCGCAGCGACGTCATCAACGCATCGCTCACTCAAGACTTTGTAGAAAATAATGCCACGTGATTCTTTGTGCTCATCCTTTTTTTCCCTCCTTTTTCTTGTGTCAAGATTGTAGAAATGAATGAGACAAAATGATACGTGCAAGGGTTGATGACTTCCGTCAGACAGTAACTCCAGACTTAGAAACTGATGTTTGGCTTCAGAAAATGATAGTGGAATCCTATTTTTGACTTTGGATTCTGAAAGAAGGAACAATTTTACATTAATAAATGGATTCTTATCAATTTCCAAATCATCTCCAGAGGTCACTCAGGAGCCAAAATTATCTGAACAGTGACTCAACCATTATCTCGCCCAACGAGTTCTACATGACCCACCTTAGCGAGGAAGACAATAACGCTAGTAAAATATAAATATAGGGAACATGGCAAAAAGGCACGCCATACAGGTCGAGGCGGCACTGAAAAGGGCGGACACGCTGGCGTTTAAGGTTAGTCCGTAGAGAATCCGGATATTTTGCCCGATACACGGTCATTCAAAACTATAGGTAAGCCCGGAGAGGGGTTGAAGATCTTGCTTGCCCGGTCCCAATCGCGTAGGCAAAATTAGGATTGGGGCCCTGGTCATTTTGAGAATCAATTTTGAATGCCGTCTTGTTTTGAAGCCGCGACCGTCTCGCGCACGCGTCTCCCCAGCTCTTGCGTTGGCGTCTCGCATCTCGCGTCGGCTGCTTTTCCTCGATTGCATTCCGTCGCCGCGACGAGCAATCTTGCGAGAGTGAAAAGTAAGCCTAACAGTCGCGTGGTCGTACCTAATGCGAAGATTGCTCGTCGCAGCGACGAATTGCAATTGATTGCAATCGAGGAAAAGCAGCCGGAGACCCGATAGAGACCCGAGACGCTTGTGTACTTATGAGGGGTTATGGTCCGCGTGTATTTTCCGTTCGTGGCTGCTGTATTTTTGTTCCAAGTCATTATGCGTAATGACATCTTTTCTCGCTTTGCCGTGGGCATCGTGTAATAAGTGATGCATCTTTTAGTCGGCGATATCTGATTCTCACGAGGAGGAATTATTTTGTCGTGTGTGCCGTGTTTTACAATACGCTGCTAAAAGTAATTAGCAGAACGCTTTCCCATAGTGTTATATGATGATAACTATAGAACTAGGATTTTCCAACTGCCTCTTGAATTCAAGAGGATTAATCAAGGTCAATGTACACTTGGAGTCAATGAATACTTTCCAAAAATTTGGTGAGAAGTCACCACAATTTTAGGGTCTAACCATGCGGACAAATGAAAATTGTGGTGAGTTCTCACCAAATTTTTGGAAAGTATTCATTGACTCCAATTGCACTCCTTTTTTTCTTCGATTTAGAAGGAAATTCTGCATTCCGAACTATACTGAAACACAAATGAGTCGTTGACAATTTATAATACATTCATGTCGCATGTTTTTCTAATGTTTCTGGGAGGATCATCCCGGTATTATTTCAATCTTACACCCAATAAATAACTTCATCTTCTCGAAAACTCTCCGAAATTCGTTGAAGACGTTTTGATCTTACTCAGTGTAAGGTCTACGGCTCAACCAATCCACTCAGAATAGCGTATATAAGTAAGTCTTTAGGTCATTAAAATTGAGATAAATGAGTCACAAAGAAATATACGAGGAAAAAATGAACATTAAGGAAATTTTCCATCATTTTTTAAGTTATTCTTTAGAGAAAGGTTTCTAGAGCGATTTGGGCCATCTATTCTGAGGTTTTCTAGGTGATATATATTTGTGATCGTCTGTGTGCAAATGAGTCAATATTTGCACACTGTTCGTCGCTTTTCATTTGCTCACAGAGAATCAAAAAATATAGAATGATACTCGGGTGCAACGGTTTTTGCTTTCTCGTGACCGTTTGGACCCTCGCCTGCGGTTCGGGCCTAAAAAAATCACTGGAAGTGCAAAACCCATCGTTTGCACCCTTGTATCATAATAGACTAGTTTGTTTGAGACAGAATTCCGATGCAGCGGGTTTGAAAAGGTTGAAATGGGATTTTTGGTGAAAATTTTGAACAAGGGCTTGTGTCTGCGTTGAGTCTCCATTCCCAGTCAGGCTAAGAACATTTTGACAATGAATGTTTCCTTATTCACAGCCAAGCTGGGAATCCATCTGGAA
The DNA here is from genome assembly GCA_029851415.1 of Eretmocerus hayati. NCBI lineage: Eukaryota > Metazoa > Arthropoda > Insecta > Hymenoptera > Aphelinidae > Eretmocerus > Eretmocerus hayati. Next base: position 135,197,960 of record CM056742.1, on the reverse strand, counting down.
TTGTGTCCCAAGAGAAATGATGCCGGATAACTGAGAATTTTCAGTCTTGCTTTGTATCATGATTTTGAAGCGTCGAGATGGCTGGCGATCTCTCAATTCTCGTAAGTGACAACGAGCAGGCCACTTTGACACGTCAAAACCATGATACTACGAAACCATAATATTCTGGTGGATTTCTCACACGATCTATCTTTAGTCAGACGTCTTGGAATGTTATCGGTTTGACATCTATTTACAAGATCCCCACAATTTCACGCGGGTCCCACCAGTGGGACCCGTCGGACTGGTACGCGTCGGACTCGGTTGTGTGCGACGGGTCGCACCGGTGGGACCGGCGGAAATTTCCACGCAACGGGGGATGAAGTGGATGATCGAACTACCGAATTAGTGATCCTAAGATGTGATCTTTAGCTTTTCGGGAGCATTTGTTGATTTCCCGGTACCATTCGGGTAATTTGCTAGCATGGCCTGGGCTGGCCATACTAGCAAACGGTACCAGGCCAGATCAACACACACCGAAGATTGGTACGGGGCCAGATCGACACTCGTCGAGGACCGATGCAGGACCGTATCAACAGTAACAGAGAACCGGTACATGACCAGACACTCATTAAGGACTGCAACAGTACCAAATCGAGACTCATCCAGGACCGTGATAGGACCACATCGAGACTCATCGAGGTCCGAAACAGGGCCACATCAACACTCGCCGAGGACCGGTACAGGACCAGACAATCGTCTAGGACCGTCACAGGACCACATCCATACTGGTCGAGGACCGGTAAAGGACAACGTCAACTCTCGTCGGGGACACGTGCGAGATCACACCGGCAGTCGTCGAGGACCGGTACAGAACCACGTCGACACTTATCGGGGACCGAAACAGGACCACATCGACACTCGTCGAGGACCGATGCAGAACCGTGTCAACAGTGACAGAGGACCGGTACAGGACCTTACACTCATCGAGGACCGTAACAGGACCACATCAAGACTCATCGAAGACCAAAACAGGACCACATCGACACTCGTCGGAGATTTGTACGGGACCACATTGACACTCGTCGGGACTCGTACGGGACCGCATCGGTACTCGTCGAGGACCGGTACAGGACCACATCGACACTCGTCGGGTACCTGTGCGGGACCACATCGACACTCGTCAAGGACCGGTACAGGACCACATCGACACCTATGGGCACTGAAATAGGACCACATCGACACTCGTCGAGGACCGGTCCAGGGCCGTGTCAGCAGTAGCTGAGGATCGGTACAGAACCAGACACTCATTAAGGACCGCAACAGGGCCAAATCGAGACTCATCAAGGACCGGTACAGGTGAACGTCGACACTCGTCGGGGACCTGTCCGGAATCACATCGACACCCGTCAAGGACCGGTACAGGCCCACTTCGACACCCATCGGGGACCGAAATAGGACCACATCGACACTCGTCGAGGACCGGTACATAGCCGTATCAACAGTAGCCAAGGATCGGTACAGGGCCAGACACTCATTAAGGACCGCAACAGGACCAAATCGAGACTCATCAAGGAGTGGTACAGGACCACATTGACACTCGATGAGGATCGGTACAGGATCAGACACTCATCGAGACAGGACCACATCAAGACTCATCGAAGACCAGAACAAGGCCACATCGACACTCGTCGAGAACCGGTGCAGGACCACATTGACACCCATCGGGGACAGAAAAAGGACCACATCGACACCCGTCGGGTACCTGTGCGGGACCACATCGACACTCGTCAAGGACCGGTACAGGACCACATTGACACCTATGGGCACTGAAATAGGACCACATCGACACTCGTCGAGGACTGGTCCAGGGCCGTGTCAGCAGTAGCCGAGGATCGGTACAGAACCAGACACTCATTAAGGACCGCAACAGGACCAAATCGAGACTCATCAAGGAGTGGTACAGGACCACATTGACACTCGACGAGGATCGGTACAGGATCAGACACTCATCGAGACAGGATCACATCAAGACTCATCGAAGACCAGAACAAGGCCACATCGACACTCGTCGAGAACCGGTGCAGGACCACATTGCCACCCATCGGGGACAGAAAAAGGACCACATCGACACTCGTCGAGGACCGGTGAAGGGCTATATCAACAGTAGCCGAGGATCGGTACAGGACCAGACACTTATTATGGACCGCAACAGGACCAAATCGAGACTCATCAAGGACCTGTACAGGTCAACGTCGACACTCGTCGGGGACCGGTACAGGACAACGTCGGCACTCGTCGGAGACCTGTGCAGGACCGTATCAACAGTAGATGAGGAATTATGGAAGTGACATGTGGCCCTGAATTCGTTTGCAAAAATATTAGAGACGACGTAGGAATGTTCCCGCTCGGGTTTCATCTATTCTCATCATACACGCATCAAAGAAGAAGAAGTGGGACCCGCGAAAATTTCCATCGTGCAAAGGGGGATAAAGTGAATGATCGGACTACGAAAGTTAGTAATCCTAAGATGTGATCTTAAGCTTTGCGGGAGCATTTGTTGATTCCTCGGTACCACTCGGGTAATTTGCTAGCATGGTCTGGGCTGTGAGTTTTTGTCTCGTACTCATGAACTTCGGAGCGCGATTGTGATCCACGCGAGTACGATTTTCTATTCTCGTGAATCCACGAGATACGGGTTCTTATTCGGGATACTCTTTTTCTACTTTTCTGGATACACAGAGTTCCTCGTACCCGCAGGGATGAAATAAATTGTTACAATGTGTAGTTGCAATTTCACCCATTTATTCGTTGTGTCTCACGGTAATTACGCGTCTGAATATCTGATTACTCGGCTCCAAGTCACTCAAATCACGCGCATGTGAGCTCATTTTGTAGCTTCCGACATGAGTTCCCGAATCAGCCAAGATACTTTGTATGATATTCAAGAAGATTTGATGAATTCACAATTTACTAGCTATCTTTATGTTATTTATCGGAATTTTCGCGAAAACTGAGTATTTATCGAGTAACTTATACAAATCGAGTCCGATACTGGCATGCCGATCTCGGGAATGGGGACTCTTTGACACCCCCGTGAATTTTTTCACGTTTGTGATGCTAGAATAAGAGAAAATGAGTGATTTGGACCAGCTCAAATTGCAAATGGTTCGAAGTAAGTTTTTGCGATGTCGATCGATGAAATAATGTTTAGTAAAACCGGTGCCAAATTGTCTTATTACCAACAATCTCAATAGTCAATTGCACCTTGGCGCATTCGATCCCTTGTCTCAAAACTTCGAAATCCCTTTTTAGAGTTCCAAAACTTGAGTTCGGATCGATTGTGAAAGCTCATCGGTGGAAAATGATGAAAGACAACATTGACGTGTGCCCAACATGCCCCCCATGTGGTTATCTGTGAGGGGCGTGCAGTACAACTTTGTTACCACTCGGAACGTATGTATCACGTCAAAATACGTCGAAAATAGGGTTTTTGGCGATTGATTTCACGGCGAAGAAACGGTCATATGCACTTCAATGCCGATTGACATTGTGTTGACGAATAGGGCATGTTGTGTACGCCCTCTCGCGAACTCAGCAAGAATCACTTTTTGGGAAAATCGTTATAGCTCGGCTCTGGTTGGTTGAAATTGAGCTTACTTTGGCTTGTTTTGAGGGTCTTGAAGCAAGATTCTACGTGAGCTGAGGCACGCTGCAAGATATTAGTAAGCCCCAATTATAGGCAAAACGGCTTAGGAGGCAGGGGCGTATCAGGTACGCCTACCTTACTCGATTTCAGCCGGTGAAAAACTACAGGACTGAGTTCTTCCAATATGTGATTGGGATTCAAGTTATCCAAATTTAATGCTCATCTCTTTGTGTTGACATTACTTGGCTCTTTGAGTATGCAAAATAATTGGCAATCATTTCTTATGTATAGCTGACGATGGATATTGTACATCAACCATAAGAGAGTGATTTGCCTGATGAGTAACGATTTTTGAGGCTGCTGTTTCCTAAAGAAAATAGAAAAAATAAAATAAAAATAAATCATCAAATAAAATGAAATTACAACAGAATGAAAATAAATCAGTGTTTGTGTTCAAGGTCTGAAATGAATGCAGCTTTCAATAGATCCAGATACTTGTTGAGAAAATATTACACCTCAAACTCTGACCGATCATTTAGTCTATCTGTGGAGGGGTGAATTACACAAACACATGAGTAATACCTTTCTTGAAACTTAAAAAGTAGTTAGATAGGGGCACGCTAGTTACAGTTTACAGAATGACTTCATGTAATGATGTTATTCATATTTCGCTTGATGAATTCAGACACCGGTCAATGTTTGAGGTTCACTATTCTCTCAACAATTAGTTGGAACTATGCAAAGCTCTAACCAATTCAGAAATTGCAAACAAACACTGATTGGAAAAGAAACTGTCATGGAGCTTGTCGTTATCCAACTTCCATGCACAGTATTGCCAAGCTTCAACTCAGTTTGGTCTTGAGAAGGTAGTGCACCTCAATCTTCATCTGGGGATTCACTTCATCTGTTGAATGATTGAAAACACCATCACTTGGGGGCCATCTTCCCCAATGCTTTGAAACTATTGAGATGTGAGCAAGCAGATCCAACTTCCAACTGTTGGAGGTTGAGGTGCAATATCTTCTTGACTGGTACTTTGAACTCTATTGCAAAGTGCATATGATTCAGACCTTGAATGCAAACTTCGCTTGAAAAACAATCTGTCTTGAAGTTTGAATGTTTTATGTGCAAAGGTCTGACAACGACAAGCTCCATAAAAGTTTGTTTTTCAATCACTGTTTGTATTCAAGGTCTGAATTGAATGCAGCTTTCAATAGATCAAATACTCGTTGAGAAAATAGGGCATCTCAACTTTGACTGGTCATTAAAGTTATCTATGGAGTGATAAATGGCACCATCACATGAGGGCTACCTTTTTTGATAAACTTGAAGAATACTGCTATAGCTAGATGTGAGAAAGGTAGATTCAGTTTCCAAAATGAATTCATATAATGATGTTCTATATGACTGCACAAATGATTTCAATCACAGATCAATGTTTGAGGTCACTTTTTCCTGAATAGGTAGTTGAAACTATTGAAAACTGCACTCAATCCTGAACTTGTGTATAAATATCGATCATGAGAAAAATTTGTTGGAGCTTTTGCCCTTCTTACACTCCCGCGCACCAAACACTTTTTCGGTGGCAGTTCGAAGTACAGCAGCAGTTTCCTGGAATACAAATCTATTTCAGAAACATCCTGTAATTTTAGCTGGATGTGCGACATGCTGTGCGATGATCCGCACCAATCCGCACTGCCGCTAAGGTACACGTGGCCCGCGAGACAGCTGTGTCCAATGTCGAGACAATGTGCCAGCGCCCAGCACAACTGATGCCGCCTCAATCGCCGAATAAAAGATGCATCACTTATTACACGATGCCCACGGCAAAGCGAGAAAAGATGTCATTATGCATAATGACTTGGAACAAAAATATAGCAGCCACGAACGGAAAATACACGCGGACCATAACCCCTCATAAGTACACAAGCGTCTCGCGTCTCTATCGGGTCTCCGGCTGCTTTTCCTCGATTGCAATCAATTGCAATTCGTCGCTGCGACGAGCAATCTTCGCATTAGGTACGACCACGCGACTGTTAGGCTTACTTTTCACTCTCGCAAGATTGCTCGTCGCGGCGACGGAATGCAATCGAGGAAAAGCAGCGGACGCAAGACGCGAGACGCCAACGCAAGAGCTGGGGAGACGCGTGCGCGAGACGGTCGAGGCTTCAAAACAAGACGGCACTCAGAATTGATTCTCAAAATGACCAGGGCCCCAATCCTAATTTTGCCTACGCGATTGGGACCGGGCAAGCAAGATCTTCAACCCCTTTCCGGGCTTACCTATAGTTTTGAACGACCGTGTAGATGGCGCTTTGATCGTACTGCATGTGGGATGGGAGATAACGAACCACTTTTTTGCCTCATAGTGTTTCAACCTCACATTTTCGGCCCAAACGGGATATGGCAACTGAAACACCATGATAATTCCCATCAAATGAGTTGTTCCACAGCCAAAGATTCTTCCGATATCTTGAATAAATTGCAGCTCTTCGTCTCGCTGTGTTAGGTATCCTGGTCGATGCTCTCACCATTTCAAGTTTTTTGCGAGATAGATTCAACATTTTCGGGTGTGGTAGGGCTCATTCGACAGGAAATTCCAATCCACAAATGGCATAGTATCTGATTTTGGCCAAAACTGTTTTGTTATTGAGGAATAAATCGGAATAGTCGCGGACGCGCTCTGTCCCACCAAAAATTGCCTTCAAGGTTTTCTCGATTCCTAATAAACGAAATGCCATGGCCGAGTCTACATAGACGCGCTCACCCGGAGCGCGCGCGCTCTCTCCGCTTGCACTCTCCACCCAAACACTGGAGTACGTACCGAAAATGGGATTCGAAAATCTTTTGACGAGTGTTTCCTCTCAATCGAAGTATTGGCACGGGTTTGTGAGATGAAAAACACCCAGTCTATTGCGTAAATCGACCAAAAAATTGATTTTCATCGAATACAGATCGAATAATGAAAGGCGTGGTTGTGTCTCATATAAGCATTCCTCAACTTTTCATCAGGTCTCCAACTTGCAAATCATCCAGCAATATTCAGCATCATCTTGGTTATACATTGGTACTTATTCCACAAGCTGAATAATGACCTAAAGTGTATGAAATCCTGATTCAGAACACCCGAGATACCTCAAAATCACGGAAAACATTCACATTCCGCACACCTTTGCTTATTTCACAGTTTCTGGAGCAAGTCCCCATGCAAACCCACAATAATGTTGAATATTGTTGAATAAGCCACGAGTATGAGGAACCTGAGAAGTTGCGGGTGGTGATATTAGGCACATCGGCCGACATCCATGAGTCTCTCACTTTTCGATCTCTATTAGATGCAAATCAATTTTTTTGGCGATTTACGCGATAACCTGGCCACTTTTTATGTTACAAACCCGATCTGATACTCCAATTGAGAGGGAACACTCGTCAAAAGATTTTCAAGTCCCATTTTCGGTACCTACTCCGGTGTTTGGGTGGAGAGTGCAAGCGGAGAGAGCGCGCGCGCCCCGAGTGAGCGCGTCTATGTAGACTCGGCCCATGAAACTTTGCATGGTATCGTGTTATGAAATTCCACATGTGGCCTACTATCTGAGTAACACATTAAGTACCAATAAAAGCGTGTAAACAATAATATCGCTCTCAGAATCATTGGATGCAGCTGCAACCTCAAAGTAGGCCGGTGCGTGTCTGGTTGCGGTTTTGCGGGGACTCCGGACTAGCCTTAATGGTAACCAAGAAGCTGATGTATCACACATAGATCAGCGTGTTGAATACAGTGAAAAATGTTCCAGTGAACCCACGGATCAATTATCAATCTAATTCCTTCGATTTGCCTGACCACGAAAAAGTCTCAATGAAAAATTTCAAACTTCTGCATGCAATTAGTATTGGGGCGAACCTTATCTGGAATTGGAAGGGGGGGGGGTGATATTCTCATTAAGGTCCTCCATATTTGCAGGACTTTCAATGACCTCTGTGTTCAGCGCAGAATCAAATTCGATGGATGAACTTTTTCGAGATAAACGAAAACTCCTGATCCTCTGGTGATGATTGGTGTCCAATCAGAAGAACAACACGGCCACTCATGTGAACATGTTGTCCCGAACAGCAAATGCCGACTGCATGAAGCACATATTAGCAGAAAACAAACTAGTGCAAAGAATCACGAGAATATTCTCAAATTCGCAAATATACCGATACACTGCTGCTAATTATTCATAAATACTCATGTCATGTCAAGTGGATAGTGTCCACATTGTGGCTCAGTGTAAATTCATTGTCCGCCCAAAACGTGTAACCAATGCTTAGTGTATAATACTACACTAGAGACACATGAATTGTCCCTTTGAAAATTTCCTCGATCCCAACACGTACAGATGTTTGCCCTCACGCCCACCTGTTAAAGAGTGATTTGAACGAGTATTAGCACCAGCTGCCTTTGGTCGCAAACAAGAGGGTGAGGGTATTATACGCGCTTCGACGCTCTCAAGAACGCTTCACCCGAGAGTGAGCGACGGTAGCAATGAGCTCGCAACTGCAGTTGACTGAGTATGCAATAAGTGCGTCAGAAGCAAGTGCAGTACAGTGCCAATGTTTGGAATGGGATTGTATTGCATGAAATGCAGGGGTCTGCGTGTACACTAGTGACAGTTGACCACTCAAACTTTAGAGCTCATAGAAGGAATATGATGGTTCTGTCACTGCTGCAGATGAGGGATGATATTAATTAATTAAAACTAGCGTATTGCCTCGCGTTGCTCGGCTTGTAGAGGTTTCAGAGAGGCGTATGAGTTCCTCAAAATGTCTGGAGAAATCAACTAGTAGAAGTTTTGATATTATCTTTGGCTAAATTGGATTATGATGATGATAGGAGTTTTAATTCAATGTTGAATTGGGGCGATAAAAGTTGAAATATTTTATTCATATATTTCCACAAGATCACTATCTCTATTTACCGCACGTACACCATGTTCAAGGTTGAAAAGTTTGTACCGGAAAAATTTGCTTTCCTAACCTTCTGTGTTTCGAAAGTCGCTTTAATTTTTTTTGGCGCTTCTGATCGCTTGAAAAATGTCAAAACACCTTATTTCGACGTGGAATTTCATGAGAAATACTATAAAAATATTCATTTTGGGCTTCAAAGCGCCCCTAGCGTGGTATTGACGATTTTTTGAAAAGATAGCTTATACCGTGATAGGGTTACCTTATGGCTCAGATTTTATATCTTTCTCGTATTTCTCACAAAATTTTACGGCAAAATAGTATATTTTGATATTTTTCAAGCGACAAGAAGCGTCAAGAGATATTAACACGTTCGCTGCGACGGGTCCCACCGATGGGACTCGCGATTTTTCATCTTTCAATCTTCGCCGACTCAGACTTGCTCAGAAAATTTTCCCAAAAGAATCTATTATGACGGTTTACTTCGCCAAAAATATAAACAATGACATAAAAAAGAGTCAAGACCCATATCGGCATTTTCATCAAAATGCGGGGGTCCAGTTCATGACCAAAATAAAATTACGAAAAAACGGCGTCGCAGCGAACGTGTTAAAGTAATCCAAAAAACACGAATGGTGAATTCTCTTTTATTGGCTTTTGGATGTTAAATCCGGTGTACGTATGATAGCCAAAAATTCATCGCACCGGGTTTAACGAAAGTTTTCTGACATCCTTTTTATTATAGATCAAAAATCCACAATCGTATCGTGAAAAACAGGAAATCGGGAAATGAAAAACATTCTACTGTGCAAACACTCTTTCACGTTTTTTAAGTTCCTAATCAAGTTTGAGTCTAATAGTACATTTCACACTGAGTACATTGTACACGAACCTCTCCTGCGAGCACACGGACGCGCGCTCCACAGTACCAGTCAGTTTCCTGTGGTTCTCCTCTACGCGCAAACATGTTCGTGCCGAGCCGCTCATATCACATTCTACCCGGAAGCAGCAACTACTCGTTCACATCGGATGCAGGTCGAAACAACTCATTGGGGAAGCAGTGTTGGAGAGGAAACAGATCGATAAAGGGGTAAGTGAATCTCATTAAATAATTTCATTTTCAGTATCATCTTCGGCGCATATATGCATATATTCATTTTCCGGTGTGCTTCATATATGCGCAGATATCGTCAAGCCGAGGCCCTCATCTCAGTTTTCTACGCGCCTTTCTTACAGGCAGTTATACACGTGCGCGATGACTCCCCCCCCCCTCTTCGAAGTGCCACACTCTGCATACCATAATGCTCGCGCCCGGGCGCTTAAATCAGTCGCTCAAGAACCTCTCCTGCGAGCAGACGGCATGCGCTCGACAGTACCAGTTAGTTTCCTGTGGTTCTCCTCTACGCGCAAATATATTCGTGCCGAGCCGCTGATATCACATTCTACCCGGGAGCAGCAGCTACTCCTTCACATCGGATGCAGGTCGATACAACCCATCGGGGAAGCAATGTTGGAAGGAAAACAGATCTATAAATGGGTGAGTAAATTTTATTAAATAATTTCAACATCAGAATCCTCTTTGGCGCATATATGCATGTATTCATTTTCCGGGGTGCTTCATATATGCGCAGATATACTCAAGCCGAGGCTCTCATCTCAGTTTTCTGCGCGCCTTTCTTACAGGCAGTCATACACGTGCGCGATGACTCCTCCCCCCCCCCCCTCTTCGAAGTGCCACACTCTGCATACCATAATGCTCGCGCCCGGGCGCTTAAATCAGTCGCTCACGAACCTCTCCTGCGAGCACACGGACGCGCGCTCCACAGTACCAGTCAGTTTCCTGTGGTTCTCCTCTACGCGCAAACATGTTCGTGCCGAGCCGCTCATATCACATTCTACCCGGAAGCAGCAACTACTCGTTCACATCGGATGCAGGTCGAAACAACTCACTGGGGAAGCAGTGTTGGAAAGGAAACAGATCGATAAAGGGGTAAGTGAATCTCATTAAATAATTTCATTATCAATATCATCTTCGGCGCATATATGCATATATTCATTTTCCGGTGTGCTTCATATATGTGCAGATATCGTCAAGCCGAGGCCCTCATCTCAGTTTTCTACGCGCCTTTCTTACAGGCAGTCATACACGTGCGCGATGACTCCTTCCCCCCCCCTCTTCGAAGTGCCACACTCTGCATACCATAATGCTCGCGCCCGGGCGCTTAAATCAGTCGCTCAAGAACCTCTCCTGCGAGCAGACGGACGCGCGCTCGACAGTACCAGTTAGTTTCGTGTGGTTCTCCTCTACGCGCAAATATATTCGTGCCGAGCCGCTGATATCACATTCTACCCGGGAGTAGCAGCTACTCCTTCACATCGGATGCAGGTCGATACAACCCATCGGGGAAGCAGTGTTGGAAGGAAAACAGATCTATAAATGGGTGAGTAAATCTTATTAAATGATTTCAACATCAGACTCCTCTTTGGCGCATATATGCATGTATTCATTTTCCGGGGTGCTTCATATATGCGCAGATATACTCAAGCCGAGGCCCTCATCTCAGTTTTCTGCGCGCCTTTCTTACAGGCAGTCATACACGTGCGCGATGACTCCTCCCCCTCTTCGAAGTGCCACACTCTGCATACCATAATGCTCGCGCCCGGGCGCTTAAATCAGTCGCTCACGAACCTCTCCTGCGAGCACACGGACGCGCGCTCCACAGTACCAGTCAGTTTCCTGTGGTTCTCCTCTACGCGCAAACATGTTCGTGCCGAGCCGCTCATATCACATTCTACCCGGAAGCAGCAACTACTTGTTCACATCGGATGCAGGTCGAAACAACTCATTGGGGAAGCAGTGTTGGAAAGGAAACAGATCGATAAAGGGGTAAGTGAATCTCATTAAATAATTTCATTATCAATATCATCTTCGGCGCATATATGCATATATTCATTTTCCGGTGTGCTTCATATATGTGCAGATATCGTCAAGCCGAGGCCCTCATCTCAGTTTTCTACGCGCCTTTCTTACAGGCAGTCATACACGTGCGCGATGACTCCTTCCCCCCCCCCCTCTTCGAAGTGCCACACTCTGCATACCATAATGCTCGCGCCCGGGCGCTTAAATCAGTCGCTCAAGAACCTCTCCTGCGAGCAGACGGACGCGCGCTCGACAGTACCAGTTAGTTTCGTGTGGTTCTCCTCTACGCGCAAATATATTCGTGCCGAGCCGCTGATATCACATTCTACCCGGGAGTAGCAGCTACTCCTTCACATCGGATGCAGGTCGATACAACCCATCGGGGAAGCAGTGTTGGAAGGAAAACAGATCTATAAATGGGTGAGTAAATCTTATTAAATGATTTCAACATCAGACTCCTCTTTGGCGCATATATGCATGTATTCATTTTCCGGGGTGCTTCATATATGCGCAGATATACTCAAGCCGAGGCCCTCATCTCAGTTTTCTGCGCGCCTTTCTTACAGGCAGTCATACACGTGCGCGATGACTCCTCCCCCTCTTCCAAGTGCCACATTCTGCATACTATAATGCTCGCGCCCGGGTGCTTAAATTAGTCGCTCACGAACCTCTCCTGCGAGCAAACGGACGCGCAGCCGGCTGCTCAAATCAGTTCACCCAAAGGCATCACTCACTGTTACAAATCAGGTGCAGATCAAAAGGACTCATTAGAGGAGCAACATTAGAAGTGAAATGGCTTGTATACGGACGTCTACAAATGGGTAAGCAAACTGCTAACTTTTCACATTAGTCAATATTAACTATTCTGAAGAATAATATCAGAAGTATTCTATTTCATTTCACATCAATATCTAAACTCACCAAATCTGTATTATCAAAATTTATCTTCTACAAAATAACACTTAGACACATATATATCTGCAAATTGTAATTTCGATCTTATCAATCAAAAATAGACATTTACACTCTAATTTAATACAAAAAAATTAACTATTCTTATTTTTCATTTCAGGGTTAATGAAACGCCACCACAACACATGTAACAGAACAAAATTGATGATCAAAACATTGCAGCGGAATTGGATTGAAAGGATCTATTTGGAAAAAGGTCAACATCGGCGGTACAGCATCCATTATGGGGTAAGTAAACAACTTGAGTAGTTATATCAAATCATTTAACTCCTTCCACACATAATATCCTTGTCCAAAACAATTATATGCTCATTCATACAATCGAGTATAATTCTGATAAGATACAAAATAATAACTTAATAATTCACAAATACCAAATTTTATATCATCATCACTCCAATTGATACATACTCTTGATAAAATTCACATTAGAGGCCATCCAGTAATGATGTCACGCTCTTGGGGGGAGGGGGATCTAGAAAAACGTGATGAAGTGTGACATGGGGGAACGGGGGGTGCCGATCAAACGTGACATCACGCTCATTAACCAGTATTTTTATTAAAATCTATTGAAAAGAATCGAAATTTGAAAGCATTATTGCGATGAAAAAATGCGTGCAATTCTCCAATGTTTGGGAGTTACGAAATCGCGAAAAATAACTTTCGCGCCTCGCTTATGAGGTACCCCGCTTCATTAGACTCGATGCGAAATATACTATTTCGAAATAATGTGCATAAAGTTAGTGCGATAGACTTGGTGCGAAATATACTATTTCGAAATCATGTGCGTGAAATTAGTGCGTAAGGAACATTTCTCAGTGTGTAGAGCACTAACTTTACGCACATCGATTTCAAAAAATAGAACACGCAAATGACTTCGATACTTTACGCATTGTCGGAAGAATCTCAACAGTGCCTAAAGTTGTTACCCTCGTGTATAAACATTTCCCCCATTGCGTAAAGAATCGAAGTCGTTTCGTAATATACTATCATACCAAGGAAATCCAATTTTTCCCTATTCGTGGATACCGCGAGGGAGGGGGGAGCGTTTCCAACTGTGACATCACGAAAAGGGGGGTCCACGAGCTTGTGTCATGGCGTGACAAGGGGAGGCGGGGGGCTCGAAATTCCAGATTTTCGCGTGACATCATTACTGGATGACCCCTTATTTCGTCTAACAATGAATAGAATATTCAATCATTATCATGCCCCACTCGGCTAAGAATATAATCATCCAAAGTTGATCAATTCAATCCTAATCTCTAATTCCTTCCACAGGCACACAAATAGTAATAATTCAACACCGGAGTGTTGAATATTATAGGCGTTCACAGAAAACGATCCACGAGTGTTTGGTACACAATTCAACAAAGTACAAGGAAAGTGCCGTTGAAGAACAAAAATGAAGAACACCAATGCAGACCACAACTGCGTTGACCTTCATGAACTTGTAGTAGAATAACACGTGAGTTTTAAACGTTGACACATATCTCTAAATGTAATAATATAAGTAAACGAACTTGAAAAGAGGGAAAATTCAAGAATTGGAAAAATAGTTCAATCTTCCCCAGATTTCACAAAATTATTAGTCCATTTTATACATCATCAAATTTAACTTCACGATAGAACGTAGAAAACTTTCCTTAGTCTCAATCAATCGCGTTTTCTTGATTTGATCATTAAATTTGAGTCAATCCTCATAATGGAATGAACATATTTCATTCCCGTTCATTTAATCAAAGATTTTCATAAAAACACATCAAATTCTACATCCCCGAGTACGATCACATACATTTACGAGTTGCAACAATAACGTATTGCCATGGCTCGTATAGAGATCGAGACTTTCATCTCTGAGATCGACAACTACGATTATCTGTTGCCGAGCTACTGTAAATGTACGGTATTCTTACTCGAAAAAAAAAAAAAAAAACAACACAAAACACCGACACCACTCTTCTGAAACATGTTGCTGGATTTCCTCTGATCTGAGCATCGCTCTGGCCCCGCCACTGGGAACCCAGATCGACGTGTCAGTCTCATCTGATCATGTCTTCTTCAACCTCTGTGATGGAGAGTTACATTCACACTTAAACATAATACACAGTCAAGTTTCCAATCATTTTCAATCCATATAGAAAAAGTATGATAAACAAGAAGCTCTTTTAATTTCATTCAATAGATAATTATTGAATTTTCCCCGATCAGTTCATATATTATCAAGATATGTACGTTTAAAAACCATAAACTTAAGATTGATGATTATTAATGTATATTGAAATTTCAAATATTAGGTATTACTATCTATTAATATTTGTATGAAATCCAAGATATTCGTAAAAACTAATTCTTTGATTGTACCAATTCAAATTCGAATGCTGTAGAAACTTTCTTTTTGTAATAGGCCGATATATGCTCTGAAAAAATTGTATGAAATCATTTCTTCTAACATGAGTAATACAATTATAAACTCACACATCGAATAATATTAAGAAGTCTTCGAATGAGAAATTACTTCACATTATGTTAAAAACTTTTATTATATGTAAAATGATCATGTATCTATGTCTGAATCGCAAAATATAGATGAAAATAATCTGGTTGGGGAAATATCCCCAACCACCCTCGTGTCAATTCATTTCCCGTAGGATAAGCATGATTTAGAAATCATAACTCATCACATAAAATATCCTCGAACGATCTTCAATTATACATCAGATCAAACTCAAATTTGAGAAAACTATATCATTTACTCATGATAATTTACAAAATCGTAAATGGATCTAATATCACTTAAAAAATGAAATAATTGTCTCATTTTAGTGGAAATTCAATACTTTTTGTTAATCTTGCATAATCAAACCCGATTCAAAACTTTCATCAAAAGAATAATATCAAATCATCCTCGTTATACACACTTAAAGAATACCACACCACACTTTTACGAGTTGCAACAGCACATAATGCCTTGGCTCATATGGGAGTTGGGTTTCTCATTCCCGAGTGCGACAGAGTGTGACTCCCTGTTGCCCAGCTATTGTAAAAAAACAACACAACACTGACACCACTCTTCTAAAACATGTTGCTGGATTTCCTCTGATCTGAGCATCGCTCTGGCCCCGACACTGGGAACCCAGATCGACGTGTCAGTCTCATCTGATCATGTCTCCTTCAACCTCTGTGATGGAGAGTTACATTTCTACTCTAAACATAATACACTCCTCATTTTCAACTCAATTCCATCACTCAAACACGAAACGAGGATGATGAATCAGTGTTCTAAGTTCACTCCAACTTTTGTACAAAAATTGTTCATGAATATTCAACAAGTCAAATCATTTCATCAATTTAGAACGTCTCATATGGTCAAATCTTCGTCTCTAGAGGCTCTTAAAAAAATTAAATAAAAAATATTCCCAGTGAATAAAATTCTAATAATCGTTTCTGATAGTAACGTACACTAACCCATCCTAATAATTTAATTACAGTCTAACCCCACAACTACATTCGTCAAGTGATATGAAATCCATTCGCGATAGTCATGATCTTCTTTCATAATATGCCAAAATCATTTTTCGGAATCAATAATTCATCTGACAAAATTTTGAGAATCAATCCAATCAAACGATTAAAAAACAAAAAAAAACGACCAAAAACGATTGGGAAAACTCCCAATCGAACTGCAAATAATTCATGAATATGCATGCATATGAATCCAATATCACTACTGAAATTCAAGTCATTTCGTCCTATTTATTAGAAACCAATTACTCTCGCATTAATCTCTCGGCATAGAAACCGATTCAAAACTTTCCTGAGAAAAAAGTATCAAATCAACCTCGTCACACATGCCCAAAAAATACCACACCACACATTTACGAGTTGCAACAGCACACAATGCCTTGGCTCATATGGGAGTTGGGTTTCTCATTCCCGAGTGCGACAGAATGTGACTCCCTGTTGCCCAGCTATTGTAAAAAAACAACACAACACTGACACCACTCTTCTAAAACATGTTGCTGGATTTCCTCTGATCTGAGCATCGCTCTGGCCCCGACACTGGGAACCCAGATCGACGTGTCAGTCTCATCTGATCATGTCTCCTTCAACCTCTGTGATGGAGAGTTACATTTCCACTCTAAACATAATACACTCCCCAGTTTGAACTCAATTTCACATCATAAACACAAAACGAGGTTGATGGATGTTAAAGTCATTCAATCTAATAAAAGACCTCTCACAAATTCACATCTTTCAAAATAAATACTCAATTTGAAAACAAAGAACTTTCCTGATGAATGTATTGCCAATAATTGCTCTCGATGATTGCGTGTCGAAAACCATCACAATACATCAACTCAATTCTCCCCTCACGATTGAATCAATCGAGTGATATTGGATTCATTTACAATGTCCCTAAATCTCATGTAAATTACTTGAATCATAAAATCGTCAAGAGAGTTCTCTCAACCACCCCCCTATAATAAAATGACGCCCTTTAATATAAGCATTCGAGATAGACCTAAACCGCATTTCACTTCATATTTTCATTAGTTCAAACTTCGAAAAGACTTTTAATTTCTCCTCCAAATAGAAATAAATTCAAACCTTTAAAGTATTACGTAGTTTCACACTCAATATGAGTGGAAATACGAAAATTATCATCTTCAAAGTCAAATCAAAAGTTCCTCAAATTCATGCGAATCGATCTATCTCTAACACAAAAATGAAAATAAAAACCATTAAATAAAACAAAATTAAATTAAATAAAACTAAATCGAACACCAAAATTACTTCACATCTGAAAGTGAGGCGGCCTTGTCAACCGTAAAAAGTTACTCGGCTACCTTCGATGTTGAAAATGGCGGTGTCTCGAATTTTCTAAAACGTTTCACTAAAATACGCCATAAAATGACTCCCTGCATGCACTTAATACGAAATATTTAAACAAAACACATAAAAATCGATTGCTCCTAACCTTCGCCAACGGATTCGGAAGCTTGGGCAGTGTTCGAAAGGGCTCCGTGAGACCGATCAGCGACCGTCTTCACGGCAAGAATTAGCAGCAAATCGAATATATAATATCAAAGTATAAATACATATAATAAAATCGAAAATACATATAAAAAACTCAAAAATACGTCAAAAAACGTCAAAAATACGTAAACGACACTCTAACACGTGTTCTATACATCGCGGAAAAATCTAGGGACATTTGACCTGCTCTAGGGACTTTTCGTGCCGTCAAGTTGGCAACACTGATTCGATTTTATGTTGGCAACCCTGATATAGGGATTCCGTGGGGGTATAGGCACCTGGTGTCTCTTAATATAATAATACAAGGAAACACTCTGTTTATTAAACTCTACCAGGATTTGTGAATTATGATGCATAATGAAGGGAAGAAAGACCAAGAGACAGAGGGATTAATCTGATTTAGCATCAGTTTCATGGGAATCGAAAAGGACGCGATCGAATCTTAAACTTTGTGTGCTGGCGCATCATTATGTTCCTTACAAATTCTTGGAATGGCACTGGAGGTTATGGTAGATCAAAAGTCATACCGGGGCTCTAGCTATAGAGAAAGACAATGGTTAAAGTCTTTTCTACAGCAACCAACGATAATTTCATGGGCTATGGGGACATTTGGATAAACAGGAAGGAATCGATTTCGATTTTACTCATAATCCTCAACTGCAGGGAATTCCTGAGATACGCAGAGTTCATTCTGGTCGTCATTTGTAACCACTTGATGATTTACCAAAAACCACGACTTTAATCCTCTATTTCCAGCCTCGAAAATATTTTTTGATACTAAAGTAGTTAATACTTACAAGGGGAGGACCAGACCTTTGGATCACCAATCCTTTCCAAACTTTTTCCGCAGTCTCGGATCACCTAGAATATGAAGAATCCAGAGTAACTCCGTCAAATCGGCCTGCTGTTCAGAGATACAAGCAAAAATGTTAACGTTGACAGTATATCTATATATATCACTTTTTAACATAGGTCTATATGGGCAATGCTAATGTCATAGGCTGTATCTCTGGACAGGAGGCTCATTGGATGGAGTTGCTTTGGATTCTTCATATTCTAGGTGGTACGAAACTGTGGAACAATTTTGGACAAGATTGGTGATCCAAAGGTCTGGTCCTCCCCTTGTACGTTGTAAAGCGTCGAAAAATGTCGAAGTTCTAAATCGGTCCAGATCCGTTTCTTCAATATTTTTGCAGAGTACACATAGATTTCGATTTTGTGAGAATTTGTTCTTGGAATAACCAGAAATTCCTCTGATTTTTTAGATATTCCTCATTCGTCGATTGAAAGGTATCACAAACATTGAAAAGTAAAATCACTCATCATGATCGGCAATATGAGTGAGGAAATTGAAGGGATTGGGTCTTTCTGTTTAAATCATGATTTATCATTTGTTCCATTATTCCAATCATGAGTATGGTAGGGAATATTAATCACTCCAATGCAACTATCGTTTATCATCAACCCTACAGTCTGGTATCAATTCCAATCAATTGATTAATCTGGAGTATTTGATTTGCCGTTGAACAACATTATCTTGATTAAGCTAAGGGCTAATTTTTAAAATGCATCGAATACCGATGGGAAACAACCACTTCAAATTTGAAGTTATGAATGTAGAACCATTTTCGGTAATTGAGGTTGGTACGTACAAAGTTTTAAGCCTTATAGAGATTCGAACGCTGCTACTAGAGTGGTTTTCAAACGTAAATCATGAATACCAGATTAACGAAAACATCCATGTAATGGCAGTACGAGTAGAAAGTATCGTGACTCTCACGCGTCGTTTGTGTGGCAATTGAATCAACGCCCCGATAATTATTTTCGCATTCATATGCCTCTTGGACAAAAAAAAAACGTAAACCATAGTTTCCCACACCTCAGCTCACCCCTATAAGCATTCTATTTGCGTTATGGAATTGCTGTAGACATTCATTATTCCCATATTTTTTTATAGATTTCGAATTCTTTCAATGAAGATCAATAGATTGGATACATCAATGCATACATAGTATATTGAGATGAGAAGTGCTGATCTTCACGGAAGAGGAGTATAGAATGCATAAAAAATATAACTCTTCCAATACATCCTTTACCGGAATGTACCAAAATCGACTCTATGCCTATGATAATTATGCCGACCTGGAAGAATTTGATAATTATGGCCATCTAAGCTGGGAAATTGGTTTTGACTAGGATGCAAAAAACTGGAATCGGATTTAAAGACCAGTTTTAGCTTCGTTTCTAATTTTTTAAGAATAGCTGCTACTTTGAGGGTCAGGGCTGTTTCTGTAACAAATTCCCGCGTACACTGTCTCCCTTGTCTTTGATGGGTAAATTCTCGAATTTACTGAAACGTTTCGAACGAAACTCGGAGCATCCGGAATACGGGCACTAACTATGGGAAAACAACTGGGGCGCAAGAATACACATCGCATCTCAAGACCAAGCAAGAGAGCAAGGCAAAATAGACTCTTACGTAGAATAGTAATAATAAGATCTGAGCAAGGGTTGACATAGAAAGAAGACATAGAAGTAAGTACTTCTATTCCCCTGTTTTGATGAAGAACTCATGCAAAAAAATGTCACTGCAACGTACTACCAGCCACATTGCTAACTCGAAGAGACATGTCACGAAACACATCTCGAGTATAGTCGTCTAATTAGTGAGAGAAAGCTATCCTGTCACCTTAAGAGCTCTATACAAGGGTAAAAAAGTTGCGCCACTGAAGTACAGGTATTTAATTTAGCGCTACGTCACGTACTGATGGATGCGGGCTCAACATAGCACCGACCACACCTTGATAATACTCAGATTCTAAAGCAATTTACAGAGCTCACCTACTCACTCGGCCGATTTTACAACGACATCTACCCTCATCTAAATTACACCACAATCTTACATGACTCTTTACGCATATACACACACAAGCACACTTTATATCTTACATGCATTTATTACATGTTCAAGAGGTCAAGATAAACGCGAATTATGTTCAAGCATTTCGTCCACCATCCATTCATTCATTCGTCCAACTAACGCTTTAAGAACTAACGGACCACTTCAGAGAGTGAGGTTTTGCCATACCGATTAATCTAACCCAATTTACGCCAAGAGAAAGCTAGAGCAATAACCAAGGGGTTTCTCTCAACTGGGGTGGTGTGGTTTGCTTACCCCCTTGCTATATATCCAAGTATAACCCCACCCGCCCCCCTCCCCCGACTCTTTCTCTTAATCCGCCGCGCCCACATCGACTAGACCGCATACGCTCATAGAGAACAGTGGCGATTGCGAGTCGAGGGTAGTTCGTATGTGGTTTACCTATATATCTATAACGAGCGTGGGCACGCCAATCCGTCCTCTCATATTTTTTTATTTTTTTTTCATTTTTTTCTTTTTTATTAACCTCCTTCACTTTTTGTCTCACTTTTTTTGTCTCGTATGTATGTTTTCTCTCGCTCTCGTTTATTTTCCATCTCTCATACCATGACTCTTATTTATAGCTTGGCTCGCGTGCGAAAATGATCGAAAGCGTGTGCGTGTGTAAAGGTGACCACTAGAATCATGAGTTCATGAAGCATGAGATTTTTACTCTTGCTTGTGGATGGGAATAAAAAAATGAAAGCTTTGTGTAGATTGAGGAAGAGGACAAATCGTTCGTGCACAGTAAGTTTGTATGGTACTATTTTTACTCGTTCCGCCACTTTTTTGTTGAACATGGAATCGAGATAGTACTCACGAATTTGTGAGCTCTCACTCTATTATTTTTTCTCTGACTGTTCTGGAAATGTTGAATGCACACTTTCAATTATTCGGGTGATATGAGTGATTGAAATTCAAGCATAATTGGTTATCGAAATGAAATTCCACATCAATCTCCATCTACTTTCTTCCCATTGCTGTTGATTGCGTATTTCCAATTATTTGTGAGATATTGTTAATCTGAGTTTGAAAGCCATTGGTGAGTCTGATTAACTGCTGAGAACTGATTGGACGATATTTTAAGCTCTATCACAGCTGTTCGCAGAAATGAAATATTCAACTCTTCTGGTCAGCTCAGTTCTACCTCCTATACTCTATTGTGGTTCATCTTCATCATATGGGATCCTAGGAATAGGAGGGAATGGTGTTTGATCATCATCCGGAATCAGGTTGTGATGATTTCATTGTTAACTGCTACCTTATCAGTTTATCATCCACTCCAATAACCCAATACGGTCTTAGCTACTGCACAAAATGCAGCCGATATTTTCTCAATCATTACTCCGGTACACGAAAGAAAAGTCTGTACATTTGATCCGACCTTCTTTTCTTCATGTATTTTGGCACGTTGAGTCCGAATCCGGGACCGTTTGGGCCCATTCCTGTCTTGATTTCGAGGAAATCGTGGAAATGGTGTGAAATAGCGTTACAACTTGCACCAATCTCCATATTTTAGGCTGGAAATTACCAAAATTGAGCAAGAAGATGGGAGGAGATATTGTGCCAAGGATCAAAAGATAATCATCGGCACACAAAAATAGACGAAGTTCACAAAACCAATGATTTGGTCTATACCTTTGGACTGAGAATATTGCTGCTCCTGTATGACAGGAATCAAACGTTGTGAATCAAATGCAAAAGCTCAGATCTCTTACGCAGACGTTTCTACAGCAGACAGGCACGACAAGGTAAACTCCGTAGAGAGGGAAATGAGGGGAGGAGCTGAATCCTTTTCTCTGAATAACCTCGGAATGGAAGAAATGGAAGTTGATGAATTCCCCGACGATGACGTGAGTGATGGTGGAGATGAGGAATACTTACCAGCTGGTAAGAACGAAGTTCCTCAAACATTCGATCAAGAAGAATTGAATGATTTCATACGAAAACTGGGCTTACCCAAAGATAGAGCTGAATATTTTGCATTAGTATTGAAGAAGAAGAATTCATTAGAGGAGGGAACAAAGGCAACTTCTAATCGTAACCAGGATGAAAACTTTTGGAAGGTTTGCACCGAAGAAGGACAGAATTTGTAAGTTTATTGTTCGAATCTTAATGGGTTGGTTGATGAACTGAAACCTGGTATTCACAAGGATGACGAGTCCAGGCTGTTCATAGACTCATCCATCCGAAGTCTCAAAGCTGTTTTGCTTTATAACGGAAAAATATACGCATCTCTACCAATAGCACACTAAACGAAACTTAAGGAAACTTATGGAAATTCACAGATAGTATTATATGGGATGAAATACTCCGAGCATTGTTGTCAGGTTTGCGGGGATCTAAAAGTTGTCACTATGATCCTTGGTCAACAATCAGGTTTTACAAAAAACCTCTGCTTCTCATGTTTATGGAACAGTAGAGAAGGAGCTAATCACTATGTCAGGAAAGATTGGCCCAAGAGAGATAAGTTCCGCCCAGGATCGGAAAACATCATCCGTGAACCTCTGATCGATCTTTCGAAAATTTCACTTCCGCCACTCCATATCAAACGTGGGCTCACGAAACAATTTTTCAAAGCTTGGAATAAAGAGGACCAATGTTTAGAGTATCTGGGACTGAAGTTCCTGGCGATTCTGGAACCTGAACGAGGCATAGAGTTATGATCTTGAAGGGTGTTGTCTGAACCGAAAGACTGAGGATACAGAGACCTTAATTCGGTGGAAAAAATTCTTCGACTCGTAAATCTTTCGAATTCACCACAGATGAGACAAACTGAGTCGCGACTCTCATAACACTCATCCAAATCTGTTTTTGTAGCAGTATACTCTACAGAGTTCAGGCCGTTACCCTGACCAGCCGCCGATATTGTGCTTCATACACCCTGCATCGTAAAACACTGATCCGTGCCTGCCATGATGGCAGTGGCATCTTCAACCAAGGACTCGGCAAGACGTACCTGTTGTCCACCGTTACCACGAGGAGGTGCCCTGGTTACAGGCGCTCATGAGCGTTACGGCTCTGAGACTTGATCAGATCGATCGGTTGTTCACCGCAATCCTGAAAGACCACCCTGGGTACAGGCTCACATCAGTATTTCAAGGGTGACAGAAGTGTGCTCATTCTCATGTTTCTTGTTACCATCAAATAAAGGAGTATTCGATTTATTGGTTCACGGTAAGGCTATTATTATCCATCGGTAATTATAGAGTCATTCAGACCAGACATCATGGCTAAGAGATGGGACTCGTTGATGGGAACAACGTCCTTGGCCTTTACAAAGCATAAATTACAGTCTTTGCCACAATTGTTTCATATAAGAGTAGGGGATTAAGATACTAATGTAAGTATCGCAACAGATGTAATCATCATACGAAAAATCATTACCATGATTCTTTGATCCGGCAGAAGAGTATTGTGAATATTATAAGCATAAATACCAATGTCAATCTCATATCAGTTGAAATTACCCCTAATATTTCACAAGGATCAGATGAGAGTAGTACTATCAGTCTGAGAAAGAATGAGAATATTGCAGAGCAAACAACCTCGAGTCTGTTCTTATCAATATAGCTTTCCTTCTTCCATCTTTTTCACACTATTCCCTCAAGATTCACGGGGAGCAATCGTTGTAGGCTCGTGATATTAAAAAGACTCCGTCATTCTCCGTTCGCTCTCGCTCCTTCACTCCTGGCGATTTTCATATCTGCAATAACACGCGACTTAATACCGCTTTTCCAAGATTTTCATCGGAGGAAAATTTATAGAGAGGTCTGCTCCAGACAAGCGAGGGATTCAGCAAGAATCTCAATATCGCACTCTTTTCACTAAGATGCTCTTTTGGAAAAACGTTCAAAATCCACGAGAACTTGAAGATAAATGTTGGTCCTGTACTTGAGAATCGAGTAGAGTTTTTGAATGCAAATTAGACGCCATTAACTCCTCAAATGAGACTAGATCCTGACTCCTAATTTCCATAATAATTCGTTTCTTTACCTTTGGAAAAAAATTTATTAAATTTTTGAAAACGAAGAAATTCATACTAATTTTTTGCTGAGTCTCGTTGACTGATGGATTGATTTGTCCAAGCCGTTCTATTGATTGAGGGATGTATAGAACGAATGTCCGTAAATCAAACTTTAGATGCTACGAATCTTGGTCGTGGTGATCTTTGAAGGGGAAACGAGACACCGAATGATTTGATTTGAAAAGTTTTACAAGAATATTAGTTCACCACTAAATCCACCATCTAAAAGGAATTCTTTGGTTTCTAAAAGCCTGCAGATGAACATAATACCCCGAATTCTAGTCGCCTATGAACTTTGAATCCTCAATCAAAATAAAATTTACAATTTTTATCCACTTGCAGCATGAATATGTATTCTGGATCATTTCAGTCGTACAATCAAGTGTGGGAGTATGAGAAAGAATTAAAAGAAAAAAGTGGAAGCAAGAGAAAATTGATAGACCCGAATGAGGGGAGGAAAAATAGGTGGTTAACAAAAACTCGTCGACTAGAGAGGGAATATTCGTGACCAAAGGTATTAATCGGCAAGATGAAATGCACCCTGTTTACGCTTGGGTGATACCGCGGTATACCCATTGAGCATCACTTCGAAGCAACAGAGTTGCCACATTCACCGTGGTTTTATCATCTAATGCAATTTTACCGAGGCTCACGCACCACCTGCCAATTCATTGCTTGGAAAGTTGTACAATTGCTCGTCGTCGCCACAAGAGATGGACGCGACAGGAGAGTACGCACTCGTAAAGAGATTTCATGTGGTAGAGGAAAAGAGAAACAGAGAGATAGAAAGAAAAAAAAGAAGATTGGAAAAGAGAGGTGGGAGGGATTTTCGTGGCCAAGCTCTATCTGTGCGAATCCAAGCGATGCGGCTTGGTTGTAGGGGTCGAGTGCGGTGATAAACTCGTTGGAGAGTGAAGCAATTTTATTTCACTCGGGTGGTCGTAAAAAAAAGGAGAACGAGGTCCAAACCAGTAACGTATGTGTGTGTTTCTCTGTGTGGTGTTGCAAGCTTTTTCAGGAGAGTGAGCTTGCGTGAGCCAACGCAGCGTTATATACTCTCTCTTTGCGTGGAATTGATGAAGCACTGTGATATTCGATTCTGACGGGATGACGAGCGGTAAAAATGTCGACGGCTCTATTTATTATCCATATATATATATATATACACGTTGCACTGAGAGATTTTATTATATATGGGCTCTCTCTCACATATCGTCAAATAGAATGGAGATCAACCCAGAGAAGGATTACAGTTCTGAGAGACATAGTCAATCAAATGGATCTACTTTCTTGGTATTTGATTTTGAGAAGATGAATTCGCGCTTTCACGGGAAACTTTTTAAGCTGCGGCTCTTTGTCCTGCTAGAGCCTTATCATAGGATACTTCCTGTACTTACATCACGATGATAATTGATTTTGAGATACGAAATCATCCGTTGCGAGTGGTCAAATCTGGAAGAATTTGTATGCTTACGGCAATTTTAAGTAAATCCTTCTAGCATTTTAGATTGGAGGACACTTTCTCGATGTGTGGTGACAAAAGAGCAGTTTTTCGTAATTTAAACCGAAGTTTGCCAAATTGACAAAAAATGCTTCACTTCAATCGTCTGCAGTCCCTACAGACACTGTAAAAATTGAATTTTCTGAAAGCTTATGTCTTTTTGTATTACTCCAAGCATCACATCGAGCTATATCTTGTTACAAATTATCCACCTCTGCCAACACTGTGGAACACTGAGTGCACAAAAACCGCACTATGGACATATTTTACTGCCTAATTTGTGCATTTGCACTGTCTTATTCGTCTGCATTAGCATGCACCAAGCTTGCTATGAATGCCTTGCGCTATATACTTCAGCCAGCGGTTTAATGTATTGGTCTGCACGCGCTCATTACCTTGGTACATTTTGATATCATTGATTGAGACTCCGGGTAAGTTTTACAGTCCTTCGTGTTCAAATTCTTGCTCACAACAAGAACAGTATAATGACTCCGAGTATTTGGAATGCTATAACTCATACCCTTGAGCATTTTGATACAAGAAGCAACACGTTCTGTGTCCATGGTCGTAACATCACTGGAACTTACTTCCTTTTGTACTAGAATTATGAAATTATCTACACTGATTACGCTGCCATAAAAAATTAGAACTACCTCGAATCAATGCCCTGACTATGTTGTCTATATACTCGTTGAGTCACCAATACTGACTTCGCTGTTGATTTGCACCAACTTCTTATCAAATCTTTAAGATACTGCATATTCGATCTAGAAAAATATGGAAAACTAGTAGAAGTCCATATACCTGAGTACCCATGACGCTGGATCCAGATTCGATGCCATTTTCAGACTGGCGATGAGTGAGTAAAAAGTATTGACTAGAATTCCACCGGGCTGACAAGAACTTGATTTTTTGACACCAAGTTTCGAAAGCGCACAAAGATTCGCGTTCAAATGAGTATCTTTTGAGTTCTTCAAATTATCACAAAAGAGTACCATGATAACTCAAACTCGTACTCGATTTTTTTTGAGTTGTTTCAACAGATCAACTCAGAGGCCTTCTTGACTATCTACTGATCTACTTACCTGCCACACGACCCACCCGCCTAACTAATCTGTGGAATGATCCACCGGGCCACATATCTACTGGCATGCTACATGGCCTACAGACCAACCGACTTGCTGATCCATGGAACAGTCTACCTACCTGGATACGACGCTGATGTGTCATACGACGTACCAGCTTGTTCAGTCACTGCTTTCTGGACAACCTCCTGGATGACTCACTGACCTGCTTTATGATCAGCTAACCCATCAACTTACTGACTTACCATATAAAATACCAAGTTGTCGACCTACTGACATCCTGTATGACCTAACAAGTTATTACCTACTGACCTTCCGGATGCCCTACTGACCGTCTGGTCTGCTATGAGCGATCTATCTAACTCACTAACCTACTGAGCTGACATACGAACAACTTACTCATTGACCTACTGCCCTCTCATATGATTTACCACTCGACTGACGCACGAGAGGTCAGTGAAACACCTGTAATATCAACAGGTTGACAAGTTGGTAGGCCATCCGGAAGGTCAGTGAGTCGGAGGGTCCGTAAATATCGTAAAAGACTAGACCGGAACAGCAAGTCATATTACAGGTCTGTTAGTCGGTTGGTTATATGCGTGGGAGGTCAATAGATCGACTGTACTCTTAGGCCTAAAGGCCATATATGAATCAATAGGTTTATTCGAATACGCTGGCCACGCCGGCGTGGCCATCGGATCTCTTTTTCTAACATCGCGAGAAAGAAAGAGAGGTCCGATGGGCCACGCCGGCGTGATCGAATAAACTTAATAAGTCGTGTGGCCGGTAGGTAATCCAAAGGGTCTGAATGATGACGGTGATATTGTACATCAGTAGGTCGACGAGTTGATAGTTCATACGGCGGATCAATATTTCGATATCTTGGTGAACCGTCGACCAGATCATAGGATCAGTGGGTCAGTATACCTGAGACCTCCACTTCACGTGAATGTGTGATAGTCCATTAGTTCTGCATCAAAATTGTCCCATTTCGGATACAATGGAAGAAGTAAGTGTCGTTCAGCCGTACAGATTGAGCAATGTTAAAGCAAGTGCCACGACAGACAATTCTGGCCAATCAAATTGAAACGCCTGACTAAGCCCTTGTCACTCGAAGACGTATGGATTCAGCTTAATCATATAAAAATGGGTCAAGTATATTCAGCGCGATGCCATTGAGCTGTATCGCTGCATACATATATCATCAAGGGCATAGGATAGTCCATTTTTGGTCAAAATTCCAAATTTTGACAAATTTTTTTTTATCAGAAATCTTGATCAATTAGACCCTGAACTTCGAGAAAAAAATTCTATGAATGTTCTGAGTGGGTGGTATCGCTCCCGGAAATAGATATGATGGTCAGGAAGCTACTTTGAAAAAACTGTTTCTTCCATTGAAAAGTATTTCGTGCCTTGTATTCGTGACGGCACGGCTCCTGTAGCTTGTTCCATGTAGTAGTTGGATGGTTCACAGGTAATAATGATCCAAACTCGTTAGACAAGATCATGAATCAATTGAATTTTTTCCAGATAATCGATTTTGTAGAGGGTACCGGGGGTTCTTAGCATGAAAATTACCTCTCATCTCCTCGCTCGGCGGCAGTTCCAATCGCTGATGTTATTCGTGGGTCGTTGACTAGCCTTTTACGGGTCAATTCAGACATAAACCAACCTAACGTTTCACCCTCAAATCCACAATGGTCCTGTCCACTTATTACGCAGAACTAGCCAGTTAGCAAATTCAGGTGTTTCAGGTTCCGTTCCGCACGCCCCGTTGTAAACATACCCTCACTCTCGCAGTGCAATGCAATTGCAGAGTAACCATAACATTGTTTTGACTCTGCCATTTGACAGATGACTTTTTCCTCAGCCGAATTAACTCCAAATTTGATGCACGAGACATAACAGACACATATCCGATAGCTCAAATTGATAGTAGAATCATCTGTAGTGAGAAGTTATATTCATACTCATTGAATTGCTTCACAGTGATTCGTTTACTCAAAACTTTCTCATGCACAATTATACCGATGATAGAGCTCTTAAGAGTGTTTAAACTGAAAAGATTGTTATCCAGACTTGTACATTCTTGGACCAGTTGGAAAAAGTGTGATTGATGGATCAAGGTTTGGTGTTACGAAAAGATTTTTGGATGATCTTGTGAGTTCAGTCAGATCTTCCAAAAATCTGTGAAATTTATCAACTTTGAATCCAAGTTTAAGGAAAACTGATTCATTGCATCAAGTGTGAGCAGTATATGCAGAGAGAAAATTCCTAAGGCAATATGGTGCATTCATAGTTTGCAAAAGTTCTTAAGCGCAAGTTTCAGTAACTTGCCTACTAAGAAGTTGAGCAACAGTCAGTATCGCATCATATTAGCTCAAGGCATTGGCATATTTCCATGTGTATAAAATATAATGAGAAGTGACTATGTGTGTATCTATGGACTTTCATCCGCTGAGGAGAAATCTGTGAGTCCACCAAGGCGTGATATGAGCAGCAATCAATGAAATTAGTGTCAAGTGCTCGGTGAACTGATAGTCAAGAATCTCATGGCGTATAACCCTACGAAGGAATTATACACATCCGATAGTAGTGAGATTTGAGGAGAAGATGTTGGAAGAACACCCCTGCCAAGTTGAAAAGATCCTTGAGTTGAGTTAGTGCGCTAGCCTTGCTGTACATGTACACTTTTTTCTCCAATTGTTATTTATCAGCAATTCAGTTTTTGGCTCAATGGTCAAATAGGAATTTCAGTTGGCGATGAACGCTCGAATGGACCTTTATGAAATTCTATATACATCATCTTGGTATGAATAACAACAAAATGGTCAGACAGTCTTTTGATCAGACAGGTCTTTTTGGTCACAGAACCAAACATAGTCTTGATGTGAAGAAATCAATAGAATAATAGGCCTCAATAGACATTCTCACCTCAATGATATTCTAGTTTTGGCATAAGTCAATCAATTCAGAGTTTCTCTGATAAAGCTTCATATGGTATACATCTACCAGGGGGAAAAAACCTCCAAGATAGGGAGTTGATGGTTCATCGCCAACGAGCAAACCAAAATGACTGTTTCTATTGAATTAATGATATTTTGGGTGAATACCTGGACCCCTATACATTCCATAAAACTTTTTTTTCGTGTTCTATGCATGAGAATCGATATCCAAAAGCGTACAGAGAATTTATTTGTAATAGAAAAAATTTTATAGCAGACCATGGAATCCTCAAATGAATATGTGTGGCTCCTCGCAGTTTTTGACTAATTGTAAGTATGCCAATACTCTATCTTCATGCACGAGTATTCTAGGTTATCAAAATATCTCATATCGAACTTGGACTCGATAGAAGAAAATATTATCCCTCTCGGAATTGAATGACTGATTCCTAGTGTTATACTGGGTATATTCTGGAATGAAGTTCGGATTTGTACGCGGTCACGTGAAATGAAAAGTCATTGCGATAATCGAATGTGTTTCATGATTAAGAGCGTTAATTGCCGCCTCGAATTGTATGAAACTCTTATGCCAATCTCCAAATTTCAATCGAATGAGATAGATTACTATGTATATCTGACCATCTCCTCCAAATTTGCTGACGAGGGTAACAACAAACTCAAGCACCCACTCAGGCAATGAATTTATAGAAACACTACAAGTGGATACAGACGAGACTCCGTATTCGCGGGAAATACGTTCCGAAAAAAATTACCGCGAATGCGAAATCCCGCAAATACCTGGGGATCACCCTCACATGAGGGAGGAGATCCTTTTGCTGACCGCGAACAAGCGAAAACTGTAATTCGAAATCCGCAAATATGGAGTTCTGCTTGTACTCGGAGTAGCCATAACTATTCAAGTTCTTTCAGTTCCAAGCACTCATGATGGGTGATTTTGAGCTGAGAGGATTGTCATAAATTTTGAAAATTCTCAGAGATTTATTGAGATCTCTCGATATTTTCAATCAGTATATTAAGAAAATTTACTCCCACACCGTCTTGCCAAATTTCGCAGTATATTTACTGAGCTCCCAAAGTTGGAGCATAAGAAAGATTCACCAGAAAGTGAATGATAGCTAAGTTAATTGATTGGTGGTATTACCACGCCCCAACTATGAAGAAAAAATCAGAAATGGTATGACCATTTGAGCGCTTCATCATGATTTCGACCTCCGACATGCAATTTGAAAACAACAAGATAATCGTCAAGCTTCTCTCCCTACGTTTTCATCAATTCTAGGGCGCAAGGACTTCAGATTTTTTCTACTATTACCCGGTTTCTTAGCTCTGCAAAACTCGTCGTCACTATACGACAAAGTGCCTCTCCATTGCTCATCGCCTCCTGACAGAGACCAACTGAACTTCTCGGAAAACTGCTGTCTCCTGCTCCTCTGGATTTCCTCGTGATTATTTACGAGACTGGCAACCCTCACCTTACGTTGCGAAGCTCGTCTTCTTGACTTCATGACTCGCTTCATTAATTAAGGAGAAATTTCCCCTCTGGCTGATTTGACCAACTTAGCAATAAGTTCATCAGTTCTAAAAGTTTTGATCTCACGCAGAAAAAAAGTCCAGTCCTGTCGAAGTTTAACGGTATGAATTTCAATTTTGTCAACTCATCCTGCTCCTTTCCCGATCCATTTCACTATGAGACTCTTTGCCAATTCTATTGTTTTGACCTACTATAGATTAGACGGAAATGAGTGAATAGCCCTCAATCATTATAAATCAATATTGCTTATGACAAATTCAATTAAAACTATTTTCTTCAGTCGAAGCGCAGCCCGAGGAATTCACGAAGATGGTCCCATTTTTCTCCTAACTCAAGATGAACATCATGATTTTCCATGTTTTTCTGCAGAAAAGGCAATTGAGATAACAGAGATTGGTAGAGGAGAAAATTCAATGAAATGTTTGCACACAAGAGGAAAAATACAGCACCGTGACAGTGAATGGATCGCCCATCACTTTGTTCCCTATTCTCTTTTGCATTTGAGCTCAGCATGGATTCCAGGAAAAGTACGACAGCTGTTTAGCTCGTATTCATGATTGTAATGAAAAATTTGAAAGGCCTCCTGGTACGCTTCAAATGTGGGAGATGATGAGAAAGTTGACAAAGAATAGAAATTACAATGCTTGCATGACAAGCGCTGCAGCAATACAAGTGAAAAACAGGAAAGTTTGTGAGACGCTACAAGGATGATAAGTAAGGCTAGAAAGTTAAAGGTGGAAAGACTGGCAAAAATAAAATGTCACATGCCACGAGAGAGGGCTACTAAATAATTAAATGTCATACGGCTTGGTTAGCACTGGCTGGTGGAAGAATGAATTACGAAGAGGTCCTTGGATATGAAACAACGACCCAGCATTCTCTACCAAAAAAAAATTTTTTTTCTCAGGTTCTCAAGTATTTTTTCGCTGAGCACGCAGGATTGTGCTAGCATGCGTTTGAGAGGCTAGCTGACTAATAAAAGTTGTGTATGGAATAAGAAACTGAACAAATGCTACTTGAGCTAGGGATCACGTGCGTGTGCAACTCTAAAAATATGTTGGGCAGGTGAGAGTTTCGTGACGACGAGTACCTGAAGCTGTCACACTACATTTTTTCTCGTAAAATGAATATCGTGGTATCATCTACTTCTTAATTCAAAGTCACATTATAGGAGTTGATAGTATTTTGACTTTGTTAGACGACTGTGAATCTACTTTTGTGAATGTGTCCTATAAAACTAACTGTGTGTTTCTATCTGCTATTTGGAAGTTCTCAGTTCTCAATCGATGACAGTGCAAAATGTTCCCCGAAATCACGATATCCCAGCTCTGGAAGAATGTTCAAATGACCTTTCATCTTTTGAAAGGGTCAACCATGGCTTTTTCCGTGTGTGAGATCCTTATCTTGTGGGAAATTACATTGGGTAGGCCCTGCTGCATACCAAGAACGAACATCAATCTTGAATTCTATACGAAACAGTTTGAGCAGACTGTGCACGTTCGGGGAGTCTGTAACTCTGTTTCGGTGGATAACATCTCATGAAAAACAACTTTGATCGAAATTATGTCATATTCATAAAACAACTCCTTTCAGGATTTCCTGAAGCAATACCTAATGTTTATGAGGAAAAATGTAATTTTCCCATGAATTTCAATCATTCATCAGAGAAATGGTAACTATCTTCGAAAATTCCCGGAATTTCTTTCAATATCCAATAATCCATCGCGCAGAATGATATTGATACTGTTGGCCAGAGTTGGATAGAGTTGCCAGAGTTAAGCTTCTGTGAAACTTGAACTCTCTTACTAAACTGACTTCCGACAATCATTGCGTACTCAATGGCATTCTTGTTCCAGACTTGGCTAGCGACGGTTCAAAAGATTTTTTATTCATCAAGTTTCTGGATATAACTTTGAATCTGTATCAAAATAATTTTACTGCAGAACTTTCCTGAGGATTCCCAAATACTAAAATATTTAACAAGTAGAATTATTATCCAGTGATGACAGATGTAAAAATGTATGATGATCAAATTCGTGATTTATAGAACCTTGATATAACTTTTTCTTACATTCTCTCATAAGAAACCAGTGTCAGATTTACTCAGCTTGATTACAAAATGGATAGAAAGTTTTATCCCACATGCGGAGTTTTTAGAGTATTCCGTGTCACCACTTAGTCCTGCAATACTCCATGACTACTCTCTATTGCGACATTTTCTCTACATCACCAACTCTATAAATGCATTTTCAACTCACGCAACTACCAGAAACTCCATTTGATGTTGGAAATTTGCAGCTTGACACAGCAGTGTATAGATAGGAGCACATAGAGTAGATAGCGTGAATTTACGTTTGGATCCATCAGCAAAGCGGTTGCATTCAATTTAGACAGAGAACGAGCAAGGACCTTTTAACTTTGTATGGTTCCGGAACAAAATTTCTGGTTGGATTTGTCCCATTTCTAAACGTTGCTTGAGTTACATAACAGCATAATCAACACATTTCATGGCACATTGGATTCATGGATTGATAAGACACACTGTTTTCTAACGTTGATCATTATTCCATGGTTCATTCTCTATTCTTCGATTACCACTTTGGTGACGATGCACTCGATACAGTATTAGTTGCAGGCAGGGATAATACCTTGAAGTGAATGATGGGATAGCATATGTGATGACTATGGTTGAAAAATTTTCATTATTACTAAAATTCTGAAACTCAAAGAGACATTAGAAATACCAGGAATTCACACAGCTATATGGTTCGTATGATTTTCAATTTCAAGATGAATCATCAAAGGCCTTAGGTGGGTATATGGATCATAGTATCGATGATCTTTCTCGAGCCTCTGATCCGGATACATTCCATACTTGCGTGATTAGTGATATAACAGCAAGAATACATGGGTGTTCAGCTCATGCGTGACCCAATTATTTCCATCGCTATATGGGAGTTTCAAGATTCTTCTTTTATGATTTGAGCCTATGAGAAGGCATCGAATTAGTCGAGTGTTATCAAGAATAGACGGATCATTTTATGATCATAAATATAACAACAGTTTAACAAAGCAAAGTCTCAGCATCGTAACTCTTTACGTGAGAAACTTTGCTTTAGAGCAGTACACATTATGCATGAGTGCGCACCACGCAAGCCACCGTCATATTTCGACAGCTCTGGGATACACTTGCCTTGCTTATCTTATTACCGAAGTTCAAAGCCACAAGGCGAAAAGAATTGTTTCTAACAACTGCGTACTCGACGCACATACGCTCTTCTATGGCGCAATCGAATAAACGAATCGATGGGCCATACAGATGAGTGAAGCAAGACCCGAATGAAATAGCTTAAGAATATTATGGCTTCCAATAATAAGCAAAATTTTGACAGGGAAGTCGCCAAACCACCTGAGAAATCTACATAGCAGGGCATCCAATCGTCTGGCTCAACTTTGGAATTAATAACGCAGAAACAAGTGCGTTGAGAGATTTATTTTGCTAGTCAGTTTGATAAATCCCGATGATGATCTTCTATGTTAAAATGAAACGAGGGCACAAATTAAGACGGAAATATTGATCAAATAATCAAGGCTCATGCCAGGTTCCTTTGTCACAAAATGCAAGCTGTCGATTTCGTCGGTCGATTCTGCTGCCTATGAAACGTTTGTAATGAGGCAACTCCCAATGACATACAAGATTCAATTCAGGTGATTCTTTGAGGCCCCTCAATTTCTAGCAGGTAACCGATTCAATTGTCACCGTAGAATAACAAAGTTCCTCAATATTCGGTTTGGTTAAAGCTTTCATTTGTAACCAAAACGAGGTTAAAGCTTTCATTTGCAACCAAAACCTACCCACATAGTTGTGACTGAATCTTCGACAATTTCTCACGGGAAATCTAAGGAATATAACGGAGCCTTCTCATGAATTTATTTCGTTTCAATATCTTTTGGCACTGAAGTCAATTCTGTATTGGAAAAAGATGGATCCACTATATCTCAGCACACCTCGCTTCAAGATGCAATGAGTATCACAAAACTGACACCATGATCTACCTATAAGGTGTCTTTCTGGAGTTCGTACACAACAAGAACCCGTTTCGATCCAAATCGTATCGCTTTATGCTTCAAGGAGGCGAGTGAAGTGGCTTCTCCCTGTATTATAATTAATATGGGAGAGAATGATCAACTTTGTCATGAATCGCCGTTATTCCTCTAAAACTGGGAGAATATTAATTTTATCAGGAAATTTATATGGTGCTTTTTGCAGGTTTTTCTGAGATCTACAAAGAAGGCCCTAGGATAATTCTTCAAATGATGCATTCATCTCGAATTATAAGGGAGTCTTGTTCAAAATTTTGGAATTTGCAAAATTTCTACCATAAATCACACTCCTTGTTTTCAATCACGAGTGTATTTTGGATGATGAAATAACCGTGTAGAGCTCTTTTTCGAATATTTTCAATGAATAGAAAATTCTACCAAGTCTTCCGGCTCTCCCAAATGTGTTCGTGATAGGAAGCATGGAACATGATTTATGAGAGAAATATTGCAAAAACGAAAATATTCGACCAAGGATGCCTCATAACTCGAAATGGAGGCATCATTTGCAAAATTGTCACGAGACCTTTTTGGTAGATCTTAAGAAGTTCTACAAGAAATTATCCCTCGTATTTTTCGACAAAATGGATACTCGTCGAGTGATGAAGGTATATGTTTTATGGACAATTTGATCGTGTCTGTCCTATGTTGATTGGATAGAGAAAATCCACTTTTCTCGCCATTTGGGGGCATGAACCGATACGATTAAGGTCGAGACGGAATTTTATTCAGTACAAAATTTCCAAGAACATCTTATAGGTAGATTTTGGTCTGAGTTTTGTGATACTAGTTGCACCTTGAATCAGGGTGTGTCAAACCAGCATGAGTACAGGATGCCGGATTTGCAAAAGTACTCATGTTGAAGAATCACGATGTAAAAATTAGTCGCCATCACACGGAACAGATTAGTATGCAGTATCGTGTGACGGGCTGGCTTGTTCTACTTGCTCAGCGCCCATGATCTTGTAGAGGGTTACAAACAGAGAGTAGGTTGGAGAAAGGGTTCAAATTGATTTACAAACTTTGATGTCAACTGTAGGGTTCCATCTGTCACATAATTGGACTCCATTAATCTCGCTCACTCAGCCGAATCACTGCGCTAATAGAAACTGACTTCACTGTAACACATTGATGTCTAAGAAATGGCTGATTTTTCACACGAAGGCTGAAAACTGGCTATTACGTGGACATTTATGAGTTACATAGGAATATATTCCTACCAAAGTACTAAACCTTCGTGATCAAAGCTTCTGACACAACGCTGCATCTTCTACACCACAAAAAATACCTCAAAAGATATAAGATCTCTGAAAAGTGATTCATTCCCCTGCATGAGGTAGAATTATTCTGAATTTCATGTCAGATGATTTTTTTCCTTCTCTTTCTCTTCTTTTGATATGGTGACAGGATTCTGTTGAAGTCCGAGATCGTCGGAGATTTGCTTGTTCTCCAATGCCCGTCTGAGGATCACCAGCCTAATACTAACACGGTACCAACTGGCACATTTGAATTGAACTCAATACCCAAACAGGGGTTCTGCGGAACTTCCCCGGGTCCTGAACGGTACCGCAACACAACTAGCGCAGTGGCACTCATTCAAGACTGAGACGGCAGGTGAGCGACACTTTTTCGAGACTTGGATTGTACCGCTACGTTATTAGTGCAGCAGAACCACTTCAAACGTGACACGGCTGCTGAGTGACCTTGGTTCGGGCCCTGAGTGGTACGACAATAGTACTAGTGCAGTAGTACCAATCAAAGACTGATACGGCTGGTTAGAGTCACTTCCCAGGTATTTGTATGGTACTGCAACAGTACTATTGCAGCAGTATCACTTCAAAACTGACACGGCTTCTTAGTGACCCTACTCCAGGCCCGGAGCTGTACAGCAAAAGTACTAGTACAGCCGTATCAATCAAAGGCTGATACGGCTAGTTAGCGTCACTTCCCACGTATTTGTATGGTACTGCAACAGTACTATTGCAGCAGTATCACTTCAAAACTGACACGGCTTCTTAGTGACCCTAATCCAGGCCCTGAGCTGTACAGCAAAAGTACTAGTACAGCCGTATCAATCAAAGGCTGATACGGCTGGTTAGCGTCACTTCCAGATTTTTGAATGGTACTACAACAGGACGAGTGCAGCGGTACCACTTCAAAACTGACACGGCTTCTTAGTGACCCTACTCCAGGCCCTGAGCTGTACAGCAAAAGTACGAGTACAGCCGTACCAATCAAAGAGTGATACGGCTAGTTAGCGTCACTTCCCAGGTATTTGTATGGTACTGCAACAGTACTATTGCAGCAGTATCACTTCAAAACTGACACTTCTTAGTGACCCTACTCCAGACCCTGAGCTGTACGGCAATAGTACTAGTGCAGCAATACCAATCGAAGACTGATGTGGGTGGTGAGCGTCATTTCCCAGGTACTTGAATGGTACTGCAACAGTGATAGTGCAGCAGTACCCCTTCGAGACTGATACGAGAGCTTCGCGATACTTCAACGGAACTTAAATGGTACCGTAGTAGTACTACCGCAGCAGTACCAATCAAAGACTGACATGGCTGGTGAGCGTCACTTCCGGATATTCGAATGGTATGGCAAAAGGACGAGTACAGCAGTATCACTTCAGAACTTACACGGCTGCTTAGTGACCCTACTCGGGACCCTGAGCTGTACGGCAGTAGTACTAGTGCAGCAATACGAATCGAAGACTGATGTGAGTGGTGAGCGTGACTCCTCAGGTATTCGGATAGTACTGCAAAAATACTAGTGCAGCAGTACCACTTCGAGACTGATACGAGAGTTTCACGATACTTTAACGAGACTTGAATGGTATCGTAATATTAATACCGCAGCAGTACCAATCAAAAACTGATACGGCTGGTTAGCATCAATTCCAGATTTTTGTGAGGTACTGCGACAGGACAGCAGCCGGAGTACCTCTTCAAAGCCGACACGGCTGTTCCATAAACCTACTCCAGGATCTGAGATGTATGACAGTCGTACTAGTACAGCTATATCAATCAGAGACTGATGCGGCTGGTTAGCGTCACTTCCCAGTTATTTGTGAGGTACTGCAACTATACTTGTGCAGCAGTATCCCTTCGAAACTGGCACGAGAGCTTCACCATACTTCAACGGAATCTCAATGATACCGTAATAGTACTACCGCATCGTTACCAATCGAAGACTGATAAGGCTGGTTCGCGCCACTTCCAGATATTTGAAATCCAATGCTATACGATTAGTGCAACAGTACCACTCCAAAACTGACGAGGCTGCTTCGTATTCCTACTCCGAGCCCCGAGCTGTACGGCACAAGTACTGGTACAGCCGTATCAATCAAAGGCTGGTGCGGCTGGTTAGCGTTACTCCTCGGGTATTTGGATGGTACTGCAAGAGAACTAGTGCGGCAGTACCACTCCAAAACTGACATAGCTGCTTAGTAACCCTACTCCGGACCCTGAGCTGCACAGCAATGGTACTAGTACAGCCGTATCGATCAAAGGCTGATACGGCTGGTTAGCGTCACTTCCAGATTTTTGAATGGCACTACAACAGGACGAGTGCAGCGGTACCACTCCAAAATTGCCACGGCTGCTTAGTAACCCTACTCCGGGCCTTGAGATGTACAGCAAAAGTACTAGTACAGCCG
Source organism: Eretmocerus hayati (assembly GCA_029851415.1). Classification (NCBI taxonomy): domain Eukaryota; kingdom Metazoa; phylum Arthropoda; class Insecta; order Hymenoptera; family Aphelinidae; genus Eretmocerus; species Eretmocerus hayati. The sequence goes on along the minus strand of CM056742.1, from coordinate 135,158,667 downwards.
TACCAATCAACGAGTGATACGGCTAGTTAGCGTCACTTCCCAGGTATTTGTATGATACTGCAACAGTACTATTGCAGCAGTATCACTTCAAAACTGACACGGCTTCTTAGTGACCCTACTCCAGGCCCTAAGCTGTACAGCAATAGTACTAGTACAGCCGTATCGATCAAAGGCTGATACGGCTGGTTGCGTCACTTCCAAATTTTTGAATGGTACTACAACAGGACGAGTGCAGCGGTACCACTCCAAAATTGCCACGGCTGCTTAGTAACCCTACTCCGGGCCTTGAGGTGTACAGCAGAGATACTAGTGCAGCTATGCCAATCGAAGACTGATGTGGCTTGATAGCGTCACTTCCCAGGTATTTGGATGGTACTGCAACAGGACACTTGCGGCAGTACCCCTTCGAGACTGATAAAGGAGCTTCACGATACTCCAACGGAACTCAAATAGAACCGTAATGGTACTACCGCAGCCGTATCAATCAAAGACTGACACGGCTGGTTAGCGTCACCTCCAGATTTTGAATGGTACTACAACAGGACGAGTGCAGCGGTACCACTCCAAAATTGCCACGGCTGCTTAGTAACCCTACTCCAGGCCTTGAGATGTACAGCAAAAGTACTAGTACAGCCGTACCAATCAAAGAGTGATACGGCTAGTTAGCGTCACTTCCCAGGTATTTGTATGGTACTGCAACAGTACTATTGCAGCAGTATCACTTCAAAACTGACACGGCTTCTTAGTGACCCTAGTCCAGGCCCTGAGCTGTACAGCAATAGTACTAGTACAGCCGTATCGATCAAAGGCTGATACGGCTGGTTAGCGTCACTTCCAAATTTTTGAATGGTACTACAACAGGACGAGTGCAGCGGTACCACTCCAAAATTGCCACGGCTGCTTAGTAACCCTACTCCGGGCCTTGAGAAGTAGAGCAGAAATACTAGTGCAGCTATGCCAATCGAAGACTGATGTGGCTTGATAGCGTCACTTCCCAGGTATTTGGATGGTACTGCAACAGGACACTTGCGGCAGTACCCCTTCGAGACTGATAAAGGAGCTTCACGATACTCCAACGGAACTTGGATAGAACCGTAATGGTACTACCGCAGCCGTATCAATCAAAGACTGACACGGCTGGTTAGCGTCACCTCCAGATTTCTGAATGGGACTACAACAGGACGAGTGCAGCGGTACCACTCCAAAATTGCCACGGCTGCTTAGTAACCCTACTCCGGGCCTTGAGGTGTACAGCAGAGATACTAGTGCAGCTATGCCAATCGAAGACTGATGTGGCTTGATAGCGTCACTTCCCAGGTATTTGGATGGTACTGCAACAGGACACTTGCGGCAGTACCCCTTCGAGACTGATAAAGGAGCTTCACGATACTCCAACGGAACTCAAATAGAACCGTAATGGTACTACCGCAGCCGTATCAATCAAAGACTGACACGGCTGGTTAGCGTCACCTCCAGATTTTGAATGGTACTACAACAGGACGAGTGCAGCGGTACCACTCCAAAATTGCCACGGCTGCTTAGTAACCCTACTCCAGGCCTTGAGATGTACAGCAAAAGTACTAGTACAGCCGTACCAATCAAAGAGTGATACGGCTAGTTAGCGTCACTTCCCAGGTATTTGTATGGTACTGCAACAGTACTATTGCAGCAGTATCACTTCAAAACTGACACGGCTTCTTAGTGACCCTAGTCCAGGCCCTGAGCTGTACAGCAATAGTACTAGTACAGCCGTATCGATCAAAGGCTGATACGGCTGGTTAGCGTCACTTCCAAATTTTTGAATGGTACTACAACAGGACGAGTGCAGCGGTACCACTCCAAAATTGCCACGGCTGCTTAGTAACCCTACTCCGGGCCTTGAGAAGTAGAGCAGAAATACTAGTGCAGCTATGCCAATCGAAGACTGATGTGGCTTGATAGCGTCACTCCCCAGGTATTTGGATGGTACTGCAACAGGACACTTGCGGCAGTACCCCTGCGAGACTGATAAAGGAGCTCCACGATACTCCAACGGAACTTGAATATAACCGTAATGGTACTACCGCAGCCGTATCAATCAAAGACTGACACGGCTGGTTAGCGTCACCTCCAGATTTTTGAATGGTACTACAACAGGACGAGTGCAGCGGTACCACTCCAAAATTGCCACTGCTGCTTAGTAACCCTACTCCAGGCCTTGAGATGTACAGCAGAGATACTAGTGCAGCTATGCCAATCGAAGACTGATTCGGCTTGATAGCGTCACTTCCCAGGTATTTGAATGGTACTGCAACAGGACACTTGCGACAGTACCCCTTCGAGACTGATAAAGGAGCTTCACGATACTCCAACGGAACTTGAATAGAACCGTAATGGTACTACCGCAGCCGTATCAAACAAAGACTGACACGGCTGGTTGGCGTCACCTCCAGATTTTTGAATGGGACTACAACAGGACGAGTGCAGCGGTACCACTCCAAAATTGCCACTGCTGCTTAGTAACCCTACTCCAGGCCTTGAGATGTACAGCAGAGATACTAGTGCAGCTATGCCAATCGAAGACTGATTCGGCTTGATAGCGTCACTTCCCAGGTATTTGAATGGTACTGCAACAGGACACTTGCGACAGTACCCCTTCGAGACTGATAAAGGAGCTTCACGATACTCCAACGGAACTTGAATAGAACCGTAATGGTACTACCGCAGCCGTATCAAACAAAGACTGACACGGCTGGTTGGCGTCACCTCCAGATTTTTGAATGGGACTACAACAGGACGAGTGCAGCGGTACCACTCCAAAATTGCCACGGCTGCTTAGTAACCCTACTCCGGGCCTTGAGATGTACAGCAGAGATATTTGTGCAGCTATGCCAATCGAAGACTGATGTGGCTTGATAGCGTCACTTCCCAGGTATTTGGATGGTACTGCAACAGGACACTTGCGGCAGTACCCCTTCGAGACTGATAAAGGAGCTTCACGATACTCCAACGGAACTTGAATATAACCGTAATGGTACTACCGCAGCCGTATCAATCAAAGACTGACACGGCTGGTTAGCGTCACCTCCAGATTTTTGAATGGTACTACAACAGGACGAGTGCAGCGGTACCACTCCAAAATTGCCACGGCTGCTTAGTAACCCTACTCCGGGCCTTGAGATGTACAGCAGAGATACTAGTGCAGCTATGCCAATCGAAGACTGATGTGGCTTGATAGCGTCACTTCCCAGGTATTTGGATGGTACTGCAACAGGACACTTGCGGCAGTACCCCTTCGAGACTGATAAAGGAGCTTCACGATACTCCAACGGAACTTGAATAGAACCGTAATGGTACTACCGCGGCCGTATCAATCAAAGACTGACACGGCTGGTTAGCGTCACCTCCAGATTTTTGAATGGTACTACAACAGGACGAGTGCAGCGGTACCACTCCAAAATTGCCACGGCTGCTTAGTAACCCTACTCCGGGCCTTGAGATGTACAGCAGAGATACTAGTGCAGCTATGCCAATCGAAGACTGATGTGGCTTGATAGCGTCACTTCCCAGGTATTTGGATGGTCCTGCAACAGGACACTTGCGGCAGTACCCCTTCGAAACTGATAAAGGAGCTTCACGATACTCCAACGGAACTTGAATAGAACCGTAATGGTACTACCGCAGCTATATCAATCAAAGGCTGATGCGGATGGTTAGCGTCACTACCCAGGTATTTGAATAGTACTACAACAGAACTATTGCAGCAGTACCACTTCAAAACGGACAGGGCTGTTGAGTGACCCTACTCCTGGCCTTGAGCTGTACGGCAATAGTAAGAGTGCAGCAGTACCAATGAAACACCGGTGCGGCTGGTTAGCGTCACTTCCAGATATTTGGATGGTACGGCAAAAAGACGAGTGCAGCAGAACCACTTCAAAACTTACATGGCTGCTCAGTGACCCTACTCGGGACCCTGAGCTATACGGCAGTAGTACTAGTCCAGCAATACCAATCGAAGACTGATGTGGGTGGTTAGCGTCACTTCCCAGGTATTTGATTGATACTGCAAGTGGAATAGTCCAACAGTACCACTCCCGAACTGACACGGCTGCTCAGTAAGCCTACTCCGGGACCTGAGCTGTACGGCAATAGTACTAGCGCAGCAGTACAAGTCAAAGTCTGATATGGCTGGTTAGCGACACCCAATCAAAGACGGGTACGACTGGTTAGCGTCGCTTCCCTGGTTATTCGAATGGTACTGCGACAGGACTAGTGCAGCAGTACCACTTCAAACCCAACACGGCTGCTCAGTGACCCTACTCCCCCCCCCCCCTGAGCTGTACGACAGTAGTACCAGTGCAGCAGCACCAATCAAGGACTGATATCGCTGGTTAGCGTCACTTCCCAGGTATTTGAATGGTACTGCACCAGTACTAGTGCAGCAGTACCACTTCAAAACTGACACTGCTGCTTAGTGACCCCACTCCGGGTCCTGGGCTGTACGGCAATAGTACTAGTAGTAGCAGTAGTACCAGTCGAAAACTGATGAGGCTGGTTAGCGACATTTTCCAGGTATTTGGATGGTACTGCAACAGTACAAGCGCAGTCGTGTCAGTATCACAAATCAGCTATGATATTCTAGAACTGCTACTCATGGCAAGTACTTATCGGTACCATTTGAATCCTGAAGAGGGGTAAGAACTATCCATTCCAGTCTGTGACTGGTGCAGCTGCGATTGTACTTTCGAAGTAACTTCTCAGAACCACAGAAAAATGGTTAACCTGCCATGTGAGTCCTGGACTACTACTGCTGCACCAGCCCTGTTACAAGTGCTGTCGCGGTGCCATTCGAATCCCCGAGTTTGTTGCGAACCTGCCGTGTTGGTCTTGAAATGGTAGCGCTGCGCTAGCACTGTTGCGGTACTATTCAAATCCCGGACAAATTTCGCGGACTTGATGTGTAAATTTCAGACTCGTGCCACTGCGTCATTTCTGTCATGGCATCGTTCAAATCCCGGAGAAGTGTCGCCAACCATTCTTGTCAGTTATAAACCGGTACTACTGCACTAATACTGTTGCGGTACCATTCAAGTACCGGGCAGTGTCACGGATCCTCCATATGAGTCTTGAACTGGTATTGCGTTGGTATCAGGTCGGTGATTCTCAGTTGGGTATTTGCTATGAGCAGTCTCCCAAAGAATGCGGATATCAACAAAATCCCATTACCATACGGGTGAATCTCAGAATTTGGGAGATTTTGTGATCGCGACCTATTTTACGTCACAGGAGACATGATTTGCGGCAACTGGGATCTTTTACTAGAAAATTTCAGAAATTTGCCTGTCTTCAACACTCTCAAATGCTTCCAGTGTCCATATCTTGCCTTGGCCCTATCATACGAGATACGATGTGTGGGAAAAGTCGATTTCTTGGCTGTCACAACAATTTTCAGGTGCACGCCTTAGCTTTTAGGTTCGAGGGTGATTGATCAACCACCCTGGGATGAGATAGGTGGTTGATTATACTCTGAATAAATTTAATCCTTTTCGCTTCACGGCCGTCCTCATCGAGATGGAAGAGTAGATAGAAGTTGCTGGTGTATCACAAAATTTTTTTCATTTTAATAAATCGCTCTTGCTTACGAACCTGTGATCGGAGCGATATAGAAAGGTACTCTGGAAGCGGGATCTGACTCAACATAGAAGAAACTGTGGATCTATGGAGTCCCATTGATGTCATGAAATCCTAGTGGATGTGGTCACAATGGAAAGAGAATTTGTTTCTGCGTAATTCAGCCTCAAAAATGTCTTTTTCGCTTTGGACAGGGAAATGTGGACCCCGTTGCATCTGTAATCACGTGTAATTCAATCCCTAGAAGAACAGGAATGTATACGAGAATCGCCCCTATTATAGATCCACCCCAGGTGGAATGCGAGGCTCGTGAAAATTGAGAATTCACGATAACGTGCATTTTGGTGGGTGTAGAGTATCTTTATTTTGAAAAAGAGGCTATTAGGAGGCACTGTAAATTGTTGACCATGACTTCTTACTCCTCTGATACCAAGGTCACCTCATCTCCACGAGGAAGTATACTCATTAGAATGTTTGAAACACGAGGTCCCAATTCTAATGCATGGGAATATTCGTGATTCGATCGTAAATGCGCGGCGTTACTGCAAAATGAGTTATGCGACTATCTTATCATCGCTCAAATGCTACTTCATCCAAAAAAAGTTTGCCGGGTATGTCCTGTCGTCTTGAAAGTTTTCAAATGTTTGAACCACAGTGGCCAGAATTCTAAGGTTTGCCCAGAAATGGAAAAGAAAATAGTCGATCCAAAATACATAGCACTTTCACTTCATGCAAGAGAATGCACTTCCCTTGTAACGCCCTAAATATCATCTCCTGTTATACTTTTGAAATCAAGAGTCTCCAATATCGCTGTATTTTTTCATACCATTTCAAATTATTCCCTTCTACAGATTTTGCTCATCATCAAAAATATGGCTCAGTTCGTGGTAATTGTTAACTCTCGGGACAATACATGAAAATCCTCTGATGCAAGCATTAAATAATTCTCAGCATGGGCAATCAAAACTGAACATCAATCAATCCATTAGTCATCGCTAATGGTGAACGCCAATATGCTGATCCCCAGAAACACTTACGGATATAGCAGCAGTTGATAACCAGACAGAACGCAAGACCAGATCGATGCGTGAATGTGTGAGTAGTCATATACGGGCTTCGATGCAAAGAGCTCCGCTCGATTCGGCCGACACGTAAATATTTGAGCGCAGCACTATTTGAGCCAATACAACCCGTTCCTCCATCCAAAAAACGCATGTCACGTTGCAGACCACGTGATGACCTGCCCTGTAACTTCCAAACGACTGCAAGTCACACATGTGGCCGATCGTTGCCAGGGTTGCGAAACAATCGGCCTGTGCTACCCATCTAGTGATCTGACTATACCAACGCTGCCAGCCTCTTTCAGCCTCTGAAATTTTGATGCGGCTCTGCATGGTCTGACAACGCAAACCAGACTATTTTGGCTCTCTAGTTCCTGTGAGAACACGAGTCGAGAAGTGCGATGTTCCTAAACTCCCTTCGAGTTCAGAGTTGAATCAAGGATCGCAACATATAATACTTCAAATTTCGCACGATGAGGTGATGAGTTTCCTTTTTGCAAAGCATCAGAGTATTGCAGAAAAGATTTTATGTGACTTTTTCGCTCTCTCTCTCTTTTTAATACATCGTTATGATTTTTTGTTCGCAATATTTATCAATCCTAAGATCCCATGACTCAGCTAAAGACAGGGGCGGATCCAGGGACTAATCTGGAGGGGGGGGGGGTCTGGGCTGGATTTGCGGAATTTCTCGGGCAAGAGTTTGGCTAGAGTGAGATAATATAAGAATGACTAGAATTTTTCATTCATTTCTATTGGTTTTTGAGCATGGATAAATGAAAAATCACTCGTTTGTAACACATTCCGGACAGCTACTTTTTCGTTTATTACAGTGAGTTGAAAACGAAAAAGTTTGATTTCTCCGTAGGGTATGATGCATTTTGCTGTGAAAAATCGGATAGTGAGAATAGATCCTGCAGATATCATCGATTGAAGCCATATTTTTATGGAATTCCAGATTTCTATACGGTCTACCATCTATTATGCCATCTACATACGATATAAACATACTATAGAGCCACAGGACTTGGTATAAATACAGGCTCGTTAGCCCATCGTGGCAGGTTTGCGCTCACAAGGCGAGGACCAGGTGTGCTGATCACCAATCTTGTCCAAATTTTCTTTACAGTTTTGTATCACTCAGTATATCAAGAATCGAGAGTAACTCCGTCAAATGAACCTTTTGTTCAGAGCTACAGTCCAAAAACATTAACATTCCTAGTATTATATATAACTTTCAAACATGGGCCTATATGAGCAATGGTAATATCAGTGCCTGTATCTCTAGAGAGGAGACCCATTCGACAGAGTTACTATGAATCGAGCTGGATTCTTCATATTTTAGGTACTACAAAACCATGAAGAGTATTTGGACAAGATTGGTCATCCGAACACCTGGTCCTCCCCTTGTCAGTCGAAATTTGAGAGCCGTATCGAGATGGAGTCTTCTGGCTAATCAATGTACGTGAGTATATTGTAAATTCTGGAACGAATGCTATATATGTATTTCAATTGAGTGCAAACTCACCTGATTTACACTCCAAGACAATCCTTTTGGAAACCGGAGATTGAACTCCTTCCGATCTCATGATAAGAGTTTAATTTTGACAGCGTGCTCTAAATAACCTGCACTCGTGGAGGTTGAATTCCCTCCCCTCGTGCATGTACTCGAGCGAAAGCCATTATGATGATCATTTATCGAGAAATCAATAGGTACTGAACTCTACCCCTCATTTCTGAGCAGAAAGTCAAAATCCCAAGAAATCTACTTGTGAGCCTGGGATGGTGGAGGTGAACTCCTCGTCCATACTCAAGCCAAAGGTGGAAAATAAAATATAAGGGTGGGTCCCCAAATGATGCATATGCAGTTCACACTGCGCATACGCACTGCACATGTGCACATGTGCAGCTTATCGAAGTTAAGCAAAAATTGAAGGGCTCGCATCAGAGAACTTCTGATATGAATCGGGTTTTGTCTTCGCTGCGTTACCGGCTGATTCAAAGCAGTTGTGGATGAGTTCCATCTGGTTTCGGCTAAAATTTGAATAGCTGCACATGTGCACATGTGCAGTGCATATCTGCAATGTGCACTGCATATGCATGCATATGCATCATTTGGGGACGCACCCGAAGAAAATCAAAATCGGCCCTTGTTTTGACATACTGAATTTCTGAACTCCACTTTGTACGGTGGGGCAAAGGGTCGTCTGAGTATTCGATGCGTAATTTTGCTATAGAAGAGCCCAACTCCTCTTTCGTCTGTAAAATACGGTCGTATAAAGTCGCCCCGAAAGATCCTCACATTCATATCCTAATATCATTCTAAGAATAATACGTACACCTCCATTGAGGTATCCCATCCTTGTGATTTTTCGATTTACCGGCTCTCTCCCGAGATCCAGAACATATACGTATCTTACATGCTGCCATCTGAGACACCCATATTCGAATCCAATCTAGGCGCTAACGTTTTCTTCCCAGATCAATTACGGCTTCCCCAAATTGCCATGTCTAATGAGGTGGAGTTAACATTCGATAAGCGCTCTTATCTTTCCTCCGTGTTATTCTTATGGAAGAGATTCAGGATTCGGCCATATTGCTTTTTTCTGCCATCTGAAATAACACGCATGTTAGTTCCCAATACCAAACACGAGTTTGATCGATCAATTTATCTCGCTTTTTTTTATCCCCCGAAACAACGAGGCAAACAACAAGCGAGATGTCAGGGGGCTAGTCAAGTCCTTACTCCTGTCCAACCAACAAACTTGAGGTAACTTTGTTGTACTAGAAGGAGGTGGGAACTTTTGTTTGCATTTTAAGGGGTGCGCGTTCAGTCTTGCGATCTCTCCTACCTCTCAAGTGAAGCTCGTGGTGGTACCTACCCGCCACCACTGATTAGAAATGCAAATACTTCCGGGTGAGCTGCAGTGGGCGGCTTGGCGCATGCACGCCCGGGTTCACCGGAGCACGATCAATTTAATTCATTTATGGAAGCTGAAAGAGCCGTTGTTTAACCAAGATTGCCGCGGATTATTCGCATATCCAAGGCTTCAAAACTTGCCACGGGCAACGCGCTCAGCTCACTTTGCTTGCGCGCAAGCTTTATGGGGCTCAGGCTACATATGTTGACCAACAATGTATCTGAGTTCTCAAAGTCTTTGATTATGTAAATTAAAATTTGATGTTTGTATTCATCAGCTTGGCAAATTTGATATTCGAAACCATGAGCTATACATGTGTTACATTCGATTGTGCGTGTATACGAAATTCCCTCATGACTTCGCGTCGTTGATTGCATGTTTGGAAAGAAAAAATGAAAAGTTTTTCTTATCTTATCAGTTGAAATAGGGGAATGATTGTGCGTGCGAGACTAGGCACACTTAAGCTGAGGCCGAAATCCGCGAAAAGCTCCTCTCTAAGAGTACGGATTCGAGAGAACTTTCACCGGGCTTCGAATGATATTTTGCTCGAAGATCTAGTGACAATTTCACTCGATTATCGAGCTGCTTATAATTCACAGTATGAGAAATTTTTAATGGATATTAGTTGTTGGATGATATCAAAATCAAACTGCTGAGTAGAGATAATTGAATCACACAAGAAAAAAATGGAAAAACAAAGTTTAGTATTAATGCATGATTGGTCTGGAGTTTGAACCTGGTTTCCTTCCCATAGCTTCGCTGTCCGATACATTTGCCAACCATCATACCAACTGAGCCGTTAGGGATATTGACATTATATTGACATATATTACTTCGAAATCACTTTAAAATTCTTAGTAAATGAATAAGAGTAAGGATCATGATGGTCCATCATTATAGGAAGTGATACGAGCTACTACAAAAATGACGAGAGCCTACATTTCTAACATCATACCATTAATTATAACTTTTTTCTAGGCAGATCATTATGAGAAGAATAATAGTGGCTTGGAAGTATTGTAAGTGCTACAACCTTAATATGATAATTTCAACACTTGGGGTGTTTCATACATGCACTTTTTCAGATGAAACTTGTAACATAATTATATAGTGTGAACGAAGCAGTGCTTTGTTGTTGCACAGTAGTAATCTGAAATTTGTTAATGTTTTTTTCATTTTTTCTTACTGGAGTCATTTGGGCTTCCCTCTTGATGAAAATGCAACAAAATCTTCATCAAGTCGGAGCTTTTGAAGGAGATCTTTAAATTTGAAGGTTTTTTGGTGGGCCCATGTTACAAAGAAAGCAGTATGGCTATTATTTTGAGACTTGACGGACTGATTTATGCTTCTTCCGTCTTCAGTTTCTAGAAGGTGATAATACTACTGTAATTTTCCAAAAGAATCAGGCATGATAAGATACTGATATTGCAACTATTCTTACCTTGACAACAGATTGGTTTATATGACATTTAGAAGATTGATTGGGCTTCTGTGGTGTTTTAACAATTTCTCGTAGCTCATCCAATGTCTTTTTTTCTTGCTCAAGAACTTTGATATCATTCACATGGGCAACTTCAAATGCTGCCCTATCTTTATATTCAATTACTTTCCCAAAGGCTGTGACACGTTGACCAGATTCAAATGTCACATTTGAACTGCTGAAATTTTTTATTGTTGTTGTTATTTTTATTTTCCCATCTTTTAGAGCTCCCCAGCGTAGAGGTACATCCGGATTCCCTTGCACGAATGGTGTTCTAATAAAAACCTCTAAACCTGAAGGAAGGAATGGTGTGAAATTGAGGTTATCCAAAAATTATAGAACATTGAGCTTACCAACTGGAGTGCCATTTTTAAAGTTTTCATCAACACATTCCTGAATCTCATTGTAGATTTTGATGTCTTCCAAAGTTGGTGAAGTTGATCGGGCTTCAACTGGTTCTTGATTCGGGAAATACATTTTTGTGAGATTAGTCACTACTGTATCTGATCTTATTGTTAGTTTTCTGGTCTGACCACAACTAAAGTCAGTCTTTACGTTGGGTTTTTTGCCTGCATGTTGAACATACCAACCGTCAAAATAGTATACCTGTTTGACGTCAAGCACTTATGAGTCCTTAAAACTTCAGTAATAACAGTAACAAAATAAATGTGTTACTCATACCATTAACATCGAATATATCTTCAAATTGGTATGCAACAAGAGCCCATTTGGAATTATTCTTAACTTTGATCTCAATATTCATAACTTTTTTTCCTCTTGAGCTCTTCATCACTTTTGTTACTTCTTCTATTATGTCACTGTGATGCAGAGAAGTTGAAGATGTTGAGCAATATATTCAGCCATGAGGAAAAATTTTCATCTACAGGAATACTCACAAAAAGTTGTCGTTGGTAAACTATCCATAACCTTTTCATCAGTCAAATGCTTTTCAAAGATGTGAGTAGAATCCAAATTTCTGAAAATACTTGCAGCCTCTGCTATTTTAACCTCAGTTTTGTGAAATCACTGTCCTAGATAAGAAATTAGATGAACTGGAAACGGAATGGCTTCTAAAATTGCGATTTATAAGTATTCACTCGAAAACGGTTTACACTTGATGATGAAAATTATTCAGAAAATTGATGCACGCATCCAAAAAACTTATTAATCGATAAACATATTCACATCGTGATTCCACATACGTCATACGCACGCATAAAAATGTAATGTCACGACGCATTGCAATACTAATATATTGTAATGCGACCGTCCGTTACAAGTTCATACAAACACTAAAGTCAGCACACTTAATATGTAATGCGACCGCGCATTACAACATACGCGAAAGTAATCGAACCATTCATTACCTACATCGACGCGTCGAACACAAATTGTAATGCGGCTGCGCATTACAATACACATATTTGTAATCAGATCATTCATTACAGAAAACATCGCGCATACACTCAGTCTGTAATGCGACCGCGCATTACATTACCCGCGTTAGTAATTGACCCATTCATTACAAACCACGCGGTACACTTTTGGCCTATATAAACCCCCGGTTTGCTTGGCCAAGCACTCAGTCCGTCACCGACTCGCCGTCGCGACGCATACTCCACGACACTTGGCCCATCCGTGGCCCCGCTTCCTTGTACACGACGTATCCTGGTGCCGTCAGGAACGTCCTCGCCGACACGTAGTGCATCATCCGAACAATTCGTGACATATCACAGTGACAGTATCCAAAGTGCCCGTTCACTGGCATGAGTGACCGGGTGTGTATCGTGTTCGTGTTTCGCCCTGGTGCGGAGTCGCAACTTAATTTGGAAACGATTCGAATCATTCGTCTTCCTACCCCCGTTCCCGTACCAACGGCTCATTGACATTGTTATTTGATAATTGTGCCGAATGGAGCGTAATAATAAGGGCCGTGCCCGTGTGAATACCGACCGAAGCGAAGCCGAGCACCGGCGCAACTTATACGGGCTCCAGCAAGCCAAGAACCTTGCCCGTTTAGCCGTGCTCCAGGCAATCGCCGCTGATCAGAAAAAGACTGCTCCAGCTGAGAACATCTCGTCTCCACCCAGCGAGACGCGGGAGTGAATACACTCTCATTGACAGGGATCCCAGTTTGTTTTCTTTTGTGTAATTTTCTTATTCAATTGAATTCATTGTCGAGCGGATCCGCCGGGCAACTGTCAATTTGGCGCCCAACGTGGGGCCACGAGCGAATGTGAAGCTTGTTGGCATCTGGAGGTGCCGGAACCTACGACCCGATGAGCAGTCTTCCCCGGACGCCGCCTGCATCCCGGACGACCCAGCAGTCGGCAGCTAGCACTTCTGGAAGTGCGAAAACATCCAGTGGCGCCCAACTTCACCAACAGCGGACCGTCTCACTCGAGCGCGTTGTTCGCGTGACTCGTCACCGACGACAGCAGTCGTTGGGATCCGAGCAGGAGCTTGGAGAACTTCTCGACGGAGCACAGCTGCCTGTCCGCACCCGGACGTCACGGAAGGACCTTGCGCCAACCGGGCCATCGCCGGACTTGCCGCAAGACGAGCCCGCCGACCCCCAGGTTGGAGCCCGGGAACACCTGCCGGAGCAACAACACGTGCTCCCCGATCCGGACCCAGAAGGCGCTCCAACGGAAGGGACCAACGCCGTACCTATCGGACCAGAGCGGCGAGCTGTCCCGGCACTCATCATGGATGATCTCCGGTCGATGTTCCGCCAACTCGCCGGCACTCCATTGAACCCGCCGGACTTCAACGGAGCAGAGCATGAGGACCCCGCACGCTTCATCACAAAAAGCGAGGAGCACTTCAGGCGCCTGGGCACGGACGACGCATTCCGAGTCCAGATCGTTGAACGCGCTCTCAAGGGCGACGCCGATAAGTGGTGGTCGTGCTACAGGAACCTGGCAGTCTCCTGGACCCGCTTCACCGAACTGCTCTTGGCTCGCTACGACTCGCCCCAGCTTCGACTACGACTCAAGGCCAAGCTGTATGGCCAGGCACAAGGAGATAAGGAGGAGGTGAGCACATTCGTGGAAAAGCGTAACCTCCTGGCCCGTCGGCTACTTCCAGAAGCAACCGAAGAGGAGTTGGTGACGCTCATCATCGAGTCCCTGAATGCAACCATCCGATGCCATCTCCGAGGCAACCCACCGACAACCGTCGGCGAGCTCCTGACCCGTGCGACTGAGGTCGAGCTTGACGAGCTGGCGAAGCAGGCCGGCGCACGCAAACACGTACCGGCCATCAACAACCAAGGGAAGAGCAACGTCACTGCGCCTCCTCAACAACCCAAAGCTCGCCGCGAGTACAAGCAGGTCAACGGCGAACGCTTACCGAAATGTGATTATTGTCCAGATTATCACTGGCATCGAGACTGCCCCAAGCGCCCGGACTTCCCGAAGAACACCCCTTCGGGAAACTGGCGCGGAGCGGGAAACGGCGCGGGCGCACCCGCTTCAACACCCGCAAACCCGCAGTAAGCGCATTGGCTGCGGACGCCACTGGTCTCCACGCCGCAAACTTGAAGATCTTCCTCGGAGAGAAGCCTGTTGCAGCGCTCGTCGACTCGGCAGCCTCGGACAACTTCATCTCGCCACGAGTCGTCCCGGACGGAGCCATCGTGAAGAAGATCCAGCCATGCGGAGCCAAACTGGCTATGAGTGGGACCGAAATGCGCGTCCAAGCCACATGCACGGTCACCGTGCGCATTCAAGAGTACGAGTGTGACGTGAAATTCTTCATCGCTGAAAACTTACGGCCAGCCGCCATCCTGGGCCGTCGGTGGTTGAAGGAAGTGAAGGCTATTCACGACCACCACCTCGACTGCCTCTACATTGGGACCAGCAAGAGAGTACGTGTGTTCTTAGGACGCGCCCCGGACGGACCGTCCGCCCACCTGCAAGAACAGGTCTGGAGCAAAGTGAACCATGGCTTTCCACCCGAGTTTGTCGACCCCTTCAGGAACATCATCATGCGGCACGTGAAAATCTTTGATGATACGGCACCCCTGGCCAGGACGCCGTTTATCACTCACGAGATAAGAGTCACGGACCGGCGCCCCTTCAAAATTCCACCTTATCGGTACTCTGCCGAGAAGAAGCGGGCAATCACGGACATGGTCAGACAAATGCTGGGAGATGGTGTCATTCATGCAGCCTCTTCACCATATAGTTCCCCGATCGTGCTAGTCGACAAGCACGACGGAACTTACAGATTCTGCGTCGACTTCCGGAGGATCAACAGCGTTACAGAGGACGCTGGTCAACCGAATCCAGTCATCCATGAGGTGCTTAAAGAGATTGGCGGCGCTACCATCTTTTCTACGATCGACCTTCGGAAGTGCTATTGGCAGATCCCGCTCACTGAGGACTCCAAACAATACACCGCTTTCTGCACGCCTGATGGCGGACAGTATGTCTTCGACGTTGCAGCCTTTGGCCTAAAAAACTCCGGACGCACCTGCAACCAACTCATTGGGATGGAAGTTCTTTTGGGACTCGTTGGTGAGTTCTGCCTCAACTTCCAGGATGACATTGTCATATTCTCGAACAACTGGGCCGACCATCTTGTGCACATCATCAAAGTCTTGGAACGTCTCGAGATGTACGGTCTGGCCTGCGCCATCGACAAATGCATCTTCGGGAAGAGCCGCCTAGACTTCCTGGGCCACGTGGTCGCCATGGACCACAACGAGGCGAAAACGGAGCACGTCCGCGCCATATTGGAGTCACCGTCACCACGTAGCAAGAAGGACCTGCTGAGGTTTCTCGGCCTATGCGGATGGCCGCGGGAATACGTTCCGGATTACGCTAGGCTCGCACTTCCCATGACGGAACTACTCAAGCAGAGCAAGTCCTGGAGATGGACCAAGGAGGCCCAAGCATCGATGGATCGAGTCAAGCAGGCCTTCAAGCAGCCCTTGAAACTCCACCGACCTCGGCTGGACCAGCCCTTCTTTTTGCAAACGGACGCCTGCGACGCCGGCATGGGCGCCGTGATCTACCAACTTGGACCGGCAGGGGAGCGGCAAGTTATCTCATATGCATCGGCCAAGTTCACCCCGGTCGAACGAGGTTATCACTCGAATGAGCGAGAATGTTTGGCCGTCATCTGGGCTCTCCGCAAGTATAAACACTTATTGGAGGATGCTCACTTTACACTCCGCACAGACAATCAAGCCCTCAAGTGGCTGGACCGCGTCAAGGACGAACGCGGTAAATTGACGCGCTGGGCTATGTTTTTGAGCCGTTTCAGTTTCACGGTGGAACACGTCCCCGGCCGCGAGAATCAACTGCCTGACGCACTTTCACGCGCCCCGGGCGACGAGGACTTCAAGGACCATGAGAGCGACTACGACGCCCTGACTCCGCCCGTAAGTTCTCCGCCTCTGGACGGACTCATAACGGCCTGCGTTCAATGTGACTGGCTGGATGACTACCTCCGCCAGGCTCAAGATGACGCCAGCGAACTGCCGCAAGGACCGGAGTTCGTGATGGAAGATGGACTCGTGAAATATTGCAGAGACCCGGCCAACCCGAGGATCTACGTGCCCGAGTCCGCACGCGCTGACGTCGTGCACTACTTCCACGATGATTCGCTCGCGGGACACCCCGGTGCCGCCGAAACGCTCCGCCAGGTTCGCGAGCGCTATTACTGGCCGGGGTTACGAAACGACATTCGACAGCACGTGCGGGTCTGCCGTGCCTGTAATCTCGCCAAGGCGTCACGACCGACCGCCGCTGGAAACCAGACGGCTCGGCTACCGCAGCAACCATGGGAATCCATCGCCCTGGATCTAATGGGCCCTTACCCTCGGACTCCTCGAGGAAAGAGGTTCATCCTGGTGGTGACGGATTTGTTCTCCCGCTGGTCCGAAGCTTTCCCGATCTCTTCATCAACAACTGACGTCATCGCTCGGACAATGGAGACCGAAGTGTTTCCCCGATGGGGATATCCCTCAGCGGTACTTTCAGACAACGCACCCCAGTTCAAGAGCGCAACTTGGAAACGGCTCTGCGACAAATGGAAGACATCGTTATGGACCACTCCGGCCTACCATCCTAGGGCTAACCCGACTGAACGTCGCAACCAGGAGGTGAAGAAGGGACTTCGACTGGCCCTGCTGCCGTATGAACAACAAACCAACTGGGACCTCGAGCTCCCAAAAATCCTGTTTGCCTTGCGCTGTCGACAGAATGCCGCCACGGGATTTACTCCAAGCGAACTACTCCTCGGTCGGAACCTTACCAGACCAGGCGAGAAGGCGACGCCTACGTTGGGCGACTTGGAATCCCGCATAGCCGCAGCCGCCGCAAACCAGGAAAAATACGTCGATGCACCGAAGACCCCGGACGAGGTCTTTGACGAGGGAGACCAGGTGTTCGTCAAGACACACCCACTCTCCAAGGCAGCTGAGAACTTCAACGCCGGTCTCGCCCCCAAGTGGGAAGGGCCGTACACCATCATCCACTGCCACTCGCCACAAGTTTTCACCGTGGAACGCCCCGGGAATACTTGCCTCAAGGTGCATATCTCGCAAGTCAAGCGAGACCACTCATCCCTGGCCCCCCTTGAGGCCACACTACCGACCGCGTCTCCCGTCTACGACGGAGCCACAGACGCCACTATCAACAATCGACCGGATACAGCGATTTCGGCCAGCCACGGGGACGCCCACCTGCCACAAATCGACACCTGGACTTCCGGACAAGACTCCGCTGACACGACACCCGATCGTGCGCAGGCCGAGCAGTCAATTCCACCTGGGTCGGAGACTCGGATGACACCGTTCCCGAGGGTCCTGGACAGGCCCTCCGTCGCAACCCAACACTGGAAACGACGCCGAGGACGACCAACGAAAGCAGAGGCAGCAAGAAGAGAAGCCGAGCGCAAGCTCGCGTACCCTTCGCCGACGCATCATTATCATCTAAGGCGCAGGAGAGGATTCCCTGCATAACATCCGGATCATCATCAGCGCTGATTAAGTGTAGTGATAAAGTGCTAATTATTAAGTTCAAAGTGCTTAGTGAATCAGTGCCTCTTTATTTAACAGAAGAAATGATATCTCATTCAATCGGACACAAAATTGATAATTTTTCATACCATATATGTACCTTGAATATCCATCACCATATGTATCATATTTGAATATACAAGACGACGAAAGACCAGTTGCGAACAAGCGAACCACGATACTCATATGCTCATCGATCCCCGGACGATTGATGCACGCATCCAAAAAACTTATTAATCGATAAACATATTCACATCGTGATTCCACATACGTCATACGCACGCATAAAAATGTAATGTCACGACGCATTGCAATACTAATATATTGTAATGCGACCGTCCGTTACAAGTTCATACAAACACTAAAGTCAGCACACTTAATATGTAATGCGACCGCGCATTACAACATACGCGAAAGTAATCGAACCATTCATTACCTACATCGACGCGTCGAACACAAATTGTAATGCGGCTGCGCATTACAATACACATATTTGTAATCAGATCATTCATTACAGAAAACATCGCGCATACACTCAGTCTGTAATGCGACCGCGCATTACATTACCCGCGTTAGTAATTGACCCATTCATTACAAACCACGCGGTACACTTTTGGCCTATATAAACCCCCGGTTTGCTTGGCCAAGCACTCAGTCCGTCACCGACTCGCCGTCGCGACGCATACTCCACGACACTTGGCCCATCCGTGGCCCCGCTTCCTTGTACACGACGTATCCTGGTGCCGTCAGGAACGTCCTCGCCGACACGTAGTGCATCATCCGAACAATTCGTGACATATCACAGTGACAGTATCCAAAGTGCCCGTTCACTGGCATGAGTGACCGGGTGTGTATCGTGTTCGTGTTTCGCCCTGGTGCGGAGTCGCAACTTAATTTGGAAACGATTCGAATCATTCGTCTTCCTACCCCCGTTCCCGTACCAACGGCTCATTGACATTGTTATTTGATAATTGTGCCGAATGGAGCGTAATAATAAGGGCCGTGCCCGTGTGAATACCGACCGAAGCGAAGCCGAGCACCGGCGCAACTTATACGGGCTCCAGCAAGCCAAGAACCTTGCCCGTTTAGCCGTGCTCCAGGCAATCGCCGCTGATCAGAAAAAGACTGCTCCAGCTGAGAACATCTCGTCTCCACCCAGCGAGACGCGGGAGTGAATACACTCTCATTGACAGGGATCCCAGTTTGTTTTCTTTTGTGTAATTTTCTTATTCAATTGAATTCATTGTCGAGCGGATCCGCCGGGCAACTGTCAAAATATACTTCTGCGAATTTGAAACTATGCTGCGCACCAAAGGATGAGCTCCCCCTGGCTCCCCCAAAGATGTCGAGTATGGGTATTTTACACTGATGCTTCGACGTAACAATCCGTGTAAGTTACATCCGGTACCTATATGTAATTGCGTTGTCGTCCCGCCTTTTACATCGCAGAGCATTTCGCATCATTTCGGAGTTCGAGAGAGTTCGATAGGATCGCCATGCAAGAGAGAAAACAGTGAGAAAGATCAACGATTTTCAGGAAATTACGTATTACATTCCGCTTGACATTGAATAAACTACATCTGCATATGTGTTTAAGCTATTTTATTGGGCGTTGACTGAAAGGTTGCTGAAATCGGGTGAGTATCCAAAAATTTGCCAGATCGCATTCTCATCACCTAACCTCGTTCGCAAATGTAAAAGAACGTTTGAAGGTCAAATTACGGAATTCGAGAATTTGTATGAATACTTACTGATTTTAGATGCTGATGTTGGTGTTGTTACCTAAATTTCATAAACTATAAAGTGCAAGATTGATAAAGTGCATGATATTTATGATATTGTTTCTTTGCAGTGCTGTACATTTAATTTAGTCAAAGTACAATGAATCAAAAATCTCCTAAAACCAAATCTACCCAAATCAAGAATGAGCCTGAGAGCGATGGTGAAAACTCCAGAAGGAGTCAAATTAATACAAGAGCTCGCTTAAATTCAAGTTCTTCGCCTCATGTAGATGCTAGCAAGGTGACACTTGCACAGTTGAAAACTGTGAGCAAACTGAAAACTGTAAGTATAATGCATAGTACACAATTTAGAAAGAATATGTTTGAGTAATGAAATATTTGAAGATGTTAGGTTCCAAAAATCCTGAGCAATGTTGCAGTCGTATCACCAAGTAACGAAGCATTACTATCAAGCTCATCAGCATCTCAGATTTATCAAAGTGAAAATGTATTACCACATGAAGCAGATATGAGCAAGCATGATACACAATTTGAAATGAATATGTATGAGTAGTGAAATATTTGAAAATTTTAGGTTCCAAAGATCCTGAGCGATGTTGCAGTTGTATCACCAAGTAAAGAATTATTACTACCAAGCATAATGGCATCTCAGATTTGTCAAAATGAAAATGTATTACCACATGAAGCAGATATAACAACCAAGAGAGAAAATCACATCAGCAACTCATATGTTGAAGAAAATATTTTCAATATCTCAAATGTCGATGACGAAGATTTAACTGTAGAGATACAGAGATGTTAGAGTTATCGGAGGTGAAAGAAGTTGGAATACCAGATGAAGACAATAACAATTCAAAATCTACAGATGTTGAAACTGACTCACATGATATTAGTGATGCTGAAAGGTATTTGATTCACTATGACAGTTCCCAATTTGTTCTTAAATTTAAAAGTTTCTATTTTGTTTCAGGAAACATGATATGACTGCATCCGTTCAAGGTTCAAGCCCATTGGAGACGAGTGTTACACCTGTGTTAGTACTCAAACCTCATCTGATGTACACTCTTGAGAGTTGTTTTAAATTTATTACTGTAATCACTTTTTCAGCAAAAAATATAAATTTACATCTTCAAAAGTATGAGAACAATTAGACACAAATGATGTAACTGCGTGAGTAGCCAATATTTTTCTCCTATACTGTCTTGTAAGTTCTGAATATTGAACATTTTGTAGTGAATACACTGGATATGTTGATTTTGTCGATTGCGTGGCTGGAATTCCTGAATATGGGAAACTTTTTCGGATGGTATTGAATAACAATGATGGATACCGCATGATGGTGACATCATGGAAAACCTATATACAAGCCACTTTAGATGTTGCTGAAGTTGGGAATGTAAAATACTTATTCAGTACTCATTGAAGATGATATTTCTTTATCATGAATCAATCTCAGGATGTTAATTCTTCAGGTTCTTGAGATACGAGGGCTGATGGTCAAACATAAAGAAGACACTCGCAATAATCTTGGAAGTGGTAAATGTTACTTCGAGACACAGGCTATTACATCTCGTAAAATCCTTGGCAAGATGGATAATTTACCTATTGACTGTGGTATTTGTAAGATAGATTTTGACAAAATAGAACATGCGCAAGGTATTATCTGTGAGTTTCACATTTTTTCATGTGCTATTGTATACTAGGGTATAAGAAACTTTCTAATCGTCGATTTATTTTGTAGGTATCGAAGGTACTGTGAAAACAGCACCGAGGTTACAAAAAAGTTCTATTATTGGTAATCGAATTGTTGGAGGTATAATAAATGGTGAAAGAGTCCTAGAAATCACCTTGCCTGAAGACCAGAAGGTCGATGATGTATTGAAAGGAGAGAGAGTTAAGGTCATCCGTGCCATAACAAGAAAGACCCATGGGTTACATGTCTTGAAAGTAGCAAATTCAGAAGATATTATCAAAATCTCAGGATTGATTATGGATAACGTAGAGTATTTCATAAATGCATACATTCATGTTTGACAAATGATACTCATGTTGAAATATAATTGCCATATGAATGTCGAAGTAGTTTCAAACTCAAAAGCGGTCAGATACCTGTTCGAATACGTTTTGAAAGGTCACGATGCTGCATCTATACACATCTCGGGAACACAGAATAATGACACACAAGTAATTGAAGACCATAATGAAATTCTGTGGTATTCTGAACAAAGATATATGGGACGATGTGAAGCTTATTGGCGCACACACTATAGACTATATGTTATGGGCCACACAATAGAAAGATTACCACTGCGTTTACCAAACGATCAATTTAGATGAAATTGAAACGAAAGGAACAATGTTGACCGAGTACTTCGAACTCAACAAAAGAGATGCTCTAGCCAGAAATTTTACAAACCAACAAATCCCAGAACACTACACTTTTACAAACGTAACTATTGACAACGTTACAAAAAAAAATATGGAAAAGAAGACAAGCACATTTCAAACATGGAATAATTGGTAGATTATATCATATTTATCCCAACAACGTAGAGCTATTTCACATGCGATTATTACTATTATACTACAAAAGTGCTCAATCCTTCGACGATTTGGAAACAGTTAATGGCCACACATTTTCAACGTTTAAAGAAACATGTTTGGCGTTCGAACTAATTGGAAATGATGCAGAATGGATAAAATCAATGCAAGATGGTGCGGAGTAGTTAATGCCGAAACAATTGCGAAAACTTTTTGTGAGAATCATAATATTCTGCAACTCAAACAATCCGCATGATTTGTGGGAAAAATTCAAAGATAATATGTCGCAAGACATGATGAGGAGTTTAGGGAAAATAGGAGCCATCGAAAAAACGAAGAAACTGATATGTAAATACTTGGAAGAAAACAATTATGACCCCCAAAAATGATTCCCTGACTACGCAGAGTCTGCAAAACAAAATGATCCAAATATTGCGAATATGACTATTATCAATTCGAACAGTAACGACTGTTTAGCGTCTCTAAATGATGAACAGAAATTCGCAATCGAAACAGTGATTTACAAACTTCTGGGAATAAGAAGCCCAGCACATGATATGAGTGAGACATGTTTCTTTGTAAATGAATGCGGAGGTGCGGGTAAGACACACTTGTATATCAAACTTAATGAATACTTAACATCTTCAAACAAAATAGTTCGCTTGATGGCATTTACTGGAATAGCCTCTACAAATTCATCAGGTGGTAAAACGATTCACAAAATTTTTGGACTTCTAGTACCACTCTATTCAGATTCCTCGACAAATATTAAAGCACAATCCAAAGAGGCTAATTATTTGAGGTCAGTCCATTTATTCATCGTAGACGAGGCGCCTATGGCACCAAAATATGCTTTTGAAGTAATGAATGGAACACTCCAAGCATGATGGAAAACGACAAAGTTTTTGGTAGGAAAATTGTAGTGTTTGGTGGAGACTTCAAACAAATTTTACCAGTTTTGTCGAGAAGTACAAAAACTGAACAGATGAGTCTATCACTAAGAAATAGTTATCTGTGGGAGTACTTCCAAGTTTTTCATTTAAAACAAAATATGAGAACTTTGCCTTCGCAAAAGGAATTGTGTGATTCTCTTTTAGAAATGGGTAATGGAACTTTGAACACTAATCACAGTGATCTTGACATTGACGGGCGCACCGGGAGGCGGTGACGGATAATTGGATGAGTGGGGATGTCTGGGGTGTTTTGAATGATAAAACCCATGGTTTTTATGCTATAGATGTCAGGGCCACTACCTCGCACAATGTTCGTATAGAATCACACATCACCCACACACGGTATCGTATCTTAAGTTATCCGCCACGCTTTTCGCCGCGGCGTGATGCCACGGTCATGCCGGCGTCCCGTCCAGCCTCGACGCGCAGGCGCACGTGAGGCTGTGTAAAAAATACGCAAGCTTGGACGGCGAGAGGTCCGCCTGTCCCGGTGTCGAGTAAAAAAACTACTGCCTCGTATTCTCTTTCTGTCGTTCTTATATAGGTAAGATGAAATAGAAACCGTACGCTTGGGAAGCGTACGATTGAATGTCGTATCTAATCGTACGCCGGAACGGCGTACGAATTGTATGTAAAAAGCTTACATGGAAAAATTCGTACGCGTCAAGAGCGTACGAATACATGCCGCTGATGGCCATTAAATGATTTATTAGCACCTTGTGTACGGTCGATGAGTGTACGCTTCTTTTTTCAATTAGGATTATGTACTGTCGAAGGGCGTACGTTTTTACTAGAAATTCTGCCTAATTGTTGATTTTATGAATATGCTTAAGTTCGTACGTTGGTTGAACGTACGTTATTGGTATCGAATTATGGCTAATCAATAAAACTAAGGATTGGCTCGAGATTTGTACGCCTAGCGGGCGTACGCGGTTAAAACGCAAAACTTTACACTTGGTTTCGTACGCCTGGTGGGCGTACGTCTTTTGCGATGAGTTATGACTAATTTATAGCTCTGAATTGCCTTTGCATTGCCGTACGCCTGATGAGCGTACGACTTTTTTAAGATTTTGCGAAAGTTTTTACGTTAGCAACATGCATACACACACGCGATGAAAAATGGCACGATTGAGTGAAAGTTGATTGAAAATTACATAAAATGATGATTTGATGAATATTAGATTATTGTCAACATAAAGCATTTTAGAAAAAAAGATATTATCATTAATGGTGACATCGTTAAAGACACGTATTCAGAAATTATCAGATCCGAAGAATTTGAGAAATTGAAAAACGTAGCAAATTTAGCACCCCTCAATGATGATGTAGATAAAATTGATAAAAATGTGGTTGAACTCTTGCAAAGTGATCAGGGAAAGATATATCTCAGCATAGACAGTACTCAAAGATTGGAAAATGCTACAATTAACCGAGCAATTTCGCCAGAACATCTTAATTCATTAACACCAACATCACTGCCACCACATGAATTGAAATTACGAAAAACAGTATTATCATGTTGATCAGAAATTCATGTGTAGATGAAGGTCTATGTAATGGCACGAGATTTATGATTAAAGAAATGCGCGATGATACTCTTTTGTGTGGAGTTATAACAGGAGAACACAGTGGAGAGATGGTCTTTCTATGTCGTAAAGGAATAATATCAGAACGAGATTTCCCTTTCGAATTCCAAAGATTACAATATCCTTTCAAACTAGCTTTTGCTATGACGATCAATAAATCGCAAGGACAAACATTTGACAAAGTCGGTATATCATTAGGAAGAGACGTTTTTGCCCACGGACAATTATACGTTGCTTTAACACGAGTAAAATCATGGGATGGTTTCAAAATATATATTCCCTACAGGCGAAAACACATTAAAAACTATGTTTATCAAGAAATCTTACTAGATGAATAATCATACAATTGAAAAGGACCCCGCCATAAATGATAGGATTTTGGCTTTCAGCGAATTCGACTGAATCGGCAATCAATCGATAGAGCTCGAAGAGCTGAACAAAAGTCTCTATTGCCGCTAAGCTCGAAAAATTCTTGTTCTCGAGTGATTTGATCGCAAAGTCGCCGATTTTACCGAGCTAAAATAGGGTTATGGCACCAATCGAACAATAACATACGATCGAATTCGCTCGGCTTGTTCGGTATATACTTTACGGCTAAGTTTGATTGATGCAGCAAGGATTTTTGCGTCGCACGCAATGAATAAGTCCTCTCAAGAAAATCTTTCACTGCTGTCGGCTCTCGCGGGATATTTTCAGTGCCTACAAAATCGAAACATTTAGAGAGATCGCGATATATCAAACGGCCTGTGGGATGTAGTAGATCATCAAGGCAAATATGATATGTTTTACATCAACGAGATATACATGCAACGTCAAAAGCTCACGCTTTTACGGAAGGGTGCGTCGCATACGGCGTTTTTCGGCTGTAAAATTGAGAAATACGTCTAACTCTCTCAGTACAAACATGAAACAAATCGTTGAGCCGCAGTCTCTTCAAACTGTTAGTGGTTGGAAGTCACGATATTTTTACCCTCCTAGTTTTTTTGGGGGCGGGGGGGGGGGGGGGGGGTTCCCACAAACATTGAAGAAAATCTCTATGGCTTCTCAGAGAGATATTTGTTTTGGTTCTTGGATAGCGATTGGATTTCGCATTATATCGCGTCCGACTCGAGCATGGGAAAATCGAATGAGAGACACCTTTATATCGGTAAATGTCACGAGAATCTTTTTGATTCTTTCTAAGTTTGCAGATTGAAACTCATACAAATATTTGAGGAGATGACTATTGATTTTTGACAAAATATATGTTTTGCTGGGAATGCGTAACTCACGAAGCATCGAGTTCTTATTTCTCAAGCTAGGTGTGACCTGACGTAAAATGTGATAGGAACAAGAAGGTTATAAAAGTTGCAAGTTATGGGATGTTGCATGTCCTTCCAAAATTCCCATATTGAAAGATATACAATTCAAAATTTTTGTTTATAGATAATTCACAAAAAAACATATAAGCAATATAAGCAATACCGGATGAAAAATTTGATAAACAAATAACCGTTCCAGATTACAATAATTTATCCAAAAAAACTACAAAATGGAATGTGCCCGAATGATGAAGCTAGCCACAATACATATCTCTCACTAGGAATACGCACCCGTAGCGCACATTTTCTCGTCTAGTCCCTATCCTATTCCGCATTTAATCGAAAGTCGATGGTCGAGGTCGACGGGGTTACGCTCGAAGATCAGCTGATCGTCGTCGGTGCGGAATCTCGCGAATTCGCAAGAGTGTGTACCGTGCGTGATGTCGCGTTGATGTGGGTGTCCCCGCTCAGATTGGCGCCGTGATACAGATTTAGTTTGGTAAAAGTGTATATGTGTGGCCCGAGTTGGGATGTTTACACTGTACATCGGCCACGCAGGCGCCAGCAGAAGACACAGACGTCTCCACAATTCATGGCTCTCTCAATCAAAGGGGAGGGGATTCCAGGAGAGTGCGCACGCGGGGGAATCCTGCTGTTTCTGTTCAAGCGACGTGGCGCGAGAACTCAAATGGAACAAAACATGATCCGGGGAACGCACTAGTGGGCAAAGTACAACCGCGCGCGCGGTTGTCTCTGGTCCGTATTCCATGAGAATAATTCACTGAATCAAGGTCTGTTTGTCCTCAAAAGTCGTCCATCGTAGGTTCAGGAACGGAATCGCAGGCAACAGTAAAGGAATCGCGGGTAACAATAACGAATCACGAATAGCAAATACGATCCATCCATGGCTCTCTCAATCAAAGAGGAGGGGATTCTCGGAGAGTGCGCGGGGGGGGGGGAATCCTGCTGTTTCTGTTCGACCGGTGTGGCGCGAAAACTCAGATAGGATAAAAGATGAGCCGTAGAATGTACGAGCGAGCAAAGTATCATCGCGCACGTGGTTGCCTTCGGTCCGTATCCGTCGGAGTATGTCACCAAATCAAGGTCTTTTCATCCTCAATGAGTCGTTTATCATATATTCAGGAACGGAATCGCAGGCAACATCAACGAAATCGCGGAAATCGAAAACAAATCAAAAATAACAAAATCCGCGCACTTGCGCGCGTCTCAAGTTCCTAGTCCCCCCGTTTATTAATCCACATCTGCGATTAGTGTTCACATGTATCGAATCGCTCTTTTCAACTCGAAGATCGACTCGATTCTGTTGATCGATCTATCTGTGGGGGTCGCCATTTTGGTGTTACCTATTCTGTTTATCAACGCCAGTATGGAAGAATTCTACTGATATGTCTGTTGTTTCACTTTCGGAGTCGGTATAGACGATTTCTACGTATTTACTTATATTAGGGCTCAGATTGGAGTCGAGAAATGTTTTGGTGTTTGTTTCAAAAATTCCACTTTGACAAACCGCGCGCGTAGCGTGCAATTCTCGTCTAGTCCCATATCTTAATCTCCATCAGTCTCATGTATCTAATCGAAGTCGAACGCGATCAGCTGTTGTCTCGAATCGTGTTCGTGGCCGTCTTCGCATCGGTGGTCAAGGACGTTTCTAGGGTTCGTTCACGAAATCGTTTCGGTGTTGTAGAAAAGATGATCAATCTGGAAGTTTACAATCGAGGTCACTGTGATACATCATTGAAATTCTGTGAACGGCGAATGAAAACCATTTCCGTTGAGTTAGGATGTCATTAAAGGTCTTAAAGGTCCAAGTGTAGGCTAAAAATCGTGGACGTAAGAGATGGATGGCCCCTGCCGAAAGAGTTAATCGGCGCACAAATAAGTGGATCAGCGTGCGCGCTCATGTAGACCACGCCCACTGTAACTCCGTTTTAGGCTCGCACATTCAAAACTCCACTTAAAAGGCCTCAAATTCACTACGGACATGTATCGGTAATTGTCATACTGATTTTTGGGTGCATTCGTCACAACGATCGATATTTTATAACAGTTTCTACTGGGCTCTGATTATTTTTATGTTGACCGATAGGAGGTTTTCCCACCCATTGTGACTATGGAAGTATGTGTCGTATTGCGGTATTGTGTCATTTCGACGGACATTTCCAGTTTTCAGCACGAAAAGTTGGCTTGGAACAAGACGCGCTCCCTTAATAGTATGCAGAGAATATTTCATTCGTTGTGCCATGAAAAATCGGATACGATTTTCATCTTGAATGAAAAAAAGGTTGATGGTTGCCGTCAAAATAAGAATCATTGTACACCAAACCAGATACCCATCATCTTGATACCGGTTTGATTATGATTTCCCAAATAAAGAAAAAATGATGTCCCACGCGCGATTCCGCGCGCGGAGAATATGTCCTAGTCTGTAACTGAGGGATTTACTAGGATCAGGAAAGTTAGGTAAGTTAGGGTTTAGGTCCGGTTTAAGACTTTAAAGACAGCGTTTCATCAATAGAAACATATATTGAAACCATATTTACAAATAGTCATGAATGATAAATAGTCAAAAAAACGAATCTGGTATTTATTACTGCTGCGTGTGTTACAAATGCGGTCTAGCCCAATAAACGGTTGATACAGGGTACATACTAATACGGGTTATGATAGAGCCACGGAGGAGCTCCCTCATAACCCGTATTGATGGAGCCACGGAGGAGCTCCCTCATACTGATATGACATGAACATACAAGCTCAATCCGCATGGACATACAGTTCCCCGATTGTTACCAAACTTTCAAAACTCACACGAATTGATTATCCCATGTAAACCATGTTCTCAAAAAGCTAGATTCAACCTTATCAAGTATATTCCATCATGTCTATGATGGAAAATGAAACGGTGTAAGTCATGTACGGGCTGAGCTTGTGTGCTCTCAATATTCTGCTTTGGGCGAATCTTCAGACATGTTTCTATTATATCCCGGTCGTGAAATACTCTCCCCTCATCATATTTGGATCTTCCAAGATCATACAAGTCAACAAATTATCCTAATGAGTCGTTTCAAATAACCCAAATCCCAGAGACATTTCAAATGAATCATTCACTTTAGGTATAGCCTGGGGTAAGTAACACCTAACCCCGCCTACCCGATCATACCGTTAGTGATTGTGAGATACTACTAATTGTCAGTCCACTTTCGAAACTAGCAAAAAATCTGCCTAGGACGTGGTTCAGATGAGAAAATCAATTTGTGTCTGATCTGAAAGCTTGGAAACTCTCTGCATATCGAAAATATGAATATTCAAGTGATACAAGCTCAGTCGGCGGCGAATATGTTCCACAGCTTGTATCCCCCAAATATTCATATTCTGGTAACGCCCCTAGCGGTCAAATTGGTAAATCGCAGAACTTGTATTGATCATGAGCACAGAACACACACCAGAGGATCATGAGTGAACCAAGCGGTCGTGTTTCAGATGTGACGGTAAAACCGTCACAGCTGTTTGAGAAATTAAGCGAATCTCTCTCGTCGTGTCTCGAGCCAGCAGCCTCCCAAAAAACACGTATTTACGTAAAATACGTCTTCTTTTCGAGGTGCTGCTGTTCAAGACAACGACGATGCCGCATCCAGCACTCGATGCGGTTATGCCTGGGGGCAGGCAACCCGGCCTACACCTATGATGGCCGCAACCAACAGCCTATAGGAGGCTGGTGGTATTCTCCACAACAAACATCAGCTGGTGAAGCCCAGGGCGAGCTACCCGGGCAACAAGATGCGGTTCTGCCCTTTTAGGGCCCACCACGACGCGCACTTACCCCGCGGCACCACAGGAGGGGCCCGGGGCCCGTGCCACGAAGAATACTTGCCGAGGCCCTTGCTCCCGGGTGAGCAAGGGCGGGCGCGATTCGCGCATAAAATTGGTTGCACTTGTGTCCTAAAATACGGCGTTTGGGGTGGAAAATGGTAACAGCCGGTGCCCGCAAGCACCGTGCTGCATCCATAGCCCACCCCCAACAGCTAGGCACCCGGCAATAAGTGCACCATGCCGAAATGCACGTTACACCTGCATGCCCCGCACGGCCACAACACTGCTGCTGTCCCGGGTGTGCCAGGGTGATGCCGCGGAGACGATGCCGACGAGATGATACAGGAGTACTGCCGACGGGGTTGCACACCTGGGGGAGTCACCCCAGGGCTATTTGTCATCCGGGCAGCTGCCCCATACACAAATAGCCCCTCATGCCGCGCTGCACAGCTGATGCTAGGTTATGGGTGCATGCAGCACTTGTTGCATGCACCCGAGATGCACCAGCTCCTTGCCGACACCCGGACGAGCACGCACGATAACACCTGGCCACCCGGGTGACCCCGAGCACGACGACAACGATGATGACGATGTGCACGCGAGCTCGCGCAGACGACACACTGCCGGGCTGCTGCTGCCGGCGCGGGGGCGCTGCCAACGGGTATACCTACCTCAGGGTAGGTTATACCGCATTTTGCCGACCCGGGAGCCCTGATGATACCCGGACATCCACCGCTGGGTGGAAAATGGTATGCAGACGACACACACAGGCCATTATGTATGTGTGTGGACATGTAGGAGATTGCCTAGGCAGACTGCGAGTGAATATTATTGCCGTGAGGACTGCCCATATAGGTATAGCGTTGCCGTGATGAATACCTATATAGGTATAGCGTTGCCGTGACGAGTATATGTAGGTATATGTATACTCGTGTGCCTGATTGCATAGCGTGAAAGTACGAAGAGTGGAGGCAATAGCGAGTTGCGCAGAGCCTCCACGCTTACAGATGCTTGCCGTGGGTGCGAGTGAGATAGAATAGGTAACTGGTGGAGGCCAGCAAACAGTGCCGTACCCACAGCCAAGCAGATCTCTGTCGTGAATTCTGTATCTTGCTGACGATTTGCTGCCTTGCGCTCGAACGCATAGTTCATAATTTGCCGCGCTCCCGCTACCAGAGGGCGATGTTGGCTTTCCGCGGATTTTGAGAGCCAATCAAAATTATTGCTGCCGACCAATCAGAGAGCCTCATTTTATTGAGGAAGAAGAAGAGCTTTGCCGGCAGGAAGCCGGCCATTGTGCCACTTGTTGGATTGCCTCGAGAGTGACCACACGTTCTTGCGTCTTCGCCTCGTGCTCCAAAGTTTTTGCCGTGAGCCCCCCAGGAGTCCAGGGTTGCTCACCCGACGTCAAGGGTCGGATATACAAATATTTGAAGGAAGTCAAGGAGTTATTGCCATGATTGCCAGGATGTCGCATAATAGCGGTGAGTGGTTTTGATCTTATTAATACTTGGTGAATTTTCTCGCGCGTCCCTCGAGAGCCTCGTGCGCGCGTGTTAGCCATCGTCGGGCTTTGCCGAACCGGACTCCTGGGGAGGCTAACGGTGCTGGAGTGCACCCTAACAAATTTGCCGAGACTCCAGCACACCCCAGCAGTCGCGGACGTGTCGTGATCCCCCGCGTTAAGGGTGGAAAATCGGTGCGAGGGCAAAGAGACCTCTTGCCTCGTGGCATGCGAAATTGCCGCGGAGCAGCCATTTTGTGAGTGCTTCGGAGCAGCGTGCTCGTTCGAACTTGGAGTCCCAATTCTTGCCGAGACTGTGTGCCGAGATAGTTTAGTGTTTTCTTTTCCATTGTGATTTACAGGGAATTTTGAGAGACATTTTAATGAGAGAGAGACCCTTTTAATAATAATTATTGAATCTCCCGGAGTACTATTTGTCGGGATTTCCATATGTAGATTTTTGTATCGACCGCGTAGAAGTAGCGTGTACAGAATATAGTGCCGAGATTATTCTTTTATTATAAACTGCGATTTAATTATTTCGAGTGTGAGCGTCCCCTCTCCCTTTTTTTCGACTTTTCAGGCGAATAAGGTAAGAAGAGAACGAGTGATGCAGTAAAGCTGAGTTCCAGTTAGAATCTAGAGTCGCGTTTGCCGAACTTTGCGCGCGAGACCTGCAATTTAGGTTAAGAGTCCTGATTAAATAAATAAGTGTGACCCGTAAATTCATTTGCCACGTCACAATGGCGACCGTGACAGGACTCACGCGACTTTGAAAATTTTGTACTGTGATTTTATTGCCGTAGCTCGTGTTGTCGTGATTTTGGGGTTGCTCCAAAAATTCCTGGGTGCGTTCTAGCTGCTCTAGTTATCTTGGAACGCGATCTGGCCGTTCGGAAAAATTTTTGGACACACTCTTGCCGTTCCGAAAAATTTTTCAGTGGACTTTTGCCACTTTTAAAAGTTTCTGAACGACTTTCGCCGTGTGTAAAAATTTTCTGAGTGCATCTTAGGCACTTGTGAAAATTTCTGAACGAGTTTTGACGTTCGGAAAAATTTTTGGACACACTCTTGCCGTTCCGAAAAATTTTTCAGTGGACTTTTGCCACTTTTAAAAGTTTCTGAACGACTTTTGCCGTGTGTAAAAATTTTCTGAGTGCATCTTAGGCACTTGTGAAAATTTTTGAACGAGTTTTGACGTTCGGAAAAATTTTTGGACGCACTCTTGCCGTTCCGAAAAATTTTTCAGTGGACTTTTGCCACTTTTAAAAATTTCTGAACGACTTTTGCCGTGTGTAAAAATTTTCTGAGTGCATCTTAGGCACTTGTGAAAATTTCTGAACGAGTTTTGACGTTCGGATAATTTTTGGACACACTCTTGCCGTTCCGAGAAATTTTTCAGTGGACTTTTGCCACTTTTAAAAATTTCTGAACAACTTTTGCCGTGTGTAAAAATTTTTTGAGTGCATCTTAGGCACTTTTGAAAAATTTCTGAACGATTTTTGCCCAGTTTCAGATTGTTGCGGTGCTGCTAGGAGAGCGAAGGAGTTGTCCAAGTGCGTCTGCTGGTAAAAATCGTTGGTTTTTGCGTATCTTGCGTGCGTACGAGGCTCACCGCGTGTAGTAGTAGAGTAGTACCCTCTCTCACACCATAGTCATAGTGAAAGCGAATATTTCTCCCTGATTTGAATAGTTTGTACCCCATTTGCAGCCCTGATGCCTAGGATTTGGTAGAGTTACCCAGTCAAATCATTCCTGGTGGGACTTGAGTCTCACGTAGAGTTACCATAGCATCTTACTGCGGTTCACTGGTCCCGTAGCAAATTTCCTGGAGTCCAGGAAATTTCTCCCTGCCTGTGTACGCTGGCTTATCCTCCCTTGCATGTGTGTAAATATTTTTGAAGATTGATATTTGAATATATTTGGAATCTTGCCGAGTTTGATTTTCCTACAGCTCCTGGAGGTACCTGTTATCCTTGCCGAGGAAATTCTAAAGAATTTCTCCTGTCTCCAATCATTATTGTGGTCTCTGGCAGGGGATTTTTGGGGATTTTTTTCGGGTTTTCTGTACGAAACTTGGAAGTGATCGATTAGGGAGTTATCGAGACTCAGTTAACTGAGTGTAGTGACGCGTGTGCATAGACTCACGGAATTGTAGGAGGGTTTGCCACGTACTGTGGGAATACCAAGTAGCCTTAGTGGGAATAGCTGGGAATTTGACAGGATTTGAAGTAGCTGCCGTACTTTTGCCGGGTTTTTGGACTAGTGGGTTGCGTCTGGGATGGCCAGGGGTAGACCGAAAGCCTTGCCGCCGCGACCTATGATCCCAGGATTGCTGCGGTGCGGAGATATGGAGCTCATAGCGTTGTTGGAGAGGGATGAACGCTGCCAGCGGGTAGCTCAATTGATTTTCGCGTTAGATGGAGCAGCGGTGACGAGACAGCTGCAAGCAAAGGGCTTGAATGATAGAGGAACTCGTGAAAGCACGCGTTCGCGACTGGTAAGGGCGGAGCTCAGAGAGTGTTTCCCAGAAGCAGATGTACCATGGGAACCAGAAGTAGACGAGGCCGGGGGTGTGGACCCCTCCGAACCTCCAGAGTCATGGCGACGTTCGGACCGGTCTCGCCGTGAAACGTCCCAACAGAGTAGCATCATAACTAGTACAGAAGCCGCAGCGACCGAGTTAGTTTCGTCAACTACAGTTTCTCTGTCAACCACGACTTCCTCGTCGACGGGATCGCACAGCGGGGTCGCTGACTCGACGTCAACTCTGCCGTGGCCTGCAACTTCCGGATTACCACCCTTTTCAGTTGCTCCGACCTTCACGACCGCATCGACCGTTGTGACTGTTGCCGCGACGACTACGGTGACCACATCAGTGTCAACGACTACGCAATCTGCCGTGCGGGTACCGAGTAGTATTCCGGGTCCCATTTCCTCCCCAGCTGTTAGCCATGTGCCGTTTCAGTTGCCGAGCAGTAGTCTGCTGATCTCGCAATCGAGTCATCGATTGATGACACAGATGGCCGCGATGTCGGGTGCTATATTAGCAGGCGCCGCGATTCCAGATGCGCTGATATCTGCCTCGGGATCGCAGCAACCGCCTCCCGTATATGCCGACGACTTGTTGTTCGATCTGAGCCCTAGGAGTGGTGCTATTCCACGAACCAGGCCTAGTGGGACTGTGGTTCCACCTGTTTCGGTCAATCCTAGGCCAGTTAATGCCAGACGAGTCGAGATCGTCGAGGAGAGTCAGTCGTCGGAAGCTGAAAGCAACAGCGAGTCGGTGGGTCACCGGAGTGAATCGAGTCAACGAGGCTTGCCTGTAGACCCACCTTATCTGCCAATGCTACCACAACACCCAGTGGGACATCGCCTTTTAGGAACTGACTACCGGACACTGAATCACCTCACCGAGCGCAATCCAGAGTTGTCGCGTGGAGAAACGATGTGGTGGGACCACGACGAAATTCCGTCCGGTATAGATGACCCTCGGGAAAATAGGCCGCGTTCGAACCGTGCCAGTTGCCGTGAACCGAAGTTTGAGCGCGGAAACTATCGAGACTCGAGTGACGACGAACCACCGCCAGGTTACGCGTTCAATAGTTCGAGGCGTCGTGAACCCTCGCTAGATAGCCTCAGCAGTTGCGCGGATCAACCGGAATTTCCACCCAGTGAGAGGCGCTCGCGTGTGCCAACTACTGATAGCGTGAATACCAACGTGAACCCACGCGGAACTGAACGTGCATCCAGCAGACGTCCCAGCCGTGTCGAGCCGATACCAACAGTCTCAGAGACGCGGAAGCGTTCTCCCCCGAGCCAGCCTCAGCGAACACACACTAATGAGAACCGACATCCGCGTGATCGATCGGTGGACAGTTGCCGAAATCGTGTTGTGCCGGGTCAAGAGCGGGTGATTCTAGGCCACTCTCGAGAAGCGGAGGGGCGACGTGCCGGGTCGAGTGCCGTGCCGCACCACCGCGACCATCCTGTCGAGGGCTCCTGCAGTCGTGTCGACCCACCAACCTCAAACCGAGGGCCTCGGTGCTCATCGCAAATTGATCGTACGGGTCAACGACAAACTTCAGGTGACCATACGCAACGTCACCGCCCCAGGGACCACCGAAATTGCCGAGATATCCCCCGAGATGCCGATAGGTGGCGCGATAGTCGCCATGGTAACCACGGTAGCCGAGATAGTTCATCAGATAATTCTCTTCCGCGGAACTCACGCCGTGATAGACGTTCAGGGTCGGATTCGGATAGGTCCAGGCAACGAGGGGGGCGACGTAGGTCACGAAATTCTCGGGATGGTCACCGCGAAAGACGCAGGAATCACAGACGTCGTGAGAGTAGCGAATCTGAGTATGATACCTCAGATGATGACTCTAACTGGAGTCAGGCGGGTCAGGCAAACGC
Source organism: Eretmocerus hayati (assembly GCA_029851415.1). Classification (NCBI taxonomy): domain Eukaryota; kingdom Metazoa; phylum Arthropoda; class Insecta; order Hymenoptera; family Aphelinidae; genus Eretmocerus; species Eretmocerus hayati. The sequence goes on along the minus strand of CM056742.1, from coordinate 135,122,691 downwards.
GAGGACGTTTCAAATTATTAAGATGCTGCAGAGCATGAAGATTAGCTTCGGTGGGGGGGGGGCAGAGAAGGCCCGGAGGAGTTCCTGGCCAATCTCAAGGACTGCCGGCGGATGCTGCCAGTGACGGATGCCGAGATGTTATCTGCCGTGCCTGCCGCGCTGACCAGAGATGCCCGCAGTTGGTATCGTACTCATCAAGATGAGTTTGAGACGTGGCCAGAGTTTAAGCATGCCTTCAGAGATCAGTATGTCGGACATTTGGATCGTCAAAATGTGATGGACGAGCTCCAACATCGCACCCAGGCAAAGGGTGAAAAGGTTGCCAAGTATTTGACGTGTATAAAAATAATTTTGGGCCATTTCAAGAGACCACCTCGTGACCGTGATGTGTTTGAGATTGTGCGTCGAAATTTATTGCCGGAACTGCGCAAGTACTTGGAATCTAAGAGAGTTAGAACGTTAGAAGACATACAATACTATGGTCAGAAGTTTGAGCGTAGCAAAGACCTAGACGCTCGCTACACTGCACCGCCCCCCAAAGAGAGGTCGCGTATACCAGGTGCAGCCTACCAGGGATCGAGCCAAGCCCCTCCACGGGGTAAGCCGGGGCGAAATGAGACTGCCGGGACGGAGCCTACCGATGCCGAGGCCCCCAAACCAGGGGTGAGTGCTCAGCAGAACCGCAACAGGAATCAGAGTGGTAAAACTGGTGCCAAGGTTACTCAGCCGATTAATCCAGCCACCCCTGTCGACACTTCGACAACGACCGCACCTGCGACGAGTCAACCTCAGCCAAGTGCTCCACCACCAACGACGCAGCCACAACCTGCCGCGATGGCGCCCTGGATGCCAGATCCCGGAAGATGGCCACAGTATCCGATGATGTATCCCTATCCACCGTATGCCGGGTATGGACAACGCAGGCCACCAGGCGCGGGTCGAGCGAGAGTCAGTGGGGACCGTATGATAAAAGACGAGCGAATAAGTAAGGGCCTCTGTTTCAACTGCAATCAGCCGAATCACTTTGCCCACAGTTGCCCCACCAGGAAGTGCTATAAATGCTCTGCTCTGGGTCATACCGCCAGTGAGTGCCCGGAGGCTACTGCACCTGCTGGTGCTGCCGCGTCAGCCGTGGAAAAATGCCAGTTGTGCAGTAAAGTCGGAGTGACAGCACAGACGAGCCCAGATTGTAAGTTCAAGCTAGAGTACTTGGGAAACGGCCCAACGGGGGCCCAGAAAAACTCAGGTACTGCGTCCCCGCCAAAATAAGCGTGCCCTTGGCGGCAGAAGAGGAACCTGGGGGCCTTGACGAGGCCGTGCCAGAAGTTGTGAATGTGAAGAGAGAAAGTAATGCCGCGTGTGGGAATTTTGAAGTTCAGTCGGAGAGTCGAGAGCGAATGGAGGATTCTGAGAGCCTTGTGAGTGGCCAAGGGGAAGAGAAGAGACCTTATACACCATGGGTTGACAAACCTGAGCACCTTTGTGAAGGTATGGTGGCAAAACGGTCAAACACACCATGGGTTGACAAACCTGAGCGCCTTTGTGAAGGTATGGTGGCAGAACGGTGAAACACACCATGGGTTAGCGAACCTGAGCGCCTTTGTGAAGGTATGGTGGAAGAACAGCCGGTGACGTCATGGGTAGAGGTACCTGAGCGCCTTTGTGAAGGTATGACGGGGCTGAAAGTGGAGAAGCCGTGGGCAGTAAGAACCAAAGACCTCTTGAGAGAACGACTGGACCAGAAATTCCCCAAGAAGCGTTCGGTGGAAGTAGAACGTGGTGACGAGACCACCGATATTACACGGAAGGTGTATACCGGAGCCAAGTGTGATGATTTTCTTGTGGGTTTGCGCGAAGAGAAGAAATTCTCCATCCTGGGGGCCTTGAAAGTTGCTGTGGACGACGAGTTGAACTCGAGCGTGCCAGAGCTACCAGCCCCGGAGCAGAACCCGGGCGTGCCGAAGTGCGAGACTCAACCCCTAGTGGAGACCCAGTTTGACATTAATACATGCCTTGGAACGGGAGAAACTAGCCAAGCAATCAAAATTTACCGGGCCTGGTTGAAGTTCATGAAGGATGACGCGGTTGAATCCACTGTCGAAATCTCTGAAGAAGCTGGCGTGACCGAAGCTCGGAGCTTCGAGGATGGACAATTCGAACACGTGGATCCGGGAAGTCGTGTAGTTGCCGAGGTGTTGCCGTTGACCGCTCCGGAATTAGCCGAGGGGCCTAAGCTGAAGCCTGTACCGAGGAATTACGTTGAGGTAGTTCTGGGTGGTCAGTCTTTTGCCGCTCTCTATGACCCAGGAGCCCAAGTGTCCATGGTGGGTCCTAAGGTCACAAAGTTCCACGAGAAGAGAATCTATAGACAGACTGGCTACCTCAAAAGTGCGGTTGGGAGGAGTGTGACCCGAGCGGTCGGGTTACTGAGAGTGAATATGGAAATCGACGGAATCTCGCGACCTCTGGTGATGCAGGTGGTGAAAGAGCTCAACCATGACATGGTCCTAGGCATGGATTTCATGAAAGCCTGGCAATCTGACTCCGAGAATGCCGATGGTCGCTGGAGAGTCATGAAAGGTGAATATAAGGAATTCATTGGGGTGGGCCGGGCCCCTGAGAACCGGATGTTTGCTGAGTGTGCCGGATTAGCGGTGGGAAAGCCACACGAAGAAGCTGCCCTGGAGAAAATGGTCGAGGAAATGATCGAAGCTGCCGGGAATAGCCTTGGGTTGACTACGTTGGCTGAACATCGAATCGAGGTCACGGACCCCACGCCAATCAGGCACAAGTATCGAAGGATGGCCCCTGCCATGCTGGAGGTAGCACGTGAAGAGGTGAAGCGTTTAGCGGACGCTGGTCATATTGAACCATCGAAGAGTGCCTGGAGCAGTGCGCCAGTTTTGGTCCGAAAGAGTGATGGAACCTACCGGTTCTGCATAGATTTCCGCGATTTGAACAAAGTGACGAAGGAAGATGCCTATCTCTTGCCGAATATGGACGCCATACTGGACAAGCTCCGGAAGTCCCAGTACATCTCGAAGATAGACTTAAAAGAAGCGTATTTGCAAATTCCAATGTCTGAGGACAGCAAGGACTATGTAAGCTTTTCAGTACCAGGCGTTGGAGCCTGGAGGTTCAGATCCATGGCCTATAGCTTAACCAATGCTCCAGCGACCTTTCAGCGACTTATAGACCGATTATTTGGGCCTAAATTGGAGCCATTTGTCTTCGGGTATTTAGATGACATCATCGTGGCGACAGACACTTATGCCGATCACTGTAGGTACGTGAAACTGGTCATGGAGCGCTTGATTGGAGCCGGATTGCGAGTTAATCGGAAAAAGTGCGAAATTTGCTGCCAACAGGTCCGATATCTGGTTTTTCTGCTCGATGCCGAGGGGCTGAGGCCTGACCCAGAAAAGGTTGCTCCAGTTCGGGACTACCCACCTCCGAAATATCTGAAACAGCTCCGATCGTTCTTGGGCATGGTGGGATGGTACTCCAGGTTCATAGAACATGATGCCGAGATAAAAGTGCCGTTGCAAAAATTGCTCAAGAAAGACCAGCCTTGGAAATGGGGACCTGAACAACAGGAGGCGTTTGAGAAGCTCAAGGAAGCGTTGACGTCTGCTCCGGTGTTGTCGAGACCTGATTTTTCAAAGGTCTTCACGATACAGACCGATGCAAGCGCGCATAGCCTGGGAGCCGTGCTGACGCAAGAGGGTGAGGATGGTGAGCACCCCATCCTTTATTGTAGCCGAAAACTCACGGATGCCGAGAAAAACTTTACCGCCACAGAACGTGAAAATTTGGCCGTTTTATGGGCCATAGAGAAGATGCGACCCTATGTCGAGGGTTCTTATTTTAAGGTCATCACAGACCACAGTGCATTGAAGTGGTTGAGGGGTCTGAAGGACCCCACCGGTCGTTTGGCTCGCTGGGCCCTTAAGCTTCAGCAGTGGGACTTCGAAATCTCCCACCGCTCCGGGCGGCTCCACAGGGTGCCAGATGCCCTGTCTAGGTTACATGACCCTGCCGATGCCGAGCCCGACGAGGGGCCGGAAGTTGCCACGATGGAAGTCGATTCTGACCCATGGTACGTTAAGAGAATGCAAGAAGTACAAGCTGCTCCAGAGAAGTGGAGAAATTGGAAAGTGGAAGACGGTCGATTGTATCGCTTCCGCACAGACGTGATGTTAGACCCGATAACCTCGCCACACGAGAAATGGCGGTTGGTCGTGCCAGCGACCCTGCGCAAGAGAGTGCTGGAAGATGCCCACTGCATTGCCTCTGCCGGACACTTAGGTGTGGAGAAAACGTATGACCGAATTGCCCGTGAATACTCCTGGCCGGGATTGTACCACGATGTGGTATCATTCATCCAGCAGTGCCAGACCTGCCAGATGTATAAAGTCTCTCAACTTGGACCACAAGGCTTAATGAGGTCGCGCATCGTAGAAGCACCGTGGGTTGCCGTATCTGCCGATCTAATGGAATTTCCACCGAGCAAGAGGGGGTTCAAATATCTCCTGGTATTTCAGGACTTATTTACGCGCATGATCGAGACTCGACCGCTGCGTAAAGCAGACGGTGAGTCGGTTCTAGCTGGAGTGGAAGAGTTGGTCTTGTTCCGATGGGAAACGCCGGACTACCTGGTCGTGGATAACGGGAAAGAGTTTGATAACGAACTTTTGGTCGAGAGGATGGCCGAGTATGGGGTGAAAATAGCCTATACCCCCCCCCCCTTACCACCCCCAATCCAACCCTGTCGAGAGGGCCAACCGTGGATTGAAGACCATGATTGCGCAGTCCGTGAAGGACGATCACCGCGATTGGGACCTACATGTCCATGAGTTCAGGCATGCCATGAACACTGCCGTTCAGTCGACACTCAAAGTGTCACCTGCGTTCCTGAATTATGGTAGGAATCCGAAGCCCGTCAAGAGTTTGCGCCGCGAGGTAACCGCCGGAAAACCTGTCGAGTAAAATTAATGAGGCCGCGTGGGTGGATAGGATGAAAAGGTTAGATGCGTTGAGGGATCTAGTACAGTTAAAGATCGACAAAGCTCGTGAGAAGCAGGCTAAGCATTTCAATAAGGGTCGGAAACACGCGGAATTCCAGGTAGGAGATATGGTTTGCCGTAAAACCCATTTCCTGTCTAATGCCGCGAATAAGTTCTCTAGGAAGCTTGCGCCTAAATTCGAGGGTCCATTCAAAATTATTGCCGTGAAATCACCGTTAGTCTACGTGTTAGAAGGGGAAATGTGTAGGAGGCTGCCAGAGGCCCACGTTTCCCAGCTCAAGCGCTGGATCCCACCCCGGAAATGAATCTGCCTGGTGATGGTGCATGCCGTGTTACATGCCGGAATGAGGCCGTGAACGGGTCTGATGTTACTGTTTGTTTCAGGATCTCAACATGAAAATGACGACACCATTGCCGAGTTGTGCGAGTTTCGGGTCGAGATGGACCGCTACTTTGCCGAGATTGGGGGAAGGCAACCGGAAGAAGCTCCGAGGGTCGACCTACCAATGGAGGTGGATGAGTCTCCTCGACAAGGCCGTGAGGCCGAAGACCTTGCCGAGGACCACTCGGTAGAGTTGGTCATAGACTTGGAAGAAGGGGCCGGTGCCGCCCTTGCCGAGGACCAGTCAGAGTCGCTGGTTGAGGAAACTCTCGAGGGAGTCAAGCCAGACTTTTTTGAGATGTTCCCCAACCCAGCAGACTTCATGGAGGCCGAGAATCTTTGGGAGTCGGCAATCATGGCGAACGAGGACGAGGAGCTGCCACCCCTCCCCCAGCTCCAAGATTTGCCCACCCCCGAGGACAGGCTGGACACCTTGCGGGTATGGGCCACCCGGGTGGAAGTTATGGCCAGTCGCCGCAAGTTCTTCACTAGCGGGGGCCAACCGACCACCAGTACCACCAGCGCACCACCAGCAAGCACCGACCCCGACTCCGAGTCCAATGCCGCTCCAGAACCTCGCGATTCCCCACCTCCGTCCCCTGCCCACAGTGAGGGCACTGCCAGCTCTGTGGCGGCTCAGGTGGCGGGAATGGAGATCAGCGGCAGACAGCCAACCGGAGAACTTGCCGCGGAGATCAGTAGTGTCGAGATGAGTGGGGAACGGGTGGACGCCCTTCCCACTCGTGACCTGGCTTGTGCCCCTACGGGCGAAGTGGGGTCACCAGCAGCTCGCGAGGTCAGCAGCGGACATCGACCCAAGAGAGTCCGTTTCGAGGAGCCGGAACCACAAGTAGTACTGCGGGCTCCCTCCGAGGACGAGTTGGCGGCCCACCGGGCTCGAGGGGCTATCCCTCGGACCCCCCATAGGTCGAGCCAGACCGAGTCAACTCCGCCCCCGGAGAAAACCCCTGCAGCCCCTCCTGCACGGTCACGGGAAGCTGCGGAGTCCGAGCAAGCTGAAGCGGACCTCGACGCCATCCTGGACTGATCCGTGGAGCTGGGCCCCGGGGATGGGATTCCCGAGAAGGACCGGATCACGCCCGACGACTTCGCGAGATCAGCTAGCCCACCGCCAGCATACCGAGACGCAGTGCCGTGCCGGGAGACGGATCAACCTCCGTCTGATCAACCGGAGGGTGCGAATCGCAGCTCATCACCACCACCAGCGTCGTCGACGGGTCCTTCACACTCCTCAGAAACCAGGCCAGAGACTCCCACGCCCCGGAGCCCCATGAGGCACCCCGCAGCGAACCAGGACCGTCACACGGGTCAGCCCGACCCAAGACCGCAACGTGCGGCTCCGAGACCCTCCCGCGCAGTCAACCGAGTGCTGCCGATCAAAAACAAGGGCCTGTTCCTGGAAGGGCTTACGTCCATCGAGACGAATGCCAGGCTAGATCCGCCCCCCCTTCAGCTGTTTTAACTGCTGGGTGGTGGACAGTGGACACCCGTCCACACGCTGCCCACGACCCAGGCAGCGATATTGTGAGAACTGCGGGAGACGGGGCGTGCACGCCTCGACGTGCCCCAGATGCCGTGAGGCCTGGCTAGCCTGGCAAACCCGTGATGGTAGACAACGGCAAGCTGAGGTCATTGAACGAGAGCAGCGAGAGAGGGAGCAACACCTGCAGCACCAGGGCCGGAAGGCCGAAGAACAACCTGCCGGACGACATCCGCAAGGCCGAGGAGCTCCGCGACATGGGCACAGGCCCGAAGAGGCCCCTGCCAACGGAGCCCGGGCGAGACCACCCGCCACTCTCCGAGAAGCTGAGGACTGCGCCCGACAAGCTGCCGAGGAGGCCCATCGAGCACAGATTGCTCATGCCAGGCTCCTCGAGAAGGAGGCACGGGCCAGGGAAGCCGCAGCACAAGCTCGCAGGGAGCACGAAGAGGCTGCTACCCGAAGAGAAGAGCGGGTCCGCGCTCAGCGCCGAGAAGAAGAGGCTCAGATACGGGAAGCAGCCGAGGCCGTACCACCACCTCGGGTCCTCCCACAACCAGCGCAGCAGCTCTCGTTTGCCGAGATGATGCAACAGGCCTGGGAAATGGCACGACAGATGGCTCCCGAGGACCGTCAAACCTTCATGCAGGCCTTCTTTACGGCAAACAGACCGGGCCAACCTCCCGACACCTGATATGCTCGAGTGGTCCTGGTCCTGTCACCTCGGCCCTCCTGCTAACAGGAGGGGACAGGGCCCACCGCAGGTCGTGACCTGCCAGTCGAGGGCCGGCGGTTAGCAGCCGTGCCGTGCCGAGACGCCCTTGTCAGGGCGACGAAAATAGATTGCCGGAGCCAGCCATGTTGCCGTGAAGAAGTCCATCACCCTAAGCGGGACGACACCTTGCCGAAAAGTATGATGCTCATGGTTTTATTTTATCTGATTTTTCCCCTTTTCAGCGAACGAATGTAGGAGATTGTCCATGTCCTTAAGGCCCAGGTGGGGCCTTTCTCCCTCCTGGGTAGACGTTTTATCTAGTTCCTTGAAATGTAGGACTCCAGTAGAATTATGTCCCTTCAGTGTGATTGTGTGAGGGAGTGGATGGGTGATTCCCCTATGATGAATCTATTTTATATTTATATGAATATTGATGATATTTGATTTACGAACTGCCGGGTCGAGGCTACGGCGAGAGAGCTCACTTCTAGGCGAGAATGCGCCACCTAAATTTTGATCAAGGCCACTCCCTTCCGTAGGACCCCTCCCCCTAAACCGGGGGTAATGTGACGGTGAAACCGTCACAGCCGTTTGAGAAATTAAGCGAATCTCTCTCGTCGTGTCTCGAGCCAGCAGCCTCCCAAAAAACACGTATTTACGTAAAATACGTCTTCTTTTCGAGGTGCTGCTGTTCGAGACAACGACGATGCCGCATCCAGCACCTGATGCGGTTATGCCTGGGGGCAGGCAACCCGGTCTACACCTATGTTGGCCGCAACCACCAGCCTATAGGAGGCTGGTGGTATTCTCCACAACAAACATCAGCTGGTGAAGCCCAGGGCGAGCTACCCGGGCAACATGGTGCGGTTCTGCCCTTTTAGGGCCCACCACGGAGCGCACTTACCCCGCGGCACCACAGGAGGGGCCCGGGGCCCGTGCCACGAAGAATACTCGCCGGGGCCCTTGCTCCCGGGTGAGCAAGGGCGGGCGCGATTCGCGCATAAAATTGGTTGCACTTGTGTCCTGAAATACGGCGTTTGGGGTGGAAAATGGTAACAGCCGGTGCCCGCAAGCACCGTGCTGCATCCATAGCCCACCCCCAACAGCTATGCACCCGGCAATAAGTGCACCATGCCGAAATGCACGTTACACCTGCATGCCCCGCACGGCCACAACACTGCTGCTGTCCCGGGTGTACCAGAAGATGCCGCGGAGACGATGCTGACGAGATGATACAGGAGTACTGCCGACGGGGTTGCACACCTGGGGGAGTCACCCCAGGGCTATTTGTCATCCGGGCGGCTGCCCCATACACAAATAGCCCCTCATGCCGCGCTGCACAGCTGATGCTAGGTTATGGGTGCATGCAGCACTTGTTGCATGCACCCGAGATGCACCAGCTCCTTGCCGACACACACACGATCGCGTACACACCTAGGGGTGTTACCCACACCCGGACGAGCACGCACGATGACACCTGGCCACCCGGGTGACCCCGAGCACGACGACAACGATGATGACGATGTGCACGCGAGCTCGCGCAGACGACACACTGCCGGGCTGCTGCTGACGGCGCGGGGGCGCTGCCAACGGGTATACCTACCTCAGGGTAGGTTATACCGCATTTTGCCGACCTTGAAGCCCTGATGATACCCGGACATCCACCGCTTGGTGGAAAATGGTATGCAGACGACACTCACAGGCGATTATGTATGTGTGTGGACATGTAGGAGATTGCCTAGGCAGACTGCGAGTGAATATTATTGCCGTGAGGACTGCCCATATAGGTATAGCGTTGCCGTGATGAGTGTATATAGGTATAGCGTTGCCGTGATGAATACCTATATAGATATAGAGTTGCCGTGACGAGTATATGTAGGTATATGTATACTCGTGTGCCTGATTGCATAGCGTGAAAGTACGAAGAGTGGAGGCAATAGCGAGTTGCCCAGAGCCTCCACGCTTACAGATGCTTGCCGTGGGTGCGAATGAGATAGAATAGGCAACTGGTGGAGGCCAGCAAACAGTGCCGTACCCACAGCCAAGCAGATTTCTGTCGTGAATTCTGTATCTCGCTGACGATTTGCTGCCTTGCGCTCGAACGCATAGTTCATAATTTGCCGCGCTCCCGCCACCAGAGGGCGATGTTGGCTTTTCGCGGATTTTGAGAGCCAATCAAAATTATTGCTGCCGACCAATCAGAGAGCCTCATTTTATTGAGGAAGAAGAAGAGCTTTGCCGGCAGGAAGCCGGCCATTGTGCTACTTGTTGGATTGCCTCGAGAGTGACCACACGTTCTTGCGTCTTCGCCTCGTGCTCCAAAGTTTTTGCCGTGAGCCCCCCAGGAGTCCAGGGTTGCTCACTCGACGTCAAGGGTCGGATATACAAATATTTGAAGGAAGTCAAGGAGTTATTGCCAGGATTGCCAGGATGTCGCATAATAGCGGTGAGTGGTTTTGATCTTATTCATACTTGGTGAATTTTCTCGCGCGTCCCTCGAGAGCCTCGTGCGCGCGTGTTAGCCATCGTCGGGCTTTGCCGAACCGGACTCCTGGGGAGGCTGACGGTGCTGGAGTGCACCCTAACAAATTTGCCGAGACTCCAGCACACCCCAGCAGTCGCGGGCGTGTCGTGATCCCCCGCGTTAAGGGTGGAAAATCGGTGCGAGGGCAAAGAGACCTCTTGCCTCGTGGCATGCGAAATTGCCGCGGAGCAGCCATTTTGTGAGTGCTTCGGAGCAGCGTGCTCGTTCGAATTTGGAGTCCCAATTCTTGCCGAGACTGTGTGCCGAGATAGTGTAGTGTTTTCTTTTCCATTGTAATTTACAGGGAATTTTGAGAGACATTTTAATGAGAGAGAGACCCTTTTAATAATAATTATTGAATCTCCCGGAGTACTATTTGTCGCAATTTCCATATGTAGATTTTTGTATCGACCGCGTAGAAGTAGCGTGTACAGAATATAGTGCCGAGATTATTCTTTTATTATAAACTGCGATTTAATTATTTCGAGTGTGAGCGTCCCCTCTCCCTTTTTTTCGACTTTTCAGGCGAATAAGGTAAGAAGAGAACGAGTGATGCAGTAAAGCTGAGTTCCAGTTAGAATCTAGAGTCGCGTTTGCCGAACTTTGCGCGTGAGACCTGCAATTTAGGTTAAGAGTCCTGATTAAATGAATAAGTGTGACCCGTAAATTCATTCGCCACGTCACACAGATTCGTCGTGCGAAATGGCTGGTGCAAAAAAAACACGAGATCAACAATTCGAGGGTCGAGAATCACCCAACCCCGGGGAATTCCTTCCCCCAGAGGGACCTCCGGGCCCCCCTCGATCATTTCCTCCAAATTGCACAGTGAGAGGATTTCGTCCATACTTCACAGACATCAGATGCCAACTCCACAACCGTACGTAACCCAACATAACTAATGAAAGAAGGGCCATACGGTCTTGATACATGCTATGGTCGTATTTTCAATAATTCAGCACTCTATTCTAATTCACTCTCGTTTTCTTTGCAGGTGAAAGAAGCACCAGAAGCTAAGGAGTGGATGAATATATGTAGTATGTATGTATGCAATATGTTTCTTTATTTCAGCCATTTTAGGGCTCAGCCGTGATAATAGTAATAAAAGACAATACTATAAAATCCCAGACGTTTTTCCGTGAGTCCGCCACTCAGTGCAGACTGGTTCGTTCTGGTCGGGCATCGAGTGGACATCAATGCTGACAGGTGTTTCGCTTGTGAACGATGTTTTCGAGACAGCCACCTGGCGGCTGAGGCTTGAGTTTCTCTAACTGCTCGATGAATTGCGCGGGTACCGGAGCTATACTGGCATCATAGCGAAGGGGCCCGTCGCAAGTCTCACATGATAATCTAAAACTCATTACTACAATGAATAATTTCGAAATGGACAATTGCTATTCACGTATTGAATATCAACGTTTTGGATGGGAGATGCAGGGTTATTGGAGCGTGAGTCCTGTTTGCATCGAATCGCACATCTAAATTTGATCCAAAAACGTATGAGTGAAATTGTCAAGATGATGATGTAGATTCAAGTTATAACGGTCAATTTCACTCGATTATCGAATTATCCTAATGACTCGGTCAATCGGTTGATCAGAAGTTACTCGAAGAGCGAGTTATTTTTCCTTTGGTTCCACTGGAAAGCGAGTCAATTGGCTCGATTTGGTTCGTGACTCGAACTTCGATTGATGAAAATCACTCGAATACTTATAGAGGATCTGAATCCGTTCAAACGATATGTTGATTTTTACTCGACCAAATGACCTGGGATTTTACATGCATCTACCGAATACATGTGCAAATGGTGATACGAAGTCCAATGTGTCAATTTCCTCTGGAGAAGTATCCAGGCGAGGTGCACACAAACGCCGTCTGCTCTTGATCGGCAACATACGGCGTCTCGAGTAAACCTCGCCGTCTTTCTGACGCCCCGACGATCGCACTTCCTCCAGAAATATATTATATCATAAAACCAACACTATCTTACTCTTCTCACTGAGACGAGTACAGGCAAACTACACGTGCGATCGTGGTGGTGATAAAAGTAATTCGTTTTTAAGATGATCGCGGATTATAAGTTGTCTGCCTAGTGATAATACCAGAGCACGCTTAATTGAAGATAGTCTCGATCACGAGTTTCCCCTTGATTTGCTGGTTGCACAAGATTGGTCACCCGAAAAACCCGTGTCATCTCTCCATCACAGATAGCCGAATCTGCGTTGGCTATGTAAAAACCGTTTTCGCCAGCACATCTCTCTACACCCGACTTTCTAGTGAATAGTTTGTGAGTCGATAATTGATTGTTAGTAGCCCTCTGTGGGTCCAGAAGAACCTCTGTGTAATGTAAATCAATGATCAGTTGAATAAATTATTCAAAAAAGTTTCAGCATCTGTCTTGAATTCTTGACCCGTTGTCATTCAATTTCTTTACCACGATCTTCATACTAATTAATAAATGACTAGCGGTACTGCCTTGCTCGCTAACGCTCGCTCGGCTTCACTTTGTTTGATGCATTCGATCTTTTGGAATTTTCTTAGTATTTCATTTCTAAGTTTTTTATAAAGTCACATTATAATGAATACATCACCTTGGATTGCGTGGATAAATGATGGGGTTCTTTACGATCGATCGATGTAACAAATTTTTTTAGTAGTTGAAGCTTAATTATAGTATATTGTGAGTAAGCGCCGTCAGCTTGCTTTTTGACACACCATGCGAGAAAGTAACTTCTTTGTTCTGATTCTTTACTTTCTCTCACAGTCTGTTGAATAATAGTAATCGCTACACGGTTGTAAAACTTATTTTTAGCATCCTCGTGATGATTCCGACCATCGCCTACGGCTCCAGCCGGAAATCCGTCACTAGGATGCGGAAAAAAGTTTTCCACCCTTGTATTGAAATGTATTATTTTGTAAAAAAAATTGGTCAAACTTTTGATGAATGCATGAATTTGAGCTCAAATGATAATTAGTATGTTTAACTTGGGTTAGCTGAAGGTTTTTCAATCAAATATTTAGTGGAGCAATCGAATAAACTATAAAAACTGGTATTTTATGCTTTTTTTCTGTATTTCCGTCATAATTTGGAAACTATTGATTTTTTGAGAAAACTTGTTATGAAATAATTGGTATATCATTAACTTTTCACTAGTATTTTCACACTTTTTTGGGGAAATGTTTTCAAAAGAGGAATGGTTGTGTCCAAAATTTGATTCCTCCACCGGTGTAATTTCTAGAACCCCTCTTTTCAATAGAAAAGTTAACTGAGAATTAGAAAATTCCATTCAAAATTAGTAAAATCGATTTCACGAATCATTATTTGAAACTTTGGATGACTCTTTCGAAGTACCGCGGTAATTTATTAGACTTTTCCATAATATTCCCTGAGTCAAACTCGTATCTGTATTGTTATCTTCTTTGCAAGTGTATATTCTCATCTCCAAGAACAGTGCGCGCCCAATCCTAGAGTCTAGTCTGAAAAATAGAAAGGGGCTGAAAATTAATTCTAAGAAAGATTTTATTCATCTTAAAATGATACTGTAGTCTGTTTCTCAAAAAATCTTTTACTCGTCTATAAAATTCTCTAGATCGCGATTCTAAACTTTTTTGTAAAAAGCTCGAAGATGTGTTGCTTATCAGATAAAATTTATAATACCTAAATTAGCGAACTATATGACGACAATATTTTCGTGTTTCTTTTATTAGTAGCTGCATAAAAACAATTACAGACAGTTCTGTCAAATATCTGCTAAAAATAGGTAACTGTGTAGCTATAGTTCCATAGATACAGCCACATAGTTTCCCAAAAATAGCCGAATTCACCTGGTTAGATCATATCAAAGAGCACAAACAAATGAAGCATTAATCAGTTTCAACCAATCATATAGAGAAGTCGACGTGCTCTAGGAAAGAACAAAATTTTTTTGGTATGATCTCAGGAAACAAAAATAGGGTCAAAGGTCATTGGATTGCATCACTGGTGAGTAAATAAAATTACAATTCTAATAAACTATAGATTCTAGAAAAACGTTCACCCATTAAGCATTCGGTGAACGTCCTTCCCGGAGTTAGTCACCCCATCATACATCCGGGTGCAAGTGAGCCACCTCTTCAAGGTGCAAATATCATTTGAAAGGGCCAAGACTAGGCTAAGTACTCCAATTTAAATTTATTCCAATAGTAAAGTCAATTTGGTGTTTGTTGGTCACCCTACATAGACATGGCCTTCTGCCAATTATGAGAAATATAAATGTAGCATCAAAAGTATAAACATTCGTATCCTTGAGCCGGTCCCAACGTGCACATCAATATATATGTATACATATTGATGTGCACATGTATATATATTGATGTGCATATTTATACATTTATACGGTAAGTTTCGTATATTTGTATATACACTTACAAAACAGATCGCAGTCAGGAATTAGATTTGTTAACTTGATGTACACATAATTTTCCAGCAGATATATATATTTCATTGAAACATTTTACAAATATACATATACTTCAAGTCAAGTTAACAATACTAATTCTCGATCGCGACTTGACGTTAGCAGCCTGGCTCAGGAATCCGGACGGTCGCCGACGCCAATTGAGGGAATCATATTATAGAGTACAAACAAATGATGATTCAGTCAGTCTCAACTTATCATGAGAAGAAGTCAACAGCCTCCAGGACGGAACAAAGTATCTTTACTACAATCCCAGGACTCGATAGCAAGGTCGAGGGTCAGGAAAATGCAGTACTGGTGAGTAAATAAAGTTATTAAATTTTCAATGAAAAAAGTCCTTTATGAGACGTTCACCCATTGAGCATTCGGTGAACGGCCTTTTTAGAGTTAGTCACCCTTTCTTATATCCGGGTGCAAGTGAGCTGCCTCTAAGGGGTACAAAAATCATTTTACGAGACCAAAACTAGGCTAAGTATTTTAATTTCAAATCAATTAAATCAGTAAAATCGATTCATGATTCTTTGTTTATCTTACGTAGACATGGCCTTCTGCCAATTCTAAAAAATATATAGGTAGCATCAAAAGTGAATATAATATAATCCTAAAAATGTTCTAATAAATGATTGAAATAGAACCATTCTACACACAGGCCAAACACTATCATCCGGAGAGTTCAAGATGTTTTTGTTCTTGAAGGTAGATGTCGGAAAAAAAATAATAAAGTTCAATATTATTAGTTTTAAGCAGTAGCCATTAGTTTCATAGAAATAAATTATGATAGTGTATATATATATATATATATTTATATCAATAAATAGTATAATAATCATGTAAAATATGTAAAAATCCAAAATGCGAATAATAAAAATCAAAAGGGGCGGGAAAATTAGCCGTCCCCTTCCTCTGGCGTTATTTCATTTTAGTTATAGAATATAATCAACGACAAATTTGAATTTCAAATTATAATTCAGTGAGAAAGTTAAAACCATTCAAAATTGAAATTCTATTTCTGAAATTTCATTTTCGTTTCTTAAATTTCCAAAAATTTCAAATACATTGAGAGAACAATTATTTCACTCTTATACCTTTTTTTAAGACCATGACGATAGGACAGATAAATATTCATCTAAAATCATCTAATAATAAGTCTTTTCTTAGATTATGAAATTAAGATTCATTGAAAACTTTAATCTTTAAATGACATGACACCTACAAACGAAGAATCCAATATTTGACAATCGCCTGCGGAGGGGAGCCTCACAAAAGTGCTGAGGTATTGACAAATATTAGGTGTTCTTATTAGCTGACTGACGGATCCCAATATAGGATTTCAGCCCAATGGAATCTCTGTAATCCTGAGTCATTCTACACACATCCTTCGAAGGTTCCCTGTTAGCAATGACTCATCCATAGGATTATATATTCTATTGTAAGCTAGAAATTATGGGCTACGCACAGACATACACAGACTGTTTCATAGAATAAATTCAATATTCTATCAGAGATAATTTGAATTTCCTTTCTTTATCATTCCATTTATATTTCTCACAATTGATCAGAAGTAGATAAATAAGTAATCTCAATTCAATTTTCAAATATTCTCAAGGAACTCATATAAATCATATAAAACATGCTGGTACTACATAAACTAGACATATAAATCACCACAATATAGATACAAACATGCTCAAACACATTCAAAACACGTTACATAAATGAATTCTCACTCATACTACACTTCACACACATACACATACACGTTCGAAAGCGTAAAAAACGATACCGTTAGGTAATTTCCGTTTAGGCCCTGAGCACAAGAGTGACTAACTCCACTGTGTACGACCGAACACGGAAAGAACCAAATCACGGAATCGTGACCATACACAAAATCATAGAATACACACACACACGTTTACACACACACATGCACACACACAAAAACTCATATCCTCGAGCTGGCCCCAGCATGCAGGTCAATATGTATATATATTGATGCGGTAAGTTCTCGTGTATGGACTGCCTCACATAGAGGATTCACACTCACACACTTACACAACATATGAATCAACATAAATAAGCCACAGGCAAATTTATTTATATATTTTCAAAAAAATCGCAATGAAAAATCAGAACTGCCAACTTGACGTACACATAATTTTCTATCAGATGCATATATAGATTTTATGGAGACATATATACATATATATATATATACTTCACATCAAGTTGGCAACACTGATTCTCGAACGCGACTTTAGGTTGGCAGCCCTGCCCGGGGGATCCGGACGGACAGGAATTTGCACGTGGCTTAATTATGTTAATTCTTAATATATTCTTGGAGTCTCGGTTTCTTGGGAAGGGAAATTTCCCTCCTGAGGTCGGGGACTGGGAGTTGAGTCTAAACGAGTGCTGGAGAGCAATGGACTGCATTCAGCTTCCCGGGAGATCTTGAGGAGTCTTGAGGGTTCGGCCTTGGAGCGTTCGATTAATATCTACAGTGAGGATAACTCGTTGCGGAAAAAGAGTTCGCGTAGCGCTCCTGTAGGTGCCGCGCCAGCGGTAGATTTCACGAGCTCGCGACTCGTAATTTTACCACTAAGCACGCGCGCCATTTGTTAGCATCCCTTAAATGTCATATCTTGATACTTTGTATGGGGGAAATTGACATATTCAGCTTTGTAGCATCCTTTACATACATATCCTATAGATGCATGTAATATCCCAAGTCATTTTGTCAAGTAAAATTCCACTTATCCTCTGAACGGATTCAGAACTACATTAATGATGGTGTCTGACTGCGGCCTGGCCTCAATGAATGATCTGGAGCTAAGAGACAAACATCGATGATAAGTAATCACAAAATCCTTGCAATCGTGTAATCATGACCAACCTGATCTAAACATTTTGATGGTCTCCGACTGAGCACGGATTTTCTCTTCAATTCTTTGCTGAATCATCATGGCATGCTTGTCTGCATTATATTTGTGGTGATCAAGACCACAATGGTCATATTGCATGTTGGATCAATTCGATGATCAAACCATCGTCTTCAGCCCGCGACTCTCACAATGTCTCATAAGGGTGTTCGTCATGGTCGGTCTCTTGTTCCCACTTCTTTGACAGAATTCTTACTCTGAACTGTCTCATTTCTATAGAAAACCCTGTCGAACACTCTCTGCTAAATGGTTTTTCTCCCACTTGATTATTTTTCCATCAGCTCGATCGATCTCAGGTTAATTCAGACACAATTTTCCAATACTCTCGAATATTATATGATTCGTATTGTAATTCTCGGCTAATCTCTAACAGAGTATCACAACTAGGACTTATTCACACGAGTTCGGGATTCACATTTTGTTCTTTCTAGAAGACCTCGACATTACTTTCAATTACATGCAAGCGGAATAGATGAATCAAGAACCAATATCTCCGCGTATTGCTTAATATGACATCAGATGGTTTGAAAGATTTGGAAGGCAAAAAAGTTGCCTGTTACTCCTCACAATGGTGAAAAGAAAGGAAACAACGACGCCGGAAGGCAACTTTGTTGCATGCAGTTTTATGTAGGTTCAACTCTGATATGTGGGAGAACGAAGTCCTCGAGGCTCTTTTCCACTCATAAGAGTTGGACGTCGGACTACGCTACAGCAATTTGCCACCCCATTTTACTCAAGTGCCACCGGCACCGCATCTACTTTTCCTTAGAAGTCGCATAACCATTTTCAAGAGAATGAAGGTAGAAGGTGCTTCCTCTAGACTCGAACTTTCTCAAACGTCTTTGATTCAGTCAAGACTTGCAAAAAGAACGTGGAGTCGGCACGATGTGTAGACTTCATGACCAATATGATAGTCGGCTTTGAAACCATGACTTCCGCTAAGTCAATTGTTCGGAGACTCGGAATCTTGAACGGTTCCGCTCATTTGTCCGACCATTTGTCTAGGCCACCGGATGCAGTTTGGGCTTTCCAAGACCCTTCACAGGGGTGACCGTCTGCGATATTCACATCGCTGACCAGAAAAATGACTGACAGATATTGTCTCCAGACACTCTGACGCAAATTTCTACATGTAATCCCAAATGAGGTTGATCCAGGGGAGCTGAGTGGCTACTATCGATCACAAATTTTCTAGCAATTTACGAATTCATTCGTCTAAATGACAAGATCAAATAGAAGTCAGAAAAAACGTAGCATAGGTAGCCCCTAGCAAATATCAAATTTAAGATAAATATCTGTTGTATGATTGAAATTACTGTCTTGGAGAGATTTCTGAGTAAATTTCCAATCAAAGACACGCTGCTGAAACAAAACCTCATGCACAAAAAAATAGTGTTCTCTACCACACGCGTTCACTACCGTGCAGTCTTTAATTATGGGAATTGAAAAAATCCTCAACAGATTGAAGGAAAAATGGACGACGATATCCGTCTACAAATATAGCAAGTAGAAAAATAACGGCTACATAAACCTGAAACCTCAATTATTCGCACCTGACTCTCGAGATTTTCACCCAATTCTTCAAATTATAAGTTCATACTCCACTGATTGTAAACTTATCATTCAATCTACATCATAGTCGTTTCGGAGATATTGATATACGACAACAACCGAATTATTATGATTGTAATCTTGATCATTATAAATTGAGAATCACAAACAATTTTGCAGCCAAGATTTGCGAATATTATTCTGAATGAACTCATTGAAGCATGCAAATATATTATAGATCATGTGTTGCCGAGACTAAGCTATGGATACAAAATAAATTGTGCAAAAAGATGAGAAGATTATCCAAAATCAGGAAATAGTTTTTGCTCAGACGATGACTACATTTCATGGGAAATCGATATCTTAGTTGGTTTTTTTTCTATACGCGAGGACAAATATTCAGCCTAACGAACCGAATTCCTGATGATGGAAGAGGAACAGAAATTGGTTGAACTTGCAGTCATAGAAACAAGGATGGGGCACCCCGTTGGTAACAGAACTATGGATCATCGTAATTTGCGTGAGTATCCTACTTCTGATCTGCTTGAACAAGAATACCCATACTCTACGTAGATCAGAGGTTTATGAGCTTATGATGTCAGGTTCAGCTCGGTAGAATGGAAGATTCTGATTGAGAAGAATACAATATATTTGCATTATTCATCGCCATAATTACTGGAACCATCCTATGTTCAACAAAATACCGACGTCCGACGTCCATAAGCTAGTTTCCGTGAATCCCAAGTCTGACTGTCGACTATGGGTGAGAGTGTCCGGAAAATCCATCTCGATTTCCGGAAATTTCCCATCTGATAATGCTGGAATGACCGTGCATCAGAATTGATTATGCTCCATCCAAAAAGAGACGACGAGTTCGACATGAAAGAGTGAATTGAAATGAGGGAAAGGAAGAAGAAATGAAAGGGGATGAATTATTCGATGCACTCAGGGAATGTAAATTTTTAACCGATTAAATTCGCAAAAAAGTATTCCCTGTTCATTGTTCTTCCCAGTTGTCACTCAATTAGCTTTGCATAATCGCATTCTCATCGTGGAGTCGAGAGAGAAAAATTACTGTGAAGCTAGTGTCTCACCATATCCAGGATTCCAGCACACCAAAAATCAGATATCGTTAGTCTGTCGTCGTTCTATAGCTCATGGACTATACTAGCTCACGCTATTGTATAACAAGGGTTTCCTCTGGTGCTCGTCTTGATCCCTTTTATACTTCTACCACTGCTTGCACGCCAAGTGAGCTCATAAATATTCAGAAGAGGGTGCATGAAATTGTTGCTGGAACCTTCTAACGATTCTACATCCTCAACCAAAGAACATAGTAACAATAACAAAAAGTCGATGCGCGAGATCTCAGAGCAATGCCCAGTAGAGCTCGGAAGATGTGGATTTTGACGACAAAAAAAGGTGGAAAAAAGAGTTACAAGATGATACTTCAGTTTCAGTAGTCGGCGAGAGCTGATTGGAACTACAATTATTTCGGCAGAAATTCGAGAAGAAAAGCTTTAAAGATTGAAGACTGAAAAAAGTTTGGAGCACACTGCAGTAAAATGACCAAAAAGTAAAAGTAGAGTCAACAAATAGAGCTCTGTCTGGAGATGACGCGTAGCTCAAGAGATGAAAAAAAATTGAAAGAGATTCGCAGCAAAAGTACATGTATAGGTGAATCGATTCTAACAAGAATTCTTGGACCGAATAAAATACTGTAGGACATTACCATGAGTAAAGGCTAGACTTGCGTGTTAAGATAACACTTTTCTTTGTGTCGGTGCGCGTTTGGCCGTTCGATTCAAGGACATTTCTCTCAATGTACTCAATCTAGTTAAGATTTGTCAGTCAAAGAGGTAGATGAAAAAAATCCCCCTCGCTACAAAGTATATGAAACCTGAGAAAAAATAAATGGACACGTCTTTTTTGTTTCATTCGAAACCTCTCCATATCGGAGATTTGCAATTTCCCAGTTCATGCAAATCAGCAAAGTCTTTGAATTTCCTCGAGAACCTTTGGGCATGTGATCAAATCGAATGAAATAAATAGTAATTGAACCAATTCAGGCCGGAAATTTCCCTGGAATGGATATTTTGCCGAAAACAGGAAAAATTCGACTTCTCAAAAACAACATCTTCAATTCTATTGAAGATTTTTTCAGGAGATTTCGACCACACGACGAATACTAGAAAATTTATTCAGCTCACTCTTTCTCACTCGTAGAGGTAGCTCGGATGCGCAGGGGGGTCTGAATAGGCAACTCATATTCCAGAAAGTTGAAAACATTTCCTACATGTATTTTGAGGCGCTGAATCGGTTGCACGAGGTCACCAGTCTGGAAACCTCGGCGTTTCTTTACTCTCAACAATTCTTAGTGCAAGATTGTGGTTTGTGGCGAAGAAACTCTGAAAATCGCGCGTTTGCCGCCCTAGGCTTGGATATTCGGGAAATTTGTAAGGGCTTTAGTCATGGGAAATTTTACATTTTTTTTTAACTTTGGTTCCCCATAACTTACCGCCAATGTGCATTCTTAACGAGTTTTTTTACCAAAAACCATTATTCTGCACTCAAATTGTTAATGATAACAAGACTTGGGTGTTTTCAAGCTGGCGACCGCGTGAAATCGATTCAGCGCCTTCAATCTAAACAGGAAACGCCTGTAAACCTTCTGGAATACGAGTAGCCTACTCAGACTCCCTTTTTTTTTTTTTTTTTCTAAGTGGAATATAAGGAAAAATCTGATGACAGGCTATCCCTAATGGATCTCCCACCGGCAGACCATAAGCGCTTTCATTTTGCTCACCCGGTAAACCGGATGAGCATGAATCCAACGCCCGTGTGCCCTGGGGGCTAAAACCTTCTGCTCTCAGCCCTACGATGTTGGCAAGCCATCATTGCAGAACTGGGGGCAGCTAACCACTATCTAACCAACCCACCCCGGAACCGCGTTAGCATTACTTCAGGGTGGGAGGCGTATCGCGCGCCATGAGGCGTCCCTCTTCGGTGTGTCCGCTCTTCTGTCTTCTCTCTTCGTCGTCAATGATCACTCTTCAAGTCGTCGTTGTTCGCTATGCAGCGCCCCTTGCTTGACGCTGCAATGCCCGTTCTCGCTCTTCTTTTCGGGTGATCGCCGTCTTGATATAGGCGGCAATCTTATCCCATGTCTCTTTGTTACGGAGCATGAACGGCAATAGATTCTCAGGGGTGATCTGATTTCCAAGCCAGTTCACGAGCTCCGCTCTCTCCGTAGCTGTGTTCATGCAATGGAAGAGTGCATGCTCCGCATCGTCCCAGTCTGCCGCACACATCTGACAGACCGGGGTCTCCCTCTTCTGGAACCGCTCCAGGTACTCTCCGAAGCAGCCATGCCCACTAAAAGCTTGCGTCAGCCAGTAATCCAGCTCTCCGTGAGCTCGATCGATCCACCTGGCTATGTTGGGGATCAGCCTTCGCGTCCACTTCCCTTTCGTTGAGCTCTCCCACTCTTTTTGCCACTCTTCAACGGTCTCCCCCCTCTTGACGTCTCGTATGAGGGCCTTGCGAGTGGGGTTGAGCACGACTCCATCGCTCTTGAGGGTTTCTTGGCGTTTCCATACCCGCACTCTCTCGGCTACAAGCAGTCGAATGGGTGGTGTACCCGCAAGCACACAGGCTGCATGGTCAGACACCGTGCAATAAGCACTGATCGTCCGTAGCGCGAAACGCCGCTGGACTGGACCTAGCTTTGCATCGATTACGGACCCTCTAGCTACCTGCCCCCGAATTGGTGCACCGTACAGCATGATGGAATAGCTCACGGTGCTGAGTAAGGCTCTTCTGTTTGGCTTGGGGCCACCAAGGTTTGGCATGAGCCGCTGGAGGGCGCCACCGACCCTGTCTGCCTTCAGCGCTGCTTCTCTGGCTTGTGCCTTGAAGCTCCATCGGTCATCAAACCAAACCCCAAGGTACTTAAGTTCCCTCTTGAGTGGAATTTCGTACCCGTTGATGGAGAACACGGGAGTTTCGAAACTCCTCCTCTTGGTGACTAGCATCGCTTCGCACTTGTGCTCGGCAAGCTCCAGCCCGTTCTCAGGGAACCATTGACCAATGCGGTAGAGAGCTACATTGGCCACACACTCCACTTGCCACGCGGTTTCGGCGACCACGACTAATGCCGCATCGTCCGCGAAGCCAATGAGTTCTGCCCCATCTGGAAGACTCATGTTCAGGAACTCGTCGTATTGCGTGTTCCATTCGAACGGTCCTGACACGGATCCTTGAGCTATCCCTGCAGATAATTCCAGCTCAACCCTTCCCTCATCGGTGTCACATACGAGGACTCTGTCACGCAGTCCATCGCTGATGACTGCGAGCAGGTAAGGGGGGACTCTTCCATCTAGGGACCTATAGATCCGTTCCCAGCTTGCTGTGTTGAAGGCGTTCTTCACATCCAAGCATATCATGGCACAAAACCCTCCTCCTGGTTGGGGAGCCATTGTATGCGCTCTGTGAACTCTGTCTTGTACGCTTTCTATTGCGTGCATTGTACTGCGCCCCTTGCGGAAGCCAAACTGCATCGGGGACATCCCTCCGCTACGCTCATACTCTTTCTCCGCCCGGTTTAGGATCATGCGGTCATACATCTTCCCGATGTTGTCCAGCATATTGAGTGGCCGATTCGATGATGGCTCCGCTGGTTCTCCACCCTTCCCCTTGGGGATGAGGACTAGCTTCTGCCGTTTCCACACTTTCGGGAACACTCCCGCAAGGAGACACTTATTGAACAGCTTCAATAGTAGGGTAGGCTGCTCTCGAGCCACTATTTTCAGGGCTTCATTAGGGATACCATCCAACCCCGGGGCCTTACCATTCGCCAGTCTTGTAGCGGCTCGTCTTAGCTCTTCTTCGGTGAAGAGGGGGATTGGGTCGTAGATGAACCCAGGGAATGTGAGTCTGGGCACCCCTCTCGGGTAGAGTGCCCTGGCAATCCGTAGAACTGACTCTTTGTCAGTTGGCGCTGTTGGTCCGTCTCTCAATCGCAGTCTGCTCATGACCACCCGGTACGGTGTGCCCCACGGATCTTGATCGACCATGTTGCATAGCTCCGACCAGCATTTTTGTTTGCTGCGACGGATGGCATCCCGAAGAAGCTTCTTCGCCTCTTTGTAGGCCGCTTCGTCTGCTGCCGCTGATGGACGTCCACGTTTGCGCGCTCGCTTCGCTCGCCTCCTCTGAGCGTTTGCGCTGCGGCGAAGATCCCTGATCTCATCGTTCCACCAGTATACTTGCCTCTTCTGGAACCGGGGTTGCTTCCTCCTCGGCATGGAGGCATCGCAGGCTCGGGTGATGGACCGAATGACGCTCGATACCGTCTCCTCCGGCGAGAGCTCTTCTCCGGGGTCCTCTGCTCTCAGGATTGCTTCTCTGAAGCTTTCCTCGTCCAGTTTGCGGACTTGCCATCCCTCGATCTGCCGTGCTATGCCTGCATCTCGGCCATGGTCTATCTTGAAGAAGATATGGCAGTGGTCGCTGAGCGTTTCCGAGTCAAGGACCTGCCACTTCGTGACTCGTCTCATGAGAGGCGCGCTAACAAACGTTAAGTCGAGCACTGAGGATGATGCCCCTCTGTGCCATGTCGCCTTTCCTACCTCGTTGAGGCAAACCAGGTCCAATTGGGCCATGGTTGTTTCCAGCGCGTTGCCTCTTTCATCCTCTGGCCCTCCACTCCAGGCTGGAGCTTTGGAGTTAAAATCTCCCGCTACTATGGCGAGGCCTCTCCACTGTCTCAGACTATCCTCGAGTTCCCGCAGTTCCCGAAGGAAGACATTCATCGGTGCGTTCGGTGAGTAATAGCAGCTATACACCGCAATATCGCCGATGACTCTTCGGGCGAAGCCCGTCCCTTCGGTCGGTCTTTTTGTCTCTGTAAGGCTCACGTTCCAGACTTGGATGGCCGATCCCCTCCCAAGGTCTTCCGTGGTTCGTGGTCGCTCTTCTCGGATACTCGCTCTTCTCGGATACTCAGACTCCCTGAAGAACGAGCTAACTCTCCCAGTTATGAAGAATGAACCAAGTGGATCTCCCTGGTTTGTTGTATGATCTTGCGAAAAAATTTTCAGCAGGATTGAAGATTTCGTTCTTGAAGTATCGGTTTTTTCCTGTTTTCGGAAAAATATTCATTCCAAGACAGTTTTCAGACTCAATTATTTTATTCAATTTGATCACATGCCCGAACATTCCTGTAGAGGATCGAAGACTGCTGATTCATTGAATTTTCGACGACCCGAAAGGGTCAGAATGGGAGATATGTGTCCATGAACTCGAAAATCGCAAATCTTCGATGAAAAGTGGTATTGGATGAAATAGATAAATACGTGTTCCCTCATTTTGTCCCTGGAATATATTTTGTAGCAGGGAGATCTGTTCTATCCATCTTTATGGCTGCCTGATCTCAACGGGATTGAGTCTATGGATATCGGAGATCTTACCCTTTCAATTAATTATATTATTATCTATTCACATCTCAACAGCATAAATCAGAAAATATCAAATGCTCCGCATACCGTGTCAAAGCATAATTCCAATGATGAATTACTTTCTGTGATGAAAATTTCAAATTTCCCACCCCTGATGTCCTCCACTGTCATATCACCTTTAGATGAATCAAGGATTCTAGTCCATCGAGGGAATCAAGAATGTGCAGAGTGGTGGATTAGTTGAAGAGGAGAGAGTCACTAGGTTAGTGACTTTGATGATTACCACGGCAAGCGCTTGCCCCCACAACGGTGGTCGAGATGATGGGATTTTCCCCACCCAATTTGTAATAAATTGACAAAGTTTTGGTAATCTCATTTTTGAAGATCGTTTACTCTGCAGCTCACCACAAGGGTTATGCTGCATAAAAGTCGACGAAGAATTGGGGAAAAGCGACCAATTTTTATCAATTGATCAGAGATGCAAAGATTTTATGAGGATGTCAGAAAAGGTAGAATAGAGGCCGCCAAGCTAGATCACCACCGCGGTCCTGGGATGCGTTCATGATCGGTCGGCCTATGAACACCAAAATACTTTTAGGGTGTTTCTCGTCGTGTACAGGAACTTAACAAGAATCAAAATTAAATTCTGGGCCTTTTTGGAAAAGTCTGATTACCTGAAAGTCCATGAAATGAACCAATCACAAAAAATTTGACCACGGCATATGTATAGTGAAAGCCAAGGTCTTTTCGACTACAAACTTATCGATATCATCCTTCTCTCAAAACTATAGCGCAAGAAAGCATCAAAAAGTTTTGAACAAAAAAAGCACCACGCATAGCCTGTACAGTAGTGTGAACCCAAAAGGAGCACGTTGAGGCAAACAGAGTAGTACGAAACAGAAAAACAAGTATAAAGTCGTGGACTCCAGTTCAGTGTTAGCACATCGACAATGCGATCAGTCATGGAAGAGCGAGCGAATAGCTTGAAAAGCAAGAGGAGGAAAGAAAAGTGGTGGCGGGCGTATTCGATTTAAAAAGTTTTCCCGCCACGCATCTGTCGATTTTACGAGCGTGAGCGTAAAAGAAAAAAGAAGAATCTAGTATACGAGACAAGGTAGGTAGAGGGGCCCACGTTCGATTTCGAACCACAACCACCTCCTCATAGTTTCCTTCATCCTCATACAAACGAAAACCAAAATAACATTGGATTACATGTGTTGTAACGTCGATGACGAGTGTAGTACTGTAAGGGTATATAGCAACCGATCAACCTGGCCAAGATGAAAAATCGAGTTGCTTCGTTGATCCCCTACATCGTATTTTCTGTCGCAGATCTAACCAACTCAACCCAACGCATCCGTCGTTGAGGTAAAGCTCGAAGCTTTTCTATCGCAATGTCACTCGTCGTTCAGACACCCTTGCCAATAGGTTATATAGGTATATAGGTAGAGTTGAGCTTTGTGCCACTTCTTGAATATTCCGCCTCTCATCTTCCGCTCAATATCCTCGACTCTGGAAATCACGCGTTCCCTTTGTGAATACATCGATGCTTTTTTTCCATCTTTTTCTTTTTTCCCTTCTACAAAGAAGAGCAGATATCAGCACGAACTGTTACATGCTGTCCGCGATTTCCACGTATATCCGTCAAGAGAACCCGATTTCTCTACGTGGCTTTAACTCTTTCTACGGGTAACTCGATCGATTTGATTTCCATATCCTATAACGCTTCTACTCTCGTATCACGATACAAAGCTTTGATATCGGCTGATTGGGATAATTGCACAAGCGCATCTCTTCGTGAGCTGTACGTCTGAGGATTGGATTTCTGAGAATTATAAGTTATCTCGGGAATGGCTTGCATAAAACTTGATTTATTCGGGCTCAAATTGTATCTGCGAGGGTGCTATTCATGTAGGCATTTGAGAGTGGAGTACTTTCTGATCCGTGATTAACATGGGAGTGGATGCTATGCTTTCATTTGGAGTAATGAGCTGAATTTTTTGTCCTACATGATACCAGGAAATCAGATAGTTTTAATGATGATCCGGTATCAAAATTGCTTTTGAGTACATCCATTGCGCAATATGTGACAGAAACAGTACACGGATCTCTATTTTTTTGTGCAGAAATATCTCTTTTTGCATAACAATATGAGGTAAGTAAACCAACACGCCCTTACGTGATCCAGAACTCAATGTGGTACTCGTGATCCACAAGTCAACGTGTCACTCGTCGTCGAGAACTCGATATGGTGATCCTGATCCAGTAACCAGGGTGGCACTCGTGATCCAGAATTGAATGTGGTACTCGTGATCGAGAACACAACGTTTTACTCTTCATCGAGAACTAAATATGGTACTCGTGAACCAGAATTCAATCTGGTATTCGTGATGAAGAACGCAATGTGGTTTCCGTGGTCAAGAAGTCAATGGAGTTCTCGATCACGAGTACCACATTGACTTTTCGATCACGAGTACCACATTGAGTCCCACGAGTACCATATTCAATTCTTAATCGAGAATACTACATTAAGTCCTCGATCACGATCAGCCACCCTGGTTACTGGATGAGGATGACCACATGCAGAATCATTCACTTTTCTTTCCGTTTCATACTTTTCATTTTAGTCCATTGAACGCTTTCTCCTCACGATAACGGCCGTAGTTATTATTTCCAGAGCATTTTAGACATGTGGTTCCGTCCCCAAATTTCTCTTGACTGTGACCCGTTCTCCCACAACTAATTCATGAACCAAAAATCCAATCATCGAACACTCTGCATTGCATCGTCCTATAAGTCGTCTTATGTTCGATGAATTTTTTGGTGCTCATGTTGGCGAATCATCATGAAAAAAGAGGGTCAGGATGTCAGGTTTGTGTGTTGTGGTTTCCCCTCCTTGCGGTCATGAGTGTGAAGCGTTACGGTGGAGTTCGGTCGAGATCTAAGCAGGCAAATTCATGACATATAATGTTATCCAGCATCAAATCCCACAGCTGGAATAACCATGAGAGTATTTTCATGTACACAGCAAGCACGTCGATTTTGTGGCACAGTTTTACCTAAAATCATCATTACTGCGTTTCCTTCGATGGGAATGTTCTCACCTCATTCCAGATCTTTTCGCGACAATTTGTCCTGAAAATTCATTGTCCAAAGCAACTTTTCATGACCCCAATCATCTAGAAAGTTGACTTCTACTGTTAGGGGAGTGTCTTTTCGCAAAAGTCGACTATCCCCAATTTTTTTTCATCCGGTCCGTGTTACACTGGTCAGACCCTAAAACGCAAGACTACAGAGGTTGTAGTCAGCTCCCTTCAAAGCTTGTGGTGGACAAATAAAAACTCCCAGATTCTAAGGCTCTAGCATAAATCCTTCGACCGTGTCGTCACTTTCAGTGGCAAAATGTCAGGTCTGTGTGACTCTACCGTGTTAACCGTCTCATCCTTATGATACCGATGAATGGAATTGTCTGTATTCGTGCGCAAAATGATTTGCAATCTGTATGTTTCTAGGAATCAGAGAATGCATGTTGGAACTTTCGGAGATGAGATTTGAGGTTAGCACATTCTCGTTTTTCAAATATCAAAATTTTTGCGGAACTAGACATGTAGAGCAGCATTTCAAGGACCATCTTCTCCTACGAAATGCTTTCAGAATTCACATGCCTCTATCCTCAATTGTATATTATTAAGATATATTCGAACCATACCAGCTCTATTTCAACCCGTAACAACTCCAATAAAAATCCAGCCTTGATCTAGATTAGTAAGTCGGTCAAAAAGAGGAAAACTTGTATCTGACACCTACAAGCTCATTAATTCCTCAATATCGAATTCTTCGACTCCATATCGTTTCATTATTTTTCCACCCCAGCCTGTCGGCATCTAGAGCAATCTGAAATAGTATTGGAGTCAGCACTTGCATAATGGATTACCGACTTGGCGCCCTGTTAACACTGCGTCGTACTTTTAGCCTGCACCACCACTTGACGCGTAAATATTTCACGTTCGCCTGAGTGCCCCTAAATTCTTCGTTATCGCTAGATCGCTGCAAGCTCACGTGTTGTAAGGTGAGCTTATTGCTACGTACACCTGGACGAAAACGGAAGGGTGAATTTACAGTTTGACTCTACGCATATATCTCACCAATTCCAATACGCTCTTGGCGACACTCGTGCACCACGAAAAAGACATATGCCTGCACCAGCTTGAGGTAAGTGAGCAATAGTGCTCAGCTCGCGTATAGTGATATCCTTATCGTATTACCTAGTTTTTTTTTTTTTTTTTTCTTAATATGAGATAGAATGCTTTGCTCTCATTGATGGTAATTCATGAAGGTTTGCAGTTGTTCTTAATCAGTTGACTTTGGATCTTTAAAATGCTGACAAAGTGCTATTTTTGATTTTTCATGATGGCTCTTGAAGGGTGCACGGAGTACATCTCTGATAAACACCAGAGCATTCTCCAAACGCCAGAAGATTATGTTTGATGGTTTGATAGAACAAATTTGGTCTCTTTCTTTCTTGGAAAAAATTCCTAATGCCGAAAAGTATTCAATTTCTCAGTTCTGCTATTTTCTATTGTTTGGGCAAAATCCCTTCATGGCAATCAGCAAAATTCCCGCATGGTAATCGGGAGATGATTTCCAATGTCCAAAGTCAGCTCCAAAATGAAATGGGGCAATCCGAATCATGTGTGACGGCACAGTTTGAAGCAATTTATCGGGTATTTGATTTCCAACTATTCTCGGAATTTTAATGATCAAATCCCCATTGGCAAAGAGTGGCTTCAGTGTGAAGTGCACATTCAAATGATTAAACCACCCTAATCGAGTTCATTTTCAATAATTGAATTCTCTCTCCTTGCAAATATTGAGATTCTGTGGAATCTTCTGCATTGTAAAATGATATATCACCAGTTATTTTCGAAGGATAAATCTTTGTAACAGTAACCATCTCACCTTTTCACCATTAGATTATCGATTGGCTTCCTTGATTTCTGAATTATTCGATTAGGGCGGTAATTC
Source organism: Eretmocerus hayati (assembly GCA_029851415.1). Taxonomy (NCBI): domain Eukaryota; kingdom Metazoa; phylum Arthropoda; class Insecta; order Hymenoptera; family Aphelinidae; genus Eretmocerus; species Eretmocerus hayati. The sequence goes on along the minus strand of CM056742.1, from coordinate 135,092,118 downwards.
AATTTGTGGCATCAGCGATCCTGTCATATACGAATGAGAAAAATCCATCTATATGGATTATTCAAGACTGGCTCATCCATCATCACTCGGATGCTCAATTAACACTTGATTGTACTCCGATAAATGATCGAAGCATGACAACCCAATCAGTTCATGGATACCTCTATGCATAGAGGAAATTATTTTCTCCGGAAGAAACTTTCCAACCAGACTTCCTAATCGTTCATCAATTCTGCAGTCTGATTGACGTTTTAGTAATCTCTCATTCCAGCAGTTATTGTCAAAGAATATCCACATACTTTTTATCTACGATGACGCTTTCGTTTGGACCGAACCCTCTAGAAACAATAGAATGGAGCTTGAAAATAGCAACTGCATTCTGGTAATCAGGCGCAAATTTAGATTTTCTCGTGAATTCGACGAGTTTGATGAGATGGTCCCTCTACCCAGACGTCGTGATTTTGAATGTAGACATTTGAGTTCGCAAAATCTTCCAAGAGAGTAGTTTTGTCCAAAGAGATTATACCGTCAAGTGGGATAACTTTGGGACAAAAATCGCATTTTTCCCCTTCAAACTCGTGAAACTTGTACGTCTTATACCGGAAGCGCATTGTATGTGTAGTCAATCGAAAGCTTACAGCTTCAGCTTTCGATTGCGGTTTCCATGAAGTGCATTTGGCTCATATCTACATCTCTAGTTGTAGATATGAGCGCTCAAAGTCGTGTCCCGAAGTTAAACCGGTTTGGGGTAACTTTGGGACAGCATATATCATACATATAGGGAATTTAAAGGCCATCATAAACTAGGGTAACTTTGCGACAAAAATCTCATTGTTCTCTTCAATACGTTCATTGCGATGGGCCCCACCGGTGGGGCCCACAATTTTTCAACTTTCAATCTTTGCCGACTTATATTTTTTCAAAAAATATTCTCGATAGCCATTTTCTTTGGCCTTTTAGTTCACTAAGGGTATAAATGACGAGTCGGAACAGAATTTTTCCCAGTACACTTGCATTAGTCCGAGAACGAGGGTCGTGAAGATGACTAACCAAAAATTACGAAAAACTGCCTTCGCATTGAACGTGTTAAAACTCTTGTAACCTGTATATCTCTCACCAATCGCATCAGAATTGCATTATGTCCTGCGCTCAATCGGAAGCTTACAGTCTCAGTTCATGATTTACATATAAGTATATTCGGACATTCTTGTTCAGAGTTATGGGCGTTCAAAGTCGTGTCCCAAAGTTACCCCGGTTTACAGAAGAAAACACATACTTTTCAGTTTTTCCGCTACAAAATGGAAACCAGGTGAAAAGACGACAGTGTAATGATGGATTCGTTCAGATATCTGTCCAGACAAGTGAAATCTAGCTCAGTTACCTCGGAGTCACTCTGGAAAAGGTTGGTACCTCACCCATTTGTCCGAAAGACTGTTTTTTGAGTTGGAAACATACTCTTGAAGAAGTCTGTCTATAAATGACCCCACATCTAATAGAGGACCCTGCGCATGAGCAAAACATTGCTCATGCGTGCCTCAAGTAGGGAAAACAGGTACCAAAGCCTCAGGATTATCCACCTTGCTGATTGCGCGTGATAATGACTCGTTCGTGGGTTGTCCCAAAGTTACCCCCCCCCCCCCTGTCCCAAAGTTACCCCAGTTGACGGTATACCAATATAATCTCTTTGGTTTTGTCACATAGGAATCGAATTACCGACATGACTAGAGCATCACAAATAATTTATAGTTACCGTATTCGCCCAAGTATGAGACGCACCAAAAAGCAGCTTTGAGCCCTTCAAAACAGGAGTGCGGCTCATCTATGTGTGCGTCCTACCTATAGGTGCTTAATCTTTTCTATGTGGGAAACTGCTGGCAGCACTCGTGTATCAGACGCACTAAGAGTGTATAGATTCAGCTGTGTAGTCTTCAAACTATATTTTTTATAAGAAAAATATTGACCAGGTATCGTTTTTTGGTGAAGAACGAAACATGTAATTGTGCAATTGAGCAAAATGAAATTCCTATAGTTTGAATCAATCAAGCTGTCTCTCAGCTGTAATGATATCGACTAATGTCCATCCTCTCGAGAGGACAGAAGTTCATCTCTGAGTAGTGGATGTTGTGGAGCGGATAATAAATAGATATGAATTAATCCTCCTCGTCTTTCATCCGTCCAGTTCCATCTGAAATTGTTTAGTTTGAGTCCTAGAAAAAGGGATGCGTCTGATCTATGGGTGCGTTTCATCTACAGATTCTCATCATTTTCTATTTTCACCCCAAACAACAGGGGTGCATCTCATCTATGGGTGCGTTCTATATACAGGTTCTAATAATTTTCTAATTTTCACCCTATACGGTATTTACTGGAGCATGAGAATATTATCTCTGAAAAGAATCTTTGAATTATGTTGCGATTCACAAGTAAATTTTGCAGATATTTCAATTCTAGTTGTATGATGAAGCTTTTAAATGTATCTCAAACAGAATCTATTTGTGGGATGTGTGTGACATTATCACGAGCATTACTCATTCATTAAGTTCATTGTGCGAAACATCATGTCAGATCGAGTGCCAGATTAAATGCGACAAGTGGGCGCAGTTGGGTCTGATTATTTAACACAATTACTGGCAAGTGATTGCAGATGATTTTCTCTGTTTATTCTCGAAATGTCAATGTCAGCAGGGATTGACGTTCACTTTTAGTTATTTCAAGAACGAACCAGTATAATAATACTCGCTCCACTTCGTAATCAGGCTGCAGACATAATGACAAGAGATTAAAAATACGATGAGTTTCAGGAGACTTTGGAGTGATTCAATTGCAGTTTTCATTCTAAATTCGGAACAGATTATGAAATGATTCTTGAATCTGTGATATGTCTTGATTTTTGCTATTGATTTGCTGATTGAAAAAAAACTCTCTCCAAGGCATTTGAGCATCCGCGCTATTCGAACTTACTTGTTATTTAGAATTGATTTAACCCCCCCCCCCCAGCAAGTCCGGCACAAGTATTCTGCCATTTGGGGGTTTCGGGATATTCTGAGTTCCCAGGAAAAAACCTCCTCCGACGTCGAAGTTGTCAGCTCAGTCTCTCCATGTGTCGGTTTGCACCCCCACCTAGGTTTTGAATCCCCCCCCCCCTCAATAAAATATTTAGTCTGAGCATCCGAGCATATGCGGGCTTCAAAGCTTCTTGAGTTGTGGGATAGAACTCATTGTTTCCCAACAGAATTCCCCAGCTCAAAATTCAACAACATTGTTTCAATTTCCACTATGATCGTTGAAATGACCGATTAATACAATCATGTGGTTGAATCTCAACTGCATCGTTGAAATTCGGCCAAAATGTGGTTAAAAACTTTGTTTGAAATTCATGAAATTTTCTACGTTGTATAATATTCACAATGCAATACTTATGGACTGCTGAGAGAAAAATGAGCTCCCACAAAACTTTGAGGAAACCAGTATGTGTGCGCTCATTAATAAATTAATTCATTCAAGAAACCCTAATCATCATATGATCAGCTCCGAGCACTTGGTAATGATTATCCATTCATTCATTGACTCCTATATTCATTCGTCCATGGCCGCATTGTCTTCCTACCTGTGTTGTGATTTTCTTAGACTCATTAGGTAGTAGATTGCTAAATGACTATCTGACATCAAATCAACGTTTCCTATGAAAGGCAATACCGAGCCACTAATGGACGATGAAGAGTAGCACATTGTCTTTTCAACGACGAAAAGTAGCCCTTTTCCTAATCAACGACGATGGATATCACTTTTCTTATCAACGACGGAGGGTTACACTTTTTCTTATGAACGACGAAGCGGGTCGAATATAAGGAGTAGTCGTGAGTCTGGATGTGTGGATGGGCGGATGGATGGATGGATGGAATGATGGGTAGATGGTAAGATGGGAGGGACGAATGGGATGGATGGATGGATGGATGGATGGATGGATGGATGGATGGATGGATGGATGGATGGATGGATGGATGGATGGATGGATGGGATAGATAGATGGGATGAAGAAGGTGGATGAACGGATAGATGGATGGGATGGATCGGATAGATCGGATGGATCGGATGGAATAGCATAGATCAGACAAATGAGATGCATAGATGGATGGAATGGATTAGGTGAATGAGATGATTTGGATGAGCAGGACAAATGGGATAGATGGATGAGATGGATAGTTGTATTTGATGTATGGATGAGTAGATGGGATAGACGGGATGGGTAGATGGGATGAGATAGATTGATGGATGGATGGATGAAATGGCTGTGATAGATGGATAGGTGGGATGGATGGATAGATGGGATGGATGGATAGATCGAATGCCTTCTTGGCTTCGGAAACGTTCAGCAAAATCTTGGATTATGATGAGTTGATGGTAAAATTTGCTACTCTTCGTCGTTCATAAAAAAGTGCTATTCCTCGTCGATCTCAGGAAAAGTATTCCTCTTCGTAGCAGCCGTCGAAATGACGTGGGAGTACCCAACTTGACCCATGTGTCCATCGCAGGAATGGGCACTCGTTGACTTCCTCTCAAATTTTTCCAACGTTGGTTAAGTTAAAAATGAGAGAATGAGTGGTTTCGATCAACCCGGCACTATTCCTGCGTTCCCCGGGAAATTTCAAGTGATTTTCCCCTTTTTTCATGTTTGCACAGCCAGGAAATTACAGAGGAAATTGCGTTTAGTGAAACCTGTGCCAAATTCTCTTAGTTCGACCAAACCTAACGTACTCTAGTGCATTTGATTTCTTGTCTCGAGGCCTTCGAAATCTGCTTCTCAGAGTCCAGAACTTCGATCTGAAGCTATTTCATGTGGAAAACACGGCAATGATCTGTAAAACAAGAAGGTCAACATCAGAGTGCACCCAACATGCCCCCATTGGTAAGTTCGTGTTTATCACGAAATAGTGTCCTGGACCGGCATAAAGCTCAAAATGTCGTTGCATCGCAATAAAAACGAATAGAAAAGATTCCATGCTCTTTATCGCCGATTCAAATTGTTTCGAATGATGGTGGCAAGTTGATTACACCCTTTTGTGAACTCTCAAAAATTACTGTCTGGGCAAATTTGAAACAGTCCGAATCCAATTGGTCGAATGTTGATTGGAAACTTGGAATCGTCCTCGAAATTTTCAAAGATAAATATAGATGATCTTGGAATCGATCGTGGAGGACTAGTGTTTGTGCAAATGAATATACACAAAATAATTGCAATTACACATGTGAATCTCGAGCTTAGTGATCTTGTTACAAAAATTCTCCTATGTGTTTAATCTTATGTTACAGCCTGAAGAGGTTCACAAAATATATGGACGAAACGTAGCAATACATGTGTAATTGCAATTATTTTGTGTATATTCATTTGCACAAACACTAGTCCTCCACGATCGATTCCAAGATCATCTATATTTACCAATTGGTCGAAGTTATAAATTTCAACTCATCCTATAGCGTTCAGAACAAGCTTTAAAATGAGCTAGAGTACGTTGAAAATTCTCAAGTGTTTGATTGCATGAGATTTTCCAAGTAGGACGTGATTTGCTGAAAGATTTCGAGCCAGTTAATTAGACAGTTTGTGGAGCTATTACTCAATAGAAAGCAATCGTTCAGTGATGCTGCAGAGGAATGAAAAATGGAGTAAATGGTGATACTGGATCGTGAAAATTTTCTTGGGTGCATGGAAATCGATAATCAGTAATAGAGTGAGGGTGGATTGATTTGGCTCACAAGTAATTCGCTAAAGTGAAAAGAATCTGAAAATTTTTGATACAAAGTAAGTGATAGTATTCTCATTCTCGTTCTAGATTCTGAATGAATGGCAATCATGTATCATTCTTGTACTCAGAGTTGGAAAATGTTGCGCAGAAGTTCATTCATCAATTCATGAGATTTGTAACTCTGCAGACTGATGAACGTGTCCAGAACCTCTGCCAGGTGTCTGAAAATTCTCGTATCACACTAATCCATATTCTGTCGTTGAAAGATCTTGAGAGAAGTTTTTAAGAATACTAGGTCCTCAAAGAAATCGTGTGCTTGGGAAAATCGATTACAAACTCAACCTAATCCTGGGTCGAGTCGATCAAACTTTCCGATAATGAACGACTTATCCTTACAACAAAATATCGATCCTCTGATAGATTTAAGTCTGTAATGTCAGCCAGTTTGAAGTCAACGTCAATCACAAGCTGTGTTGAACCAATTACCATCGAACAAGTATCATTTCTCTCGATAGGGCAAGATCCTACTCCCTATTTGATTATCTTTCTATTTTTCCCATTTTCTATCATCACTTCCACTTCGAAGAGAGTTTTGGATCATTTTTTTCTGCACGCTCGACTTTCATAAAAAAGTATCTTTAGGTACTCACGTTCATCCGAACACGAATACTAATGCAATTTTTTGAGCCTTTTGCAAAGTTCGCTCAGCTATCTAATCAGTGGAACGAGCGGTACGCTGAGGAGATGAAAAAAAAGCCGAGTCGTTGCAATTAACTGGAGTCCAAGGATCGAGTAAAGCGTTGAATAATTGATAGAATGAAACGATTACTCGTCGCTTTCGTCTCTCTATCTCACGTACGTGGAGAATTTTTCCCTGTCGTTAATGAGCTTATGCAGGTACAGAAGTGACACTATAGGGCAAAAGCTCAAGACCCAGGGCAGAAGTGCATAGTGGAGCTTTCAAGCATTATCGTGTTGCATAATTAATTTCCTCTGCAAAAGCGCTCCGCTGTATTTCATGCGCCGAAAATTTAATCGCGTCTCTCAACTTGGATGGTCGAAAATGAAAGACAGCCTCCCTCTCAAGGAGACTTATGCACAAGATGCTCTCATCTGAGAATACATTTGCATGGTGAGAATCTCCTCTTAATTCGTAATGACTTTGTGCCTATTTTCTGACTGCGCTGAAACAATTTCTATCAGAGTCCTGCAATTAGGGTAGACAGTATATGATATGGTAAATTGAGATGATATTTTTTCCAATCGAAAACTTGGTCCAAAATTTGGAGAATAGTTACAAAGTTGGTCTATGCAAATGTCAATTGAAGCGTAATGATCGAAAGGTAACATGGTAAGGAAGTGTTTGATCAATAATTATGATAAGAATCAAGTGTGTATGACGTGGGCAAGATGAACATTAGCATTATAGGTATTAGTCCGGCGGCCGAGCATGGTTCCGTAGCATTTTGGGTGTGACCGGACAAAAGTTGTGTATTCCCATGTATTTTGACCCGCTGAATCCGATTTTCGATGGTGGAAATTCGGAAAAGTGGGCCAAAAATTGTTATTAACAAATTATTGTTAACAATCGTAAAATTGATTTTTTCGCTCCGGAAAAATTTTTTCTATATTTTTTGGCACATTTTGAATCAAAAAGGTCTCTACATAAATTTCATGAAAATGCACCGTTTTCCCGTGAAAAAATCGGAAAGTTTCAAAAAACACGATTTTTTCAATTTTGCAACAATTGTTGCTCGGCGGTGCAACGGAATTTTTTGATCCACCATGGCGCAAATTGATCCTTGAAGCCTCTCCTACTGATAGAAACCCCAAAGAAGTCAGTATGCTACCTCCTGTGAGTGTAAAAACGTCGAGAGCGACCCTCTATTTTTGGTGCATTTCTCGCTATACATACACTTACCCATACCCAAGCTCGCGACATGATTCCCTTCCGTGGGCTTCGTGCGCCAGGGTCACATGTAGACAAATAATTCCTCGTATTTTCGCGTACGTGTGAGTGAAAACTTCTTGGGGAACTCTTGGAAAATTTCGGAAAATTCATTGTAAAAAATTGTATAAAAAGCACGAAATTGACTCTGATAAAACAAGAACGCTGTGACCTCTTTGAGTAGAACGGTTCAGGATGTTTTGGGAGAATACAACAGTCATCAATGATTCTCACGTTGGATGTATGTCATACGCGTTTATATCAGCGTCGATTCAAACTAAATCTTTTGATCTGAATACCGAGTCGTGGTGACCTCAATAATATTGATACGTACAGACCTTGAATTCAACAATGATGCAAATTTTCCCAACTTCGATGATTACTCTACAGAATGTATGATATCAACAGCGCTATAACAATTATTTGATAAAAGAGAAAAGCATTTCCTCCGATTTCTTCATTGTCAGCAAGTTCTACCATACTATGTTCCATGTGAGAATTCAAATCTCCCGCCGTGAGAAGTTGTGCTGCGCGCGGACTTCTGGCTGGATTGAACTTGCTTGCAGTTCCATCCATCAGTAAAAATTCTAGTCAACACGAGAAATTGATACTATTAAGTATAAGTTGAAATAACAGATCGCTCAAATGAAGTGTCCAACAGCGCGGAGGACTGGTATCAACACGTATAGCGCCCAGATGCTATAGTGCTTAATCCGTTGGAATTTGGGTATGTTTTAAAAGATGGCGCGATGGTACCTGCTAGGGTGGAAATTCTCACTCCTCCACCATCAGAGTTGATCCCAAGTTGCCAGGGCCATCAGGTTTGCTCTAAATCAACTTGTGTATGTGTAGCACCTGGAGTAAATTGTTGCTCGTTTTGCTTTTGCCCAAGAGGTCAGAAATGCAAGAATAAAGTAGCATCTTCATGATTTTATAATCAATTCTTGACATACTAATATTCACCCCAGTACATGAAAGTATTTTTTCCCTACTATAGTACCCGGTATTCGGATCAAAAGATTTAGTTTGATTCGACGCTGATATAAGCGCGTATGTCATACATCCAACGTGAAAATCATTGATGACTGTTGTATTCTCCCAAAATCTCCTGAACCGTTCTACTCAAAGAGGTCACAGCGTTCTCGTTCTATCAGAGTCAGTTACGTGTTTTTTATACAATTTTTTACAATGAATTTTCCGAAATTTTCCAAGAGTTTCCCAAGAAGTTTTCACACACACGTACGCGAAAATACGAGGAATTATTTGTCTACATGTGACCCTGGCGCACGAAGCCCACGGAAGGGAATCATGTCGCGAGCTTGGGTATGGGTAAGTGTATGTATAGCGAGAAATGCACCAAAAATAGAGGGTCGCTCTCGACGTTTTTACACTCACAGGAGGTAGCAAACTGACTTCTTTGGGGTTTCTATCAGTAGGAGAGGCTTCAAGGATCAATTTGCGCCATGGTGGATCAAAAAATTCCGTTGCACCGCCGAGCAACAATTGTTGCAAAATTGAAAAAATCGTGTTTTTTGAAACTTTCCGATTTTTTCACGGGAAAACGGTGCATTTTCATGAAATTTATGTAGAGACCTTTTTGATTCAAAATGTGCCAAAAAATATAGAAAAAATTTTTCCTGAGCGAAAAAATCAATTTTACGATTGTCAACAATAATTTGTTAATAACAATTTTTGGCCCACTTTTCCAAATTTCCACCATCGAAAATCGGATTCAGCGGGTCAAAATACATGGGAATACACAACTTTTGTCCGGTCACATCCAAAATGCTACGGAACCATGCTCGGCCGCCGGACTATATGTAGGGTAAGCTATATATATTCTTCAATTTTTAGTCCAACCCGTGAGTTGAAAGGTACGGAAACTTGGCATTTTCTGCTGAATCAGTCACGTTGAAGATTTAAAATATATGAGAACTAGTTTTGACATTAACTACATCATAGTCTAGCTGCGTTCCTGTTAGTTTCTCTTCTCTTGTTTATCCGTTATTTTATTATGGTATTTCACCATTTCAACCTAGGTTTATGCCTTTGAAATCACGTCAATTTATCAGCATTTAGTGAATAGTTTGAATATCGATGTATATAAGGCCCCTGTGCCCGTTCGATTTTTCTCAATAAAATGAAATAAAAAAAGAATAAAAATAAACTACAATCAGATAGGTACAGGTAATGAAAGATGTGATAAATTATCCCAGAGAGGTAATGAGAGAGATGTGGGCTTTTTTCATCTGCACCTTTTTGCTAATTGGCCTAGAGGTACCAATAAATGAAAAGTTTGAATAAATCAAACATCTGAGTGGCTGTCAGATTTGTGAATCTCGCAACAAGAAAAATTCTGGCATGAAGAAAACAACATATCTGGATACGGATAAGAATGTAGGATACCCTGAACCGATTCTCAGGTCAGGATCGTGGCCATTATTGAAAAACAAGAACCGTCAAAGTCGAATGTTGAAACCTATTTTGCTCCCACCAAGATAAAAATATTATGAAACATCGCAAGAGTCGCTTTTGCCTGCAAAAACGATAGAAAACGATTCCACAACGTGAGTGAAAGATCATTTTTCGCACTATGACAAGGAATTGCGTCTTACTATCACACTTCGGATAATTCAATCTCCACAGCTCAAATAGAATCAGATAGTGAAGAGACATCAGTGAGTATTTTTTTCGGTGACAAACTTTAGAATAAAATTTGATTCCATCGTAGCTATGCCCATCAAAATTCCAAGGGAACTTGTAGGTGATTATCTGGTAGAATAGGAACAAGAAAGAAGATTCGATGAATTTGATTTAATAGAGGAATTTTGCCTCATAAAATGGGAGAAGACAGTTCCGATGGTACATTCGTTCCTCGCTTTGATCAAATCCTCTTTGTCGTATGCAGACAAAAAAATCCGGTGTATGCGGCGAGGATGAATGCTCGAATGCATCATACAAGTGCACATATCACACGTACTGACATTGAAGCCGAAGCTTTGGATCGTAACCATATCGCTGAGGAACTGGATGTATGTACGTTTATCGGGGTCTAAAGAGATGTAAGCTTGTAAGCCTTGGATTGATCTTCACAGTATTTGATTGTAGGTTGTTGTATTTGAGGGGATTAAGATCCTCACCATATACAAAAAATTAAAAATAAGTGTGTAGCACATGAGAGTTTTTATTCAGATATTGAAACAATTTACACAAAATTCCTCTGTGATCCTCAAACGTAAAGCATCTTCACCTATACCTTCAGAACATCAGCACCTGAATAGAATTTGACTTGTAGGCCATATTGAATATCACTTGACATTAGTTTGGAGGGGGGGGGGGGTGAGGGATCGTTCTTCATCATTGAGGTGTCGAGATAGGTTAGTCAGATATCCCTGCACCAAAAACTACTTGCAGGGAGTCGAGTCCAAGGGGTTCAGACCTGTATCTGACTGAAACTCTGGAAATCATCTGCTTTTAAATACATTTTTTGACCTTCGAAAAAAATCAATGAATCTTAGCTCCGCTCGTCGAATGATTTTAGATTAATGGCCACGCCGCACCATGAAATCCTACAGTCGAATTCAAAAGAAACGAAATGGGTCTTCCGTTTGCACAGAGAAGTTCGGGAGGTTGTTTTTGGGATACCACGGGATGTGACCATTTTTCAGGACAGAGTGTTTGCCCTAGTCACACTACGGAAAATTCAAGTGGGTACTTGCAATTGTGCATGAAATCACTCCTTTAATTATAAAATTCCGAATAGTGTGTGCAGAAAGGCATCGTTTCCTGTTGAGTTATGAAAACGAAGGATTGTGAATGATCAACAAGCAAAAAGTCTCTTCATTGGGTATAAATAGATAGGTGTCTAGAATATGAAAAACAGCAAATATTTGCATCAAAAACTATTCTCGAATGTTCCAAAAGAACATATTCTATGCAGCCCATTTTGAGATTGGACTTTTGCATCGTTTGAGATTGTCCATTTCACGGGATCACCCGTATACAAATTTACTGTAATACATGGATCATAGGCTGTAGCTAAAAAACGCTTGAGCATTAGACTCTGCCTCTTTGGGTATCATCTTTTGGTGCTGAAAGAAGATGATTCCCAGAGTTTCAGTGAGATCCAGCTCCCGAACTCCTTGGACTCTCCTTGATAGAATCTGAAACGGTCATATAGTAAAAGCTATCGAACATACGGAACAGGTGAGAAGCTAATTGTTGATTTAAGAACCTGAATGTAATGCAATTTTGACTTGACAAGTTTTGATATCTCCTCATCAAAATATTTACTTCGTTCACATCGATTTTCAATCAGACCATCACCACCTGTAGATGATGTGCCAGTAATCCTTGAACACCCTTCATCCATAACGGGTTCGTAGGAAGTTGAACTTGATTCTCAGGATGTAACGTACTATAGTATACCCATATATACTGTTGAATGCACCGTGCCACACTCCAGAAATAGATACAGTTATACGAGTCACACTCAAGTTCAAGCACACAACACACTATACAATCATACCTATATACACTGCATTCACACCATGCATATATTGGACAGAACATGAATACAGATATACCTATCACATAGCACAGGCTCGTTAGATGATGTGCTATATTCATTGATGTAATATGCAATTGTTAAAGGATTCAATATACATATGTCACCAATCTCAAGTTTATATAAAGGGTGCACCCGGACGATTCGGGGCATTCAACGTTTGTACTCCAACCCAGAATCTGTGACAGTCAATACAATACTAGCGTAATGCCTCGCGTTGCTCGGCTTGTAAATGTTTCCGATAGGCGTATTAGTTTTCCAAAATGCTCTTCCAAATCAAATGAGAGTACGTTTTTCAAAAATTTTATATATTTAGTTAAGCGGCGGTTTCTCACATGGGTCTGAACTCATAAAGACCATGAAAGTTATCATTATATAACTCGATATGTGAAAATGGTACAGAACATATTTTCATTTGATTTATAAGAGCATTTTGGTGAACTGATACGCTTCTCGGGGACTTTTACAGGCCGAGCAACGCGAAACATAACGCTAGTGTTTAATTATAAAAATACGGAAGTTTTCTATCGGAAATTCAGAAATATGAGTTGTAAAATATCGTTATGCTCAAATAAAGTGATTTCTAGTAGGCCAAAGAGATGTACATCGATTTGACGTGAATTAATTACTCAGTTGGTTACAGGGATAAATATACAAATGACACTCAAAATTTTCATTCTGGGCCTTACTTCGTACTAAGATCAATATCACCAATGTCACCTGCTTGAGCCCATCGCGGATACACGTACTCTTTGAAGTTTAGCGAGTGTAAGAACAGTCGACGCAGAAAGAGGTGAGCTGCACAATATCATCGTGGACATTCACATCTGAAGAAAACATCGTAAGCGCAAATAATTCCATCAATAATTTGATTACTCGTTTTTCTGAAATCGATAGAATTGTGGGAACAGGAAAGTCGAAGGTGTTCGAGTGATTCGGATAGAATAGGAACATAATGAATAGAAAAACAGAATTTTCTCCGAGCCTTCAGAAAAAAAGAAAATGTAAGAGATGAAATTTTCCCGGGCTTCGACAAAACGAATATATAAAAATGAAAATTGAAAAATTTCTCGGGATTTTGAAAAAACAAAAATATAAAAAATTATTTTATTTTTCAAAATATTTTTCCGGAAATTATCGAAATTTCCCACCGTGAAGCACATCCTGAACTTGCCTTCATTCTTCTTAGTCTCACTTAGAGGAACGCTCAAACATACGCGCTCTCTACCAGAGCCACAGTCGTCTCCTCGCTGCCTTCAAAAACACATACGCGCGCGAGAAGCATCAAACAACGTGACACCAGAAAAGGAAAGGGAATTCTTAGTGATGCGCGCTCTCTCAACAGCCCGCAGTCATCTTCTCAAGCCCGTCGCGAACACACGTGCTCATAGAAGTTGAGCGAGTATAAAAACAGTTGACACATAATGAGGTGAGCTTGCCTTCTCCTTGTGCTCAGCACAAACACGCGTACTCTATGGGGTCGAGCAGGTAGGACAAAAGTCGACGCGGAACAGAGTCAGCTTGCAAGATGACATCGAAGAGATCAACATACATAGAGGACATCATGAAGGTGAGTAATTTCAACCTAAATTTTGAAATTCACTTTTTCCAAAATTGTTAAAATTCAGAAAACGTTATCGTCAAAGAATTCAATAGTTCAAATTATTTGAATATATGATACATGAAATTTGAAAATTTTTTCCGAGGTTTCGACAAAACAAATATATAAAAAATGAATATTCGAACATTTTTCGGGACTTTCAGAAAACAAAAATATAAAAAAGTGTTTTTTTTTTCAAAAAATTTCCCCAAAAATTTCCAAAATTTCCCACTCTGAGGCACATCCTGAACTTGCCTCGATTCTTATCAGTTTCAGTTAGAAAAACGCCCAGGCATTCGCGCTCTCTACTAAAGCCGCATTCTCCCCCTCCCCGCCTTCACAGACACAGACGCGCGCCGATCATGTCATGACACCAGAAGGGGAGAGGGGATACTGAATGATGCGCGCTCTCTCAACGGCCCGCAGTCATCCTCTAGAACCCGTTGCGAACACACGTACTCTATGCGGTTGGGCAATCATAAGAAGAGTCAACGGAAAATGAGGTGAACTTGCAAAATATCATCGTGGACACACAACATTTATAGAATGGGTGAAGGGTGAGTAATTCGATTATTTATTCAATTACTTGTTTTTCCTTGAATCGTTAGAGTTACGAGAACATAAACGTCGAGAGTTTGATGATCTAAATAGATGAAAGATACAATGAAAAAATTTCAAGATTTCGCCCGGGGCTTTGAACACAAAGATATGAAATATAAAAATTAGAAATATGAAAAATTGATTTTTTTTTGAAAATTTTCCCCAAAAATTTCCGAAATTGCCCACCATGAGACAATTCCTGAACTTGCTTCCATTCTCATCAGTTTCAGTGAAAGAGACGCTCAGATATACGCGCTCCTTATCGGAGCCGCGATCTTCCCCTCGCTGCCCTCGCAGACACACACGCATCGAGAAGCGACAACGTCACACCGAAAAAGAGTGGGGATACTTAATGATGCGCGCTGTCTCAACGGCCCTCAGTCATCATCTAGAGCCCGTCGCGATCACACGTACTCTATCAAGGGGGGCAATCATAAGAAGAGTCGAATAAAATGGAATACACTTGCAGAATACCATCGTGTACATCAACATTCATAGAACGTCTAGAAGGTGAGTAATTGCATCATTAATTCAATTACACGTTCTTCCTCAAATCGTTAAAGTTGTAATATCGTGAACGTCGAGAATTTTGATGATCTGAATAGATTACAGATTTAATGGGACCATTCCAAGATTTTGTCCGGGGCTTCGAAAACAAAGAGATAAGAAATAAAAAATTGGAAATTTTTACGGGATTTTGAAAAAATAAAAATATAAAAAATCGATTTTTTTTCGAAAAATTTTCCCGATATTTTCCGAATTTTTCACTCTGAGACACATCATGAGCTTGAGTTCATTCTCATTAGTTTCAGCGGAAGAGACGCTCAAACATAGGCGCTCTCGACCGAAGCCGCAGTTTTCCCCTAAATAGCCTCACAGACACACGCATCGAGAAACGACAACGTCACACCGAAAAAGAGCGGGGATACTTAATGATGCGCGCTCTCTCAACGGCCCTCAGTCATCCTCTGGAGTCCGTCGCGATCACACGTACTCTATGAAGGTGGGCAATCATAAGAAGAGTCGAATAAAATGGAATGAGCTTGCAGAATATCATCGTGGACATCAACATCTATAGAACGTCTGGAGGGTGAGTAATTCTATCATTTATTTAATTACTCGTTTTTCCTTGAATCATTAGAGTTATGAAAACATAAACGTCAAGAATTTTTGGTGATTTAAATAGATTGAAGATATACTGAAAAAATTTTAAGATTTTGTCCGAAGCTTCGAAAACGAAGATATAAAAAATAAAAATTCGAAATTTTTACGGGATTTTGAAAAAACAAAAATAAAAAAAATTATTTTTTTTTTCAAAAAATTTTCCCAAAAATTTCCAAAATTTCCCACTCTGAGGCATATGCTGAACTCGCCTTAATTCTTATCAATTCAGTTAGAGAAACGCTCAGGCATTCGCGCTCTCTACTGAAGTCGCATTCTCCCCCTCCCCGCCTTCACAGACACAGACGCGCGCTGATCATGTCATGACACCAGAAGAGGAGAGGGGATACTGAGTGATGCGCGCTCTCTCAACGGCCCGCAGTCATCCTCTGGAGCCCGTCGCGAACACACGTACTCTATGCGGTTGGGCAATCATAAGAAGAGTCAACGAAAAATGAGGTGAGCTTGCAGAATATCATCGTCGACACACAACATTTATAGAATGGCTGAAGGGTGAGTAATTCGATCATTAATTCAATTACTCGTTTTTCCTCGAATAGTTAGGGCTTCGAAAACGAAAATAAAAGAAATAGAAATTCGAAATTTTTACGGGATTTTAAAAAAACGAAAATATAAAAAATTGTTTTTTTTTCGGAAAATGTTCCCAAAAATTTGCGAAATTTTCCACTCTGAGAAAATTCCTGAACTTGCCTTCATTCTAATCAATTCCAGTGGAAAAGACGCATAAGCATACGTGCTCTCTCCCGGAGCCGCAGTTCTCTCCTCGCTGCCTGCACAGACACACATAGGCGACGAGTAAGATCAAACAACATGTCAACAGAAAAATAGAAGACAATTGGTGATACGCGCTCTCTCAGCAGCCCACAGTATAGCCCTTTACACGGTCACGAACATTCGTACGCCAAAGAGGAAATCAAGTCCAAGAAAATCCTATGTAGATATATAAGAAGAACTTATAAAATACCATCATGAACATTGACCTCTACTACACAATAATGGAAAGGTGAGTAATATCTATCAAAACATTATTTCCCATGTTCTCTAAAATTGATAATAGAACCAAACATCAAAATACAAACCTTTTCCGAAATTTTATAAAATCATGTACATGATAAATAAAAATTCAATTTTTTTCCGAAATAAAATCGAGAAGTGGATTAGATTTCCATAGTCCCAGTCGGAACTGATGAGTTACCTCCAAAGACAGAATTTCCGGGCTCTACGATTCCAATTATTAAGTTTTTCCACAATAGAGATATCTTGCAATATCACAAAATTCAGTCGAATTGACAACTCATCCATTAAATTGACCCCAATGGGGAGTTCAGTTTCATACCAAGGTCTATCATCCCACAGGCATCCAGATATCAAATGTGAGAATCACCCAGTGGAGGATTTACAAAAAGTTTTCAACTCAACGTGTTACAACCGTTCCAGAAAGATTAACAAAATCAAAACTACAGTAAGATGACATGGATCCAAGCACAAGAGAATGACAAAAATCACATAAAACAAGGGAATCCATAACACCTCTGGAATCGAATCAACTTCCGAAGACATCAAATGTGAGTTTCATGTATCAACCCGTGTCACTCCTTATTCTAAAATATGTATAGAATTTTAATTAGATATAGCTCTATGGAAATTTTTCGAATATCATGATTCTATGAAATCGTCGTCAGAACATTAGATTGATTAGTTTTTCAGAGAACGTAAACACATAATAGCCTTTACTTCTTTACTAAATTGGTATGCATGGTATCTCACAAATGTATCTTTGATCTTACAATTTAATTTGAGGCTAATTTTAATTACGAAAAAAATCAAATCATCTTCGTCACACATCTCAACAAATGATTCCCAACAATACACATCTCTTACATATCCAAGTGCAATCGAATACATTTACAAGTTGTAACAGGACTGTATGATGCCATGGCTCACATAGAGATCGAGACTATCATCTCTGAGATCGACATACTACAATCTCCTGTTGCCAAGCTGCTGTAAATGTAGGGTATTCTTCCAAAAAAACAACACAACACACTTACACCACTCTTCGGAAACATGTTGTTGGATTTCCTCTGATCTGAGCGCCGCTTTGGTCCCGACACTGGTAAACCAAATCGACGGGTCAGTCTCATCTGATCATGTCTCCTTCAACCTCTGTGATGGAGAGTTACATTTACACTGAAACGATATACACGGACCGATTCACACTCAATTCCACTCCATATCACACAACGAAGATGATAGATCGATATTTCTGTTCATTTCAATAAAATCTTCCGCAAATATCACCAGTGGTTATAAAAATATAGATCAAGGTATTGTTAAAATTAGTGCGTTCCTAGAATCGTATATCAAATATCCATAATTTCATTTATATATTCGTTTGTTATCGAATATGATTGAGGATTATCATTGATCAATGTAGTGACTCCCATATACGTTTCTCAATATTCAATCTTTTGTTATGACAATTCTCATTCAATTTGTACGATGACTCAATTTTATCAACAAAACGGCAACATACGCCTCCCATACGATTGTATATCATTACTCCCTCTATTATAAGTAATCAGGATGTAAGCCTATAATTGTAATAATGTATGATGAAACTTTTGTTTAGAATATCACGTTCCATACTCTATATGTAAATATGTTCAATATGGATTGTATCAATATCTGAATCTCCTGAAACTCGATAAATAAAATCAAATGGTTGGGGAAATTGCCCCAACCATCCCCGTGTCGATTCATTTACTATAGAATAAGCATTCGAAAGAAGTACAACTCATTAAGCGATATTTTCGTACAATCTTCAATTGTACATTCTTTCAATCTCGAGTTAAAACATATGCTATTCATTATGAAATTCATACGAATTTTCAAAAAGAGCATAACTGACTTTTTTAATACATTGAAGAATTTTGAGTACTGATTCCAGCTCATCTTGAATCAATTTCAAATCATTGAGAGGAACATATATGAATCCACTATCACTTAACAAGATGAAATCATCGTCCCAATTTCATCAAAGAGTAAATGCATTCAAGTAACCTTCATTAACAGGATCCAATTCAAAACTTTGCTGATTACATATCGATTCAACTCATCCTCGTCATACTTACTCAAAACTACCACACCACACTTTTACGAGTTGCAACAGCACATAATGTCTTGGCTCACATGGGAGTTGGGTTTCTCATTCCCGAGTGCGACAGAGTGTGACTCCCTGTTGCCCAGCTATTGTAAAACAACAACACAATACTAACGCCACTCTTCGGAAGCAACTTGCTGGATTTCCTCTGATCTGAGCGCCGCTTTGGTCCCGACACTGGTAAACCAAATCGACGGGTCAGTCTCATCGGATCATGTCTCCTTCAACCTCTGTGATGAAGAGTTACAATTTCACTCTGAACATAAAACACTCCCCAGTTTCAACTCAATTCCACATCATAAACACAAATCGAGGATGATGGATATCGAAGTCATTTCATCGAATCGAAGACTCCTCAAAAATTCGAATCTTGCGACGTAAATGCTCAATATGAGAACAAGAAACTTTCCTGATGAATGAATTCCCAATAATTAATCTTAATGACCGCGTAGCAAAAACCATCACAATGCATCAATTCATTTCTTCCCTCACGATTGCATCAAGCGAGTGATATTGGATTCATTTATAAAAGTCATTTTTAATACTCTATACGATACCGTTCCTCAATGTCAATTATCTATCCCTAAATCTCATGAAAATTACTTAAATCATAAACTGGTCCAGAGAATTCTCTCAACCACTCCCCAATAAAAATGACGCCCTCTAATGTAAACATACAATCTTTCATTGAACATTCTTCCAATCTCAAGTCAGGAAATATCCTAATCATTATTAGATTTCTACAAATTTCCAGAAAAAGCATAACTGAATTTTTGAATAGATTGGGAAATTTTAAAAACCGATTCCAGCTCAAATTGAATCAAATTACGAATCATTTGGAAAAATAAATATGAATCCACTATCACTTGACAAAATAAAGTCATTGTCCCAATTTCATCAAAAAGTAAATACATTCACGTGATTTTTATCAACAGGATCCAATTCAAAGCTTTTCTGATGAGAAATATATTCAACTCATCCTCGTCATACTCACTCGAAAATACCACACCACACTTTTACGAGTTGCAACAGCACATGATGCCTTGGCTCATATGGGAGTTGGGTTTCTCATTCCCGAGTGCGACACAGTGTGACTCCCTGTTGCCTAGCTATTGTAAAACAACAACACAATACTAACGCCACTCTTCGGAAGCATGTTGCTGGATTTCCTCTGATCTGAGCGCCGCTTTGGTCCCGACACTGGTAAACCAAATCGACGGGTCAGTCTCATCGGATCATGTCTCCTTCAACCTCTGTGATGAAGAGTTACATTTTCACTCTGAACATAAAACACTCCCCAGTTTCAACTCAATTTCACATCATAAACACAAAACGAGGATGATGAATATCGAGGTCATTCCATCCAATCAGAGACTTCTCAAAAATTCAAATCTTGCGACATAAATGCTCAATATGAAAACAAATAACTTCCCTGTTGAATGAATTCCCAATAATTAATCTTGATGATCGCGTAGCAAAAACCATAACAATGCATCAATTCAATTTTCCCCTCACGATTGCATCAAGCGAGTGATATTGGATTCATTTACAAAAGTCATTTCTAATACTCTATACGATACCGTTCCTCAATGTCAATTATCTATCCCTAAATCTTATGAAAATCACTTGAATCATAAACTGATCAAAAGAATTCTCTCAACCACTCCCCCATATGAAATGACGTCCTCTAATATCAGCGCGCGAGATAGACGTGAACCGCTTCTCTTTTCATATTTTCATAAGTTCGAATTTCAAAAGAACGTTAAATTTCTCCTCCAAATAGAAATAAATTTAAAAACTCCAAAGTATTACGTAGGTTCACACTCGGTATGAGTAGAAATACGAAAATCATCATCTTCAAAGTCAAATTAAAAATTCCCCGAATTCATTCAAAAAAGTTTCAAAAATTTGAAATCCATTCGTATGTATCATATATTCAAAATCAACGAAATAACAACCTATCGATCTTTAACATTCCATCACTTTGTCAGTACGATTTGACTTCATCGTCACTCTATCACTTATTTCATTCGAAATCAACCAATACTCATGCGGATCGATCTATCTCTAACAAAAAATTAAAATAAAAACCATTAAATAAAGCTAACTCGAACACCAAAGTTACTTCACATCTGAAAGTGAGGCGGCCTTGACAACCGTAAAAAGTTACTCGGCTACCTTCGATGTTGAAAATGGCGGTGTCTCGAATTTTCTGATACGTTTCACTAAAATACGCCATAAAATAACTCCCAGCATGCACTTAATACGAAAATATATAAACGAAACACATAAAAATCGATTGCTCCTAACCTTCGCCAACGGATTCGGAAGCTTGGGCAGTGTTCGAAAGGGCTCCGTGAGACCGATCAGCGACCGTCTTCACGGCAAGAATTAGCAGCAAATCGAATATATAATATCAACGTATAAATACATATAAAAAAATCGGAAATACATATAAAAAACTCAAAAATACGTCAAAAATACGTAAACGACACTCAAACACGTGTTCTATACATCGCGGAAAAATCTAGGGACATTTGACCTGGTCTAGGGACTTTTCGTGCCGTCAAGTTGGCAACACTGATTCGATTTTATGTTGGCAACCCTGATATAGGGATTCCGTGGGGGAATAGGCACCTTGTGTCTCTTAATATAATACTAGCGTAATGCCTCGCGTTGCTCGGCTTGTAAATGTTTCCGATAGGCGTATTAGTTTTCCAAAATGCTCTTCCAAATCAAATGAGAGTACGTTTTTCAAAAATTTTATATATTTAGTTAAGCGGCGGTTTCTCACATGGGTCTGAATTCATAAAGACCATGAAAGTTATCATTATATAACTCGATATGTGAAAATGGTACAGAACATATTTTCATTTGATTTGAAAGAGCATTTTGGTGAACTGATACGCTTCTCGGGGACTTTTAAAGGGCGAGCAACGCGAAACATAACGCTAGTGTTTAATTATAAGAATACGGAAGTTTTCTATTGGAAATTCAGAAATATGATGTTGTAAAATATCGTTATGCTCAAATAAAGTGATTTCTAGTAGGCCAAAGAGATGTACATCGATTTGACGTGAATTAATTACTCAGTTGGTTACAGGGATAAAAATACAAGTGACACTCAAAATTTTCATTCTGGGCCTTACTTCGTACTAAGATCAATATCACCAATGTCACCTGCTTGAGCCCATCGCGGATACACGTACTCTTTGAAGTTTAGCGAGTGTAAGAACAGTCGACGCAGAAAGAGGTGAGCTGCACAATATCATCGTGGACATTCACATCTGAAGAAAACATCGTAAGCGCAAATAATTCCATCAATATTTTGATTACTCGTTTTTCTGAAATCGATAGAATTGTGGGAACAGGAAAGTCGAAGGTGTTCGAATGATTCGAATAGAATAGGAACATAATGAATAGAAAAACAGAATTTTCTCCGAGCCTTCAGAAAAAAAGAAAATGTAAGAGATGAAATTTTTCCGGGCTTCGACAAAACAAATATATAAAAATGAAAATTGAAAAATTTCTCGGGATTTTGAAAAAACAAAAATATAAAAAATTATTTTATTTTCCAAAATATTTTTCCGGAAATTATCAAAATTTCCCACCGTGAAGCACATCCTGAACTTGCCTTCATTCTTCTTAGTCTCACTTAGAGGAACGCTCAAACAGAGCCACAGTCGTCTCCTCGCTGCCTTCAAAAACACATACGCGCGCGAGAAGCATCAAACAACGTGACACCAGAAAAGGAAAGGGAATTCTTAGTGATGCGCGCTCTCTCAACAGCCCGCAGTCATCTTCTCAAGCCCGTCGCGAACACACGTGCTCATAGAAGTTGAGCGAGTATAAAAACAGTTGACACATAATGAGGTGAGCTTGCAGAATATTATCGTTGACATCGACATATAGGAAAAACATCGTACGGGTAAGTAATTCCATGGATAATTTGATTAATCGTTATTTCTGAAATCAATATAGAACGAAAATATATTGGATAGAAATCCGGAATTTTTTCCGGACCCTCAATAGAAAGAAAATGTGGAGAATGAAAATTCAAAAATTTTTTGGAAATTGAATGAAAATTTTTTCCGGGGCTTCGACAAAACAAATATATAAAAAATGAAAATTCGAGAATTTTTCGGGACTTTGAAAAAACGAAAATATAAAAAATTGTTTTTTTTTTCAAAAAATATTTCCAAAAATTTTCGAAATTTCCCACTCTGAGGCACGTGCTGAACTTGCTTTAGTTCTTATCAGTTTCAGTTAGAGAAACGCTCAGGCGTTGGAGCTCTCTACTGAAGCCGCATTCTCCCCCTCCCCGCCTTCACAGACACAGACACGCGTCGAGAAGCATCACGACACCAGAAGAGGAGAGGGGATACTTAGTATCGCGCGCTCTCTCAACAGTTCGCAGTCTTCTTCTTGTGCCCAGCGCAAACACGCGTTTTCTATGGGGTCGAGCAGGTATGACAAAAGTCGACGCGGAACAGAGTCAGCTTACAAGATGGCATCGAAGAGATCAACATACATAGAGGACATCATGAAGGTAAGTGATTTCAACCTAAATCTCGAAATTCATTCTTTCCGAAATCATTAAAACTAAGGAAACGATAACGTCGAGAATTCCAATAGTTCAAATTATCTGAATGTATGTAACATGAAATTTGAAAATTTTTTGCGACGTTTCGACAAAACAAATATATGAAAAATGAATATTCGAAAATTTTTCGGGACTTTGAGAAAACAAAAATATAAAAAAAGGGTTTTTTTTCTCAAAAAATTCTTCAAAAATTTCCAAAATTTCCCACTCTCAGGCACATTCTGAACTTGCCTCAATTCTTATCAGTTTCAGTTAGAGAAACGCTCAGGCATTCGCGCTCTCTACTAAAGCCGCATTCTCCCCCTCCCCGCCTTCACAGACACAGACGCGCGCCGATCATGTCATGACACCAGAAGGGGAGAGGGGATACTGAATGATGCGCGCTCTCTCAACGGCCCGCAGTCATCCTCTGGAACCCGTCGCGAACACGCGTACTCTATGCGGTTGGGCAATCATAAGAAGAGTCAACGGAAAATGAGGTGAACTTGCAAACTATCATCGTGGACACACAACATTTATAGAATGGCTGAAGGGTGAGTAATTCGATCATTTATTCAATTACTTGTTTTTCCTTGAATCGTTAGAGTTACGAGGACATAAACGTCGAGAGTTTTGATGATCTAAATAGATGAAAGATACAATGAAAAAATTTCAAGATTTCGTCCGGGGCTTTGAACACAAAGATATGAAATATAAAAATTAGAAATATAAAAAATTGATTTTTTTTTGAAAATTTTCCCCAAAAATTTCCGAAATTTCCTACCATGAGACAATTCCTGAACTTGCTTCCATTCTCATCAGTTTCAGTGAAAGAGACGCTCAGATATACGCGCTCCTTATCGGAGCCGCAATCTTCCCCTCGCTGCCCTCGCAGACACACACGCATCGAGAAGCGACAACGTCACACCGAAAAAGAGTGGGGATACTTAATGATGCGCGCTGTCTCAACGGCCCTCAGTCATCATCTAGAGCCCGTCGCGATCACACGTACTCTATCAAGGGGGGCAATCATAAAAAGAGTCGAATTAAATGGAATACACTTGCAGAATACCATCGTGGACATCAACATTCATAGAACGTCTAGAAGGTGAGTAATTGCATCATTAATTCAATCACACGTTCTTCCTCAAATCGTTAAAGTTGTAATATCGTGAACGTCGAGAATTTTGATGATCTGAATAGATTAAAGATTTAATGGAAACATCCCAAGATTTTGTCCGGGGCTTCGAAAACAAAGAGATAAGAAATAAAAAATTGGAAATTTTTACGGGATTTTGAAAAAATAAAAATATAAAAAATCGATTTTTTTTCGAAAAATTTTCCCGAAAGTTTTCGGAATTTTCCACTCTAAGACACATCATGAGCTTGAGTTCATTCTCATTAGTTTCAGCGGAAGAGATGCTCAAACATAGGCGCTCTCGACCGAAGCCGCAGTTTTCCCCTAAATAGCCTCACAGACACACGCATCGAGAAACGACAACGTCACACCGAAAAAGAGCGGGGATACTTAATGATGCGCGCTCTCTCAACGGCCCTCAGTCATCCTCTGGAGCCCGACGCGATCACACGTACTCTATGAAGGTGGGCAATCATAAGAAGAGTCGAATAAAATGGAATGAGCTTGCAGATATCATCGTGGACATCAACATCTATAGAACGTTTGAAGGGTGAGTAATTCTATCATTTATTTAATTACCCGTTTTTCCTTGAATCATTAGAGTTATGAAAACATAAACGTCAAGAATTTTTAGTGATTTGAATAGATTGAAGATATACTGAAAAAATTTTAAGATTTTGTCCGAAGCTTCGAAAACAAAGATATAAAAAATAAAAATTCGAAATTTTTACAGGATTTTGAAAAAACAAAAATAAAAAAAAATTATTTTTTTTTCAAAAAATTTTCCCAAAAATTTCCCGAATTTTCCACTCTGAGGCATATGCTGAACTTGCCTTAATTCTTATCAATTCAGTTAGAGAAACGCTCAGGCATTCGCGCTCTCTACTGACGCCGCATTCTCCCCCTCCCCGCCTTCACAGACACAGACGCGCGCTGATCATGTCATGACACCAGAAGAGGAGAGGGGATACTGAGTGATGCGCGCTCTCTCAACGGCCCGCAGTCATCCTCTGGAGCCCGTCGCGATCACACGTACTCTATGGAGGTGGGCAATCATAAGAAGAGTCGAATAAAATGGAATGAGCTTGCAGAATATCATCGTGGACATCAACATCTATAGAACGTCTGAAGGGTGAGTAATTCTATCATTCATTTAATTACTCGTTTTTCGTTGAATCATTAGAGTTATGAAAACATAAACGTCAAGAATTTTTACTGATTCAAATAGATTGAAGATATACTGGAAAAATTTCAAGGTTCCTCCGAACCTCCGAAAACAAAAATATAAAGAATCAAAATTCGAAATTTTTACGGGATTTTAAAAAAACAAATATAAAAAAAATTATTTTTTTTTTCAAAAATTTTCCCAAAAATTTCCAAAATTTCCCACTCTGAGGCATAAGCTGAACTTGCCTTAATTCTTATCAGTTTCAGTTAGAGAAACGCTCAGGCATTCGCGCTCTCTACAGAAGCCGCATTCTCCCCCTCCCCGCCTTCACAGACACAGACGCGCGCCGATCATGTCATGACACCAAGAGAGGAGAAGGGATACTGAGTGATGCGCGCTCTCTCAACGGCCCGCAGTCATCCTCTGGAGCCCGTCGCGAACACACGTACTCTATGCGGTTGGGCAATCATAAGAAGAGTCAACGGAAAATGAGGTGAACTTGCAAAATATCATCGTGGACACACAACATTTTTTGAATGGCTGAAGGGTGAGTAATTCGATCATTTATTCAATTAATTGTTTTGACTTGAATCGTTAGAGTTACGAGAACATAAACGTCGAAAGTTTTGATGATCTGAATAGATTAAAGATTTAATGGAAACATTCCAAGATTTTGTCCGGGGCTTCAAAAACAAAGAGATAAGAAATAAAAATTTGGAAATTTTTACGGGATTTTGAAAAAATAAAAATATAAAAAATCGATTTTTTTTCGAAAAATATTCCCGAAAATTTTCGGAATTTCCCACTTTGGGACATATTATGAGCTTGAGTTCATTCTCATTAGTTTCAGCAGAAGAGACGCTCAAACATAGGCGCTCTCGACCGAAGCCGCAGTTTCCCCCTAAATAGCCTCACAGACACACACGCATCGAGAAACGACAACGTCACACCGAAAAAGAGCGGGGATACATAATGATGCGCGCTCTCTCAACGGCGCTCAGTCATCCTCTGGAGCCCGTCGCGATCACACGTACTCTATGGAGGTGGGCAATCGTAAGAAGAGTCGAATGAAATGGAATGAGCTTGCAGAATATCGTCGTGGACATCAACATCTATAGAACGTCTGGAGGGTGAGTAATTCTATCATTTATTTAATTACTCGTTTCCCGTTGAATCATTAGAGTTATGAAAACATAAACGTCAAGAATTTTTACTGATTCAAATAGATTGAAGATATACTGAAAAAATTTCAAGGTTTTGTCCGAAGCTCCGAAAACAAAAATATAAAAAATAAAAATTCGAAAGTTTTACGAGATTTTAAAAAACCAAAAATAAAAAAAATTATTTTTTTTTTCAAAAATTTTCCCAAAAATTTCCAAAATTTCCCACTCTGAGGCATAAGCTGAACTTGCCTTGATTCTTATCAGTTTCAGTTAGAGAAACGCTCAGGCATTCGCGCTCTCTACAGAAGCCGCATTCTCCCCCTCCCCGCCTTCACAGACACAGACGCGCGCCGATCATGTCATGACACCAAGAGAGGAGAGGGGATACTGAGTGATGCGCGCTCTCTCAACGGCCCGCAGTCATCCTCTGGAGCCCGTCGCGAACACATGTACTCTATGCGGTTGGGCAATCATAAGAAGAGTCAACGGAAAATGAGGTGAACTTGCAAAATATCATCGTGGACACACAACATTTATTGAATGGCTGAAGGGTGAGTAATTCGATCATTAATTCAATTACTCGTTTTTCCTCGAATAGTTAGGGCTTCGAAAACGAAAATAAAAGAAATAAAAATTCGAAATTTTTACGGGATTTTAAAAGAACGAAAATATAAAAAATTGTTTTTTGTTCGGAAAATGTTCCCAAAAATTTGCGAAATTTTCCACTCTGAGAAAATTCCTGAACTTGCCTTTATTCTAATCAGTTCCAGTGGAAACGACGCATAAGCATACGTGCTCTCTCCCGGAGCCGCAGTTCTCCCCTCGCTGCCTGCACAGACACACATAAGCGACGAGTAAGATCAAACAACATTTCAACAGAAAAAGAGAAGACAATTAGTGATACGCGCTCTCTCAGCAGCCCACAGTATAGCCCTTTGCACGGTCACGAACATTCGTACGCCAAAGAGAAAATCAAATCCAAGAAAATCCTATGTGGATATATAAGAAGAACTTATAAAATACCATCGTTAACATTGACCTCTACTACACAATAATGAAAAGGTAAGTAATATCTATCAAAACATCATTTCCCATGTTCTCTAAAATTGATAATAGAACCAAACATCAAAATACAAACCTTTTCCGTAATTTTATAAAATCATGTACATGATAGATAAAA
The DNA here is from genome assembly GCA_029851415.1 of Eretmocerus hayati. NCBI lineage: Eukaryota > Metazoa > Arthropoda > Insecta > Hymenoptera > Aphelinidae > Eretmocerus > Eretmocerus hayati. The sequence goes on along the minus strand of CM056742.1, from coordinate 135,064,086 downwards.
ATTCAATTTTTTTCCGAAATAAAATCGAGAAGTGAATTAGATTTCCATAGTCCCAATCGAAACTGATGAGTTACCTCCAAAGACAGAATTTCCGGGCTCTACGATTCCAATTATTAAGTTTTTCCACAATAGAGATATCTTGTAATATCACGAAATTCAGTTGAATTGACAACTCATCCATTAAATTGACCCCAATGAGGAGTTCAGTTTCATATCAAGGTCTATCATCCCACAGGCATCCAGATATCAAATGTGAGAATCACCCAGTGGAGGATTTACAAAAAGTTTTCAACTCAACGTGTTACAACCGTTCCAGAAAGATCAACAAAATCAAAATTACAGTCAGATGGCATGGATCCAAGCACAAGAGAATGACAAAAATCAAATAAAACAAGGGAATCCATAACACCTCTGGAATCGAATCAACTTCCGAAGACATCAAATGTGAGTTTCATGTATCAACCCGTGTGACTCCTTATTGTAAAATATGTATAGAATTTTAATTAGATATAGATCTATGGAAATTTTTCGAATATCATGATTCTATGAAATCGTCGTCGGAACATTAGATTCATTAGTTTTTCAAAGAACGTAAGCACATAATAGCCTTTATTTCTTTACTAAATTGGTATGCATGGTATCTCACAAATGTATCCTTGATCTTACAATTTCATTTGAGGCTAATTTTGATTACAAAAAAAATCAAATCATCTTCGTCACACATCTCAACAAATGATTCCCAACAATACACATCACTTACATATCCAAGTGCAATCGAATACATTTACAAGTTGTAACAGGACTGTAAGATGCCATGGCTCACATAGAGATCGAGACTATCATCTCTGAGATCGACATACTACAATCTCCTGTTGCCAAGCTGCTGTAAATGTAGGGTATTCTTCCAAAAAAACAACACAACACACTTACACCACTCTTCGGAAACATGTTGTTGGATTTCCTCTGATCTGAGCGCCGCTTTGGTCCCGACACTGGTAAACCAAATCGACGGGTGAGTCTCATATGATCATGTCTCCTTCAACCTCTGTGATGGAGAGTTACATTTACACTGAAACGATATACACGGACCGATTCACACTCAATTTCACTCCATATCACACAACGACGATGATAGATCGATATTTTTGTTCATTTCAATAAAATCTTCCGCAAATATCACCAGTGGTTATAAAAATATAGATCAAGGTATTGTTAAAATTAGTGCGTTCCTAGAATCGTATATCAAATATCCATAATTTCATTTATATATTCGTTTGTTATCGAATATGATTGAGGATTATCATTGATCAATGTAGTGACTCCCATATGCGTTTCTCAATATTCAATCTTTTGTTATGACAATTCTCATTCAATTTGTACGATGACTCAATTTTATCAACAAAACGGCAACAAACGATTCCCATACGATTGTATATCTCTCTATTATAGGTAATCAGGATGTAAGCATATAATTGTAATAATGTATGATGAAACTTTTGTTTAGAATATCACGTTCCATACTCTATATGTGAATATGTTCAATATGGATTGTATCAATATCTGAATCTCCTGAAACTCGATAAATAAAATCAAATGGTTGGGGAAATTGCCCCAACCATCCCCGTGTCGATTCATTTACTATAGAATAAGCATTCGAAAGAAGTACAACTCATTAAGCGATATTTTCGTACAATCTTCAATTGTACATTCTTTCAATCTCGAGTTAAAACATATGCTATTCATTATGAAATTCATACGAATTTTCAAAGAGAGCATGACTGACTTTTTTAATATATTGAAGAATTTTGAGTACTAATTCCTGCTCATCTTGAATCAATTTCAAATCATTGAGAGAAACATATATGAATCCACTATCACTTAACAAGATGAAATCATCGTCCCAATTTCATCAAAGAGTAAATGCATTCAAGTAACCTTCATTAACAGGATCCAATTCAAAACTTTGCTAATTACATATCGATTCAACTCATCCTCGTCATACTTACTCAAAACTACCACACCACACTTTTACGAGTTGCAACAGCACATGATGCCTTGGCTCATATGGGAGTTGGGTTTCTCATTCCCGAGTGCGACAGAGTGTGACTCCCTGTTGCCCAGCTATTGTAAAACAACAACACAATACTAACGCCACTCTTCGGAAGCATGTTGCTGGATTTCCTCTGATCTGAGCGCCGCTTTGGTCCCGACACTGGTAAACCAAATCGACGGGTGAGTCTCAACAGATCATGTCTCCTTCAACCTCTGTGATGAAGAGTTACATTTTCACTCTGAACATAAAACACTCCCCAGTTTCAACTCAATTTCACATCATAAACACAAAACGAGGATGATGAATATCGAGGTCATTCCATCCAATCAAAGACTTCTCAAAAATTCAAATCTTGCGACGTAAATGCTCAATATGAAAACAAAGAACTTTCCTGATCAATGAACCCCAATAATCAATCTTAATGACCGCGTTGCTAAAACCATCACAATGCATCAATTCAATTCTTCCCTCACGATTGCATCAAGCGAGTGATATTGGATTCATCTATAAGAGTCATTTTTAATACTCTATACGATACCGTTCCGCAATGTCAATTATCTATCCCTAAATCTTATGAAAATTACTTAAATCTTAAACTGGTCCAGAGAATCCTCTCAACCACTCCCCAATAAGAATGACGCCCTCTAATGTAAACTTACAATCTTTAATTGAGTATTCTTTCAATCTCAAGTCAGAAAATATTCTAATCATCATTAAATTTCTACAAATTTCCAGAAAAAGCATAACTGAATTTTTGAATAGATTGGGAAATTTTAAAAACCGATTTCAACTCAGATTAAATCGAATTACGAATCATTTAGAGAAATGAATATGAATCCACTATCACTTGACAAAATAAAGTCATTGTCCCAATTTCATCAAAAAGTACATACATTCACGTGATTTTTATCAACAGGATCCAATTCAAAGTTTTTCTGATGAGAAATATATTCAACTCATCCTCGTTATACTCACTCGAAAATACCACACCACACTTTTACGAGTTGCAACAGCACATGATGCCTTGGCTCATATGGGAGTTGGGTTTCTCATTCCCGAGTGCGACAGAGTGTGACTCCCTGTTGCCCAGCTATTGTAAAACAACAACACAATACTAACGCCACTCTTCGGAAGCATGTTGCTGGATTTCCTCTGATCTGAGCGCCGCTTTGGTCCCGACACTGGTTAACCAAATCGACGGGTGAGTCTCAACAGATCATGTCTCCTTCAACCTCTGTGATGAAGAGTTACATTTTCACTCTGAACATAAAACACTCCCCAGTTTCAACTCAATTTCACATCATAAACACAAAACGAGGATGATGAATATCGAGGTCATTCCATCCAATCAAAGACTTCTCAAAAATTCAAATCTTGCGACGTAAATGCTCAATATGAAAACAAAGAACTTTCCTGATCAATGAACCCCAATAATCAATCTTAATGACCGCGTTGCTAAAACCATCACAATGCATCAATTCAATTCTTCCCTCACGATTGCATCAAGCGAGTGATATTGGATTCATCTATAAGAGTCATTTTTAATACTCTATACGATACCGTTCCGCAATGTCAATTATCTATCCCTAAATCTTATGAAAATTACTTAAATCTTAAACTGGTCCAGAGAATCCTCTCAACCACTCCCCAATAAGAATGACGCCCTCTAATGTAAACTTACAATCTTTAATTGAGTATTCTTTCAATCTCAAGTCAGAAAATATTCTAATCATCATTAAATTTCTACAAATTTCCAGAAAAAGCATAACTGAATTTTTGAATAGATTGGGAAATTTTAAAAACCGATTTCAACTCAGATTGAATCGAATTACGAATCATTTAGAGAAATGAATATGAATCCACTATCACTTGACAAAATAAAGTCATTGTCCCAATTTCATCAAAAAGTACATACATTCACGTGATTTTTATCAACAGGATCCAATTCAAAGTTTTTCTGATGAGAAATATATTCAACTCATCCTCGTTATACTCACTCGAAAATACCACACCACACTTTTACGAGTTGCAACAGCACATGATGCCTTGGCTCATATGGGAGTTGGGTTTCTCATTCCCGAGTGCGACAGAGTGTGACTCCCTGTTGCCCAGCTATTGTAAAACAACAACACAATACTAACGCCACTCTTCGGAAGCATGTTGCTGGATTTCCTCTGATCTGAGCGCCGCTTTGGTCCCGACACTGGTAAACCAAATCGACGGGTGAGTCTCAACAGATCATGTCTCCTTCAACCTCTGTGATGAAGAGTTACATTTTCACTCTGAACATAAAACACTCCCCAGTTTCAACTCAATTTCACATCATAAACACAAAACGAGGATGATGAATATCGAGGTCATTCCATCCAATCAAAGACTTCTCAAAAATTCAAATCTTGCGACGTAAATGCTCAATATGAAAACAAAGAACTTTCCTGATCAATGAACCCCAATAATCAATCTTAATGACCGCGTAGCTAAAACCATCACAATGCATCAATTCAATTCTTCCCTCACGATTGCATCAAGCGAGTGATATTGGATTCATCTATAAAAGTCATTTTTAATACTCTATACGATACCGTTCCGCAATGTCAATTATCTATCCCTAAATCTTATGAAAATTACTTAAATCTTAAACTGGTCCAGAGAATTCTCTCAACCACTCCCCCATATGAAATGACGTCCTCTAATATCAGCATGCGAGATAGACGTGAACCGCTTCTCTTTTCATATTTTCATAAGTTCGAATTTCAAAAGAACGTTTAATTTCTCCTCCAAATAGAAATAAATTTAAAAACTCCAAAGTATTACGTAGGTTCACACTCGGTATGAGTAGAAATACGAAAATCGTCATCTTCAAAGTCAAATAAAAAATTCCTCGAATTTATTCAAAAAAGTTTCAAAAATTTGAAATCCATTCGTATGTATCATATATTCAAAATCAACGAAATAACAACCTCTCGATCTTCAACATTCCATCACTTTGTCAGTACGATTCGACTTCATCGTCACTCTATCACTTATTTCATTCGAAATCAACCAATACTCATGCGGATCGATCTATCTCTAACGAAAAATTAAAATAAAAACCATTAAATAAAGCTAACTCGAACACCAAAATTAATTCACATCTGAAAGTGAGGCGGCCTTGTCAACCGTAAAAAGTTACTCGGCTACCTTCGATGTTGAAAATGGCGGTGTCTCGAATTTTCTAATACGCTTCACTAAAATACGCCATAAAATGACTCCCAGCATGCACTTAATACGAAAATAGATGAACGAAACACATAAAAATCGATTGCTCCTAACCTTCGCCAACGGATTCGGAAGCTTGGGCAGTGTTCGAAAGGGCTCCGTGAGACCGATCAGCGACCGTCTTCACGGCAAGAATTAGCAGCAAATCGAATATATAATATCAACGTATAAATACATATAAACTGGATTGGAAATACATATAAAAAACTCAAAAATACGTCAAAAATACGTAAACGACACTCAAACACGTGTTCTATACATCGCGGAAAAATCTAGGGACATTTGACCTGGTCTAGGGACTTTTCGTGCCGTCAAGTTGGCAACACTGATTCGATTTTATGTTGGCAACCCTGATATAGGGATTCCGTGGGGGAATAGGCACCTTGTGTCTCTTAATATAATAAAACCGGCCATTACTTCAATAGAAGTCCAAGTATTATCACTGTTCAACCCATCATCATCATATAGAGAACCCGCAAAAGCCCAACCATTACAACTGGTGACAGCGGTGTTGGGTTACAAGGCAGTGGATACGAGTGTCAACAATTTTCCAAATTTTGGAAATTGTAATTTTTTGGGAATTTTTTTTGAAAAATTTCCGTCCGAAATTTTTTCTGGAAAATTCTACAGACTTTTCAAGCGGAGCATTCGCTTGTGGAGATTAAGCCCTGATCAATATTTTGATCGGTAGACTTACAGGAATCGCAGCTGGCGAATCCTGTCATCAACAACAAAGCGTAGAACGCTTTGAAAGATACAGGACATTCAGTGAGAACGAGATCACAGATCATCTTGAGACACTGTGAAGTGATTGTGTGAGCTGTTTGAAATTCGGGTGGAGTGATCGTGATAAATTATTGAAGCTGATTATTGAGTGAATCGGCTCTCGAGTCTCGAGAACATTGCTGATTTATTGGGAAAGAACAGAAAGCCTTTATCGGAACATTGCTGACTTATGCTGATTTTTGCCGATTTTTGCCGTTTTGCTGATTTTTGCTGCCAGTTGCTGACTAATGCCGATTTTTGCTGATTGATCCTGATTGTTTCTGATTGATCCTGGTTGTTCCTGATTGCTGTTGATCGTTGCTGATTTTTGCTGATTATTGCCGATTTTTGGTGATTTTGCCGAACTTTCACTGATCGTGCAAAACAACTGACGAAGGCGGATTGAAAGCTATACACAAGAGTCGGAGATTCCAACGAAGTTGCTGAAACGAGTTGTAATTGATAAGTAATAATCATAAGCTATTTCGCATAAGTGAAATTGAACCAATTATAGGTCTTGCCACTGAATGGATATGGGGTTTTTCAATGTCACCAAAGATTAATTTAGAGTTTCGCGATTTGATACAAGAACCCTTAGACTTTGTAAGACTTACAGACATTGAATTTTTGGAAATTCTGAGTAAACTCAATAAATATTGCAGTAGAAATAATACATGGTATAGTGAAGGAGAAATCGATAATAGGAAGTATTGCGAATCTTGTTATAAACGAGAACTCTACAGCACACGTGATAAGGTTGTGTTGATTACAGACTATCACGAAATAATAGATTCAGAAAACGAAAGATTGATTTGCTATTCCTGCAGGAAAGTAATAGTGAGCTTGAGACGAGTGAGTCAATGCGAGTATTGTATGGATTGCATTTGCAATCAATATTTGGAATAAGATTCCCAGGATTTAGGATCAACAAATGGGCTGAAAACTTGCATTTTCACTTGCAAACTGTACGTAAAAAAAATTTTCTTTTTTTTTGACTGATGGCACCCAGAACTCATAGAAAAAGTTACGTTCCAATTAGGAATACAAAAGGATACTTGAAAGCTACCCATTTTGAATTAGTAAGAATTTTTGATGAAATCAATTCTCTATGCGTAAGGAATACTGCATCATATTGTACTGAATTGGTTAATGGAAGAGTTTCATGCTTGAAGTGCTTTGGGTCACAAGTAGTTGAGGGTGTTCTGTACTCATCTGAGGGGAACCACGAGATTACAAGAGCCTTGGTCAAACCTATCTCCTGTTTTTTCTGTAAGAGATTTCTGGTGGGCATTAAACCTGCAGCACAGTGTAGACGTTGTGTAGAGAATATTGTGAATGAATTTTGCATGAAAAAGTCTATGCATTTCCAATTGCCCCTGACAGATTAAAATCAGGAATAACATTTCAATCTTGAGTAGAGACACAATGAACTCACTTCTTGACAGTTTGATTAACTTACTGGGAGAACAGAGAATCATTATTGAACACTTGACGAAGGAATTTCAAACTCATGAAAATATCATAGAGAAGCAAAACGAGATCAATGCGGGGTGTGAAACAAGATCAAAAAGTCATTTCGAGGGAGTGAAGGAACTCGCGAAGAAACTCAGTGAAACTGTAAAATCTTTTGCCGACGAGCTTCGTGAATTGGATCAGGAATTCGGAAAATTGCAGAAAAGGGTCGATGAGTTAGAATTGTTAGTTGAGGAACGAGTACTTGAATCAGAGAATACTGAATGAAGTCGGTGTAATTTACTGGTATGGCTGAAGCGCTGAAAATAGCGAATGAACACGATTTATTTTTTGCTGAGCAATATAATTTGAACGACATTTGCGAATTGAGATCGATAAAAATTTGGGGAAATATTAAAGAAGTTCTGAGTAAGATAGATTTAGCAGAATCAATATTAAGTGAAGAAACTAAAGTTAGAAAAATTAGATTTGAAAATTTAAGTAAGAGAGTTGGAATGCTGGAAAAATTACGGAAAAGCAGTTACAGGAAGTAAAATCCAAGTCTACAAGTACAATACGTTAGTTCTTAGATGGACGAATTCATGAAATCTAAACATAACTATGCAGTAGCGAATACATTTAGCTTTACGAATAGGCTATTGAAAAACTGGGTTTATTTCGAGTGTGTAGAATATTTCTTTAAAGGAAAAGAGGGCCAACTCTTCGTTTACATTGACGACATTTTTATAGGAAATAGTACAATTACGAATAGAACTAGAAACGTAGGAAATTAACAAGAATTAGGTATAGATTTGAAGGGAGATTCCATACAGGTGTAGCATAAAGAATTTACAAAAATGTCTCGCACAAAGCCGTACACCGGCCCAGTCCGGAAATCACCACGTTTAAATAGTGGGTCGAGAGGATCATGTTCAAACAGTGGTAGGTCAGGGTCAGAGACTTTATCAGAGGTTAACATGGAACATTCTGAGAGGGCACTGAATACTTTAGATCTTTTTCAAAGACAGAACACCGATGAATCACAACCGATCATGGATGCGGTTGTGAGTATTCCCAATAGGAGTGAAACTAGAGACGATGCAAGAAAATCAAATCTTAGATACATGACAACAGCAGAAGCGATCAAAGTACTGCCAAATTTTGACGGTAAAAACATATCTATATCGACATTCAAAAGAACTTGTGAAGACATAGAGTCACTTCTCAATCCACTTGATAAATACATATTTGTTAGAATTGTTCAGTCAAAGGTGACAGGCGAAGCAAAACGATATGTAGAGACGAAAACTTATAACTGCCTGTCTTCTATTTTTGACGATTTGAGAAATGCATTTGATCCACAAAAAGATTACTTCAGATTACAACTAGAACTTTCAAAACTGGTGAAGTTAGATTCGGAATCAATAGCTCAATACGCATTGAAATTCTCTCAAATTCAAGAAAAAATATTAGACCTATTAGAAAACAACACTGAGAAAGAAATGATGATGAAGAATATAATAACATGCTTCGTGCGTGGATTAAGCAAAGAATATCTTTTTATCAAAGACACTCCTTATGAGACTTTGAATAATGCCGTTGCTGCCGCAATGAGAATCGAGCAAAGTTTGAAAGATTATGAGGCACTTCAAGGTATAAAAACCAATATTCCGGTATCGGTACATAGAGTTGAACAAACGAACGATAGACGGGAATCACGCGATGATAAGACATGTTATAAATGTGGTAAAATCGGTCATTATGCAGCAAATTGTAGGTCTCAAAAAAGAGACACCTTTCAAAAATCTTCACCATACATGAAAAAATGTAATCGCTGTGGTCTGTCGAATCATTTGTGGAAAGACTGTCGCTTCAAAGATAAAATATGCAATTTTTGTAAGAAAGTGGGCCACATAGAGAGAGCTTGTTTGAGAAAATCAAGACAAAGCAAAGACATGAAATATGAGCAAAATGATTCAAACCTTCTCAAGAAAGAAAGCAAAGATTTAAACAAGGATCCGACTCATTGAATGAGTGCATCGATGAGGAGGATTCTAAGGAAGTGCACTCACACACATGTGAAGAAAGAATCATTTTGTCAACTGATAATATGAGTAGCAAACAATGTCCATCGATATCCTTTGGAAGTCCAATTTTCAAATCGAAAGCAACATTTTTGATAGATACGGGGGCTGAAGTGAATGTTTTGAAAGTCAACATTTTGAAAGAAGGACAGGAATATAACACCACGAAGAAAGTGAAATTGACAGGTATTACTGATAAAGTCATTGAAACACTAGGCCATATAACAGTCGTTCTAGAGGGTTGCCCATGTGAATTTTTAATTGTACCAGAAGATTTCAAAACCAGATATGACGGTTTATTGGGGGCTAGATTTTTGAGAGAATATCAAGCTAATTTGTGTTTTGGAACAAATAGACTGAAAATCGGAAATAAAGAGATTCAATTTTCACCAATTCATGCAATAAGTCATAGACTACCTGCTAGATCAAAAATTTTAATTACAGTACCGATTTATAATTATGATGTTGCAGAAGGTTATGTTAAAAGAATACAGGCCGGTCCTGGCGTTTTCATAGGAGAAAGTCTCGTGAAAAATACATTGGGAACTAGTAAGCTCTACGCATACAATACGACTAACAATGACATTTTGTTGACAATACCTCCATTAACTTTAGAATCTTTCAATAAAGCAGCTAATGAAATCAATTACGTAGACTTCAGTGATAAAGATAAAATCGAGCAAAGAATAAAGACTCTAGCTGAAACAATGAAATTAAATGAACTGAATCCCGAAGAAAGAGATAGTATGATGAAATTGATCAGAGAGTTTCCTTTTCAATTTTATTTACCAGGAGACAAGCTAGGACATGTGAAAGATGTGAAACATCAAATTCGAACAACTACAGAAACGCCGATCAATATTAAACAATATAGAAATCCATTTGCTTTGAAAGATGAGATCGAGAGACAAGTTCAGAAAATGTTAGATGAGGATATCATTGAGGAGTCAACGAGTGGGTGGAATGCTCCAGTATGGATCGTTCCTAAGAAAGATAATGCAAAGGGAGAGAAACAGTGGAGATTAGTGATTGATTATAGAGCGTTGAATAAAGTCACAATTGCAGAAGTCCACCCTTTGCCCAATATAACAGATATTCTAGACCAACTTGGGGGCGCTAAGTATTTTTCTGTGCTTGATTTGGCTTCGGGATTTTATCAAATATTAATTGATAAACAATCGGCAATTAAAACAGCATTTTCTGTAAATAAACATTACCAATTTCGACGTTTACCAATGGGATTACGTAACTCGCCAATTTGCTTTACAAGAGCATTAACGAATATTCTATCAGGTTTAAACAATGTAGAATGTATGATTTACGTCGATGACGTCATAGTTTGGTCATCCTCAATTGCCGATCATTATAGGAAAATGAGAAAATTATTAGCAAGAATGAGAGATCATAACCTTACGTTCCATCCTGGGAAATGTGTGTTCTTGAAGAAGGAACTCTTATATTTGGGCCATATTGTGAGTGAAAATGGAGTAAAACCAGATCCAAAAAAAGTACTGGCCGTAAGCCACTTCCCAAAACCGAAAACTGATAAGAATGTCAAACAATTTCTAGGCCTTGCTGGATATTATAGACGTTTTATACCAATTTCGCGAAAATAGCCAAACCACTGTCGATTCTTTCGAAAAAAGGAGTGAAATTTTTTTGGGGCGAAGAGCAACAATCCGCATTTGATAAACTCAAGGAAATAATGTGCTCAGACATTATTTTGGCTTATCCAAAACCAGATGAAATCATGATCATATCTTGTGACGCATCATCGCATAGCGTGGGAGCTATTTTGAGTCAAGGTGAAATAAGGCGTGATTTACCAATAGCATATGCATCGAGAACGTTAAATGCAGCAGAAGAACGGTATTCTGTAATTGAACGTGAATTATTGGCCATAATTTTTGCAGTAAAACAATTCAGACCGTACGTTTACGCGAGGAAATTCATTCTTTGCACAGATCATAAACCGTTAGTATACTTGAATAATTGTGTAGACCCCTCATCGCGATTGATGCGCTGGAGGATGAAGTTGAGTGAATATTCTTATGAAATTTTTTATAAGAGAGGTAAAATGAATCAGAACGCTGATGCTCTGTCTAGAAATCCAGTAACGGATGTGAATCATTGTGACTGTGATGATGACTCGGAAAATGGAAGTTTAGATGGAGAAACGGAAGCTGTAAGAGAGTTTGTGCAAGAATGCGATTGCCCACATTGTGAGATTACACCGAAAAAGAGAAAGATTGATGACAATGAAATGATGGAAATGAGTAAAAGAACGGAAATGATGATTGACAATGAGACAAGGACGAATAAAGGTCATGACACAAAAGGTCACGAACAAATGAATCTGAATCACAATACGACAGAAGGGTCGGCAGTAGCAGTAATGGGGAGCCCAGAGATGAGCTACGCACCAACTAACACAAGTAACTCCAAAGTTATGCTTATTCCGCAAAATCCTCCTGATTCTAAAACCACTAATACCTCAACATCTCTGGTAAGCTACGATCCAAAAAGTACTGTCAGTCCCGACACCGGAAGTCTGAGTGAAAAAATGGAAAAAGATACACATGTAAAGGAAACACATGCTACGCCAGACAGAGTGGCTAATTGCGAAAAGGCAAATGATGTCAACACAGCGAAAAGGCTAATTCACGATGAATTGGGGATCGGTTCTGAACACAAACTGCTTCCAGTAATTTGTAATCAACTACTGAACAGTAGAGATCCTCTTTGGTTGAGACGTGACAGTCTAATACATTTTTTCACAACTGATTGTGCCATAAAATCGAAAGTAACGCAACAACTTGTGGAAAGAGAACTATTTGACATGGAATATATAAAATCACAAAACCCGGAAGTCGGCGAGATTTTGATCACAAATGAGAGTAAAAGAATTTTTCACTTATTTGTGAAACACACTGTTGATGAAAGAATTTTCACATTTGATTTGCTAAAAATCTTGAACTTGCTGAAATGCCTCATGGAGACAAGAGAGATAAAATCAATAAGTATTGAAAAATGTTACGATGTTCTCGAGATGTGCTACTGGTCAAAAATCACTGAATTTTTAGAAACAGGCTTCAATCTAGATGAGGTTAGAATCACGATATGTACAGGGGAAGTAAAAATTCCAGAAGAGAGTGATAGAAAAAATATAATCAGAGAGTGTCATGAATCATTGATAGGGGGCCATAAGGGAACCTCAAAGACTTATTGGCGAATCAGGGAGAATTATTATTGGACAAATTTGAAAAAAGAGGTATCCGAGTTCGTTAAAATGTGTCAACAATGTCAGAAAAAGAAATTAGTTCGAGTGAAAACACGCCAGCCTATGGTCATAACTGACAGTCCGGAAAGAGGACTACAGAAAATTCAGATAGATTTGGTAGGACCATTACCGATAACCCCATTCGGAAATAAATATGTATTAACGTGGCAGTGTGTTTTAACGAAGTATGCTGGTGCAATTCCATTAGCAAACATAGATTCAGTTACGATTGCGAAAAATTTTGCTCATGATTTTATTTGTCGGTTTGGATGCCCAGATGTTATTCACTCAGATCAGGGAGCAAACCTTATTGGGGGCATGATGGAAGAAATGGCTCAAATTTTCAAGATCAAAAAGATAAACAGTTCTTGCTACCATGCTCAATCGCTAGGATCTTTAGAGAGATTCCATCACACTCTTGTTGAATTTTTGAAAGGTTATATGCAGTCAAATAACTGGGATGAACTTTTAAAGCCAGCCTTGTTTTCATATAACTCAAGCAAATCAGAGTCCACGGGATTTTCACCCTTCGAGTTAATTTATGGAAGGACAGCGAAAATGCCATCCGAATTTTCAAGTGGCAAAGTGCCAAGAACATACAATCTGATTTTCGACGATTTAGTGAATCAAATAAGTGAAGCACAGTCACAAGCAGCTGTTAGATTGAGAGCAGCTAAAGAAAGAAATAAGAGGTTATATGATAGGAAATTGAACGTGAAAAGTTTCAAGGTGGGAGATCTTGTTTACCTACTCAACGAACCGAAAACGAGCAAGTTCGATGATCAATACAAGGGACCATTTGAGATAGCAGAGATGTTAGAAAAGGAGAATGTAAAACTGAAAATAGAACCAGATAAGTATAGGATAGTTCATGCAAACAAGTTGAAACTCGCGTGTCTTCCTATGGACATTGCCCAGAAAAATTATTGACTCTACCAGTTTAGGCTGATAACGTTCTAGAAATAGTGAGGCCCTAGCAATGTACGTCTTCCTCTTTCTTCTGAATTTCCAATCAAATTTCCATGGTTCCATTACCTAAAAGAAAAACGTATAAATTAGGATATGATTTTGTTTGTTAGGTGTTTAAGTGAATAGTTTATATGAGAAAAACAAAGAAACCGTCAATGAGATGCCAATAGGGGCCTCAAACAGCCAGTAGCTTGGAAACAGCACTCGGGTGGTTGATAACATCCCTGGTTGAGTTTGGGAGGTGTCCGTGGAAATGCCAATATTCTGTGGTGAAGATTGGACTCTTGGGCAGCAACATACTGAGCAAATGATCACCTACACAAACACAAATAAGAGTCACACACAGAACCTACTGATATTTTTCATTAATATTATTAAACCAGTCAACATTTTCACATTTGGTTAGGATCAAAACCTTGAATTTACTGGCAATTATCTCAAATGACTCAAATGACAAGCAAAACTCCCTCTTCAAAATATAGAATGGCACAGTACATGAATTGAATGGATATTGGTTCAATCTGAAATTTTAAGAGTTGACTATACATGTACCCATATGACACAGTACCCCCATGGCATTGCTACAGACTTTACAAATTTTGATTCAATTTACTCATATGCACCAAAATACATACCCATAGCATGAGGAAAATACCACTGTTTAAATGAGAAACCAATAAGCATTGTAGCATACAGACATTACATGATTCCATCATGAAAAGTATAAAAAGCGTTAACGGCACATACCTAATTATGCACATATTTTCACTTTGGGGTCAAGTAGAGTGCTCGTCCAAATTGCTGGATGATAGTACAGGTGGTAAATAGGTGTTTTCCATAATCAGAAGGTACTGCAAGGCTCTGGATAGGAAGTCGACTGGGTGGCAGGTACATGTGCCGTAGATACCTATATGGAGGTTAAGCGAGAATTAGTTCACAGAGTAATAGGAGCAAATGAGATGACGCTTAACATTGAGATGAGTAATTGGAATGGTTTACTAACACTTCTGGTGATCTGAATGAACAAACATTGATTTTGAAAGATTTTGTCTTGAAGGAGAAGGTTAGCCTATCTCATAACATGGTAAATACGCTTGGCTTGTAACATCAAATATTCTTTGAATTTGACTCATAGAAGGATGTATATGGGCAGAATAACTCCATGAAACACAACTCAAGGTGCAACAAATACGAGAATGATGAAATTCACAACAATTTTGATAATATTTCAATATAAAGTTGAGGGTAGTATATGGCATGAAAATAGGCCCGTAGAATGTAATTTAGCAAACAGGACAGATTCAAACTTACTTTGGTTCTGCATACAACCACTATAATGACAATTTTCATACTCACAAATGTTAGCAATAAATGTAACATACACAATTATTGCAACAACAACAATACCACTGCGTGCAAGTAAAGCTACGCATCAGCGTCGCCAAGCAACTGCGTGAGACGCTTACAAAATGGCGGATCTGAGGGGAGTAAACTGGGGAACAGTTTGGCGCGAGATTCAAATGAGTCAAGACAACTTTTTGTAATAAATAATGAGTAAATTCATAAACAAGTAGAGTCATTTCCCAAGTGTGAGATTCACTCACTGATCACAGATAAAGTCATACTAATATCTCTACATCATCTAAAATGTAGTTTGAGTGTCTGTATAGTAGCCGTAATAGCTCAGCTGACTCCATATATACTTCTGATGGTTGAATGAGATTTGGAGACAAAAGTTGATTTGTTATAAACAATGGGTTTCACATCATGAATTAGATGAGATAGTAATTGACAGGCACACAAAATAGTTCCAATGTATTTGAAATGTTACAATGATGATACTAGAGATACATGTAGTGAATGAGTACAGAGCATCCGAAAACAAAGTAAAGCTTACAACCATAGTTTAGTACAGAGACCAATGAGAGAAACATGAATACATCAAGGATGAATTAACATATAGTACAAAATCAATGATCCACACAAGCACAGGGTAAATGATGACTAAATATTGGGTACGCCAAAATCTGTGAACCTCACTACTTTTGTTGTCAAAAGCTTCCCTTCAACTTTTTGGTATCTGAAACAATAAGAATGATATCTGCATAAGAAACCAACAATAATTTATTTGGAATTGATACCAATGAGCAGGATAGTATGAATTTGGTTGTTGGGAGTATACATACCTTGAAGTACGTTGAAGATACAACTTCTCGGGTGGCCAATAATCAGTCATGATTTGCATTTGCAGTGAAGTTTAGATATTTTTATACAGCTTAAATCACATATAGTATCATTTGTTACAAGAGATTGAGAAAAATGAAGTATACTGTTGACCTGGAAGAACATAATTACAAAAGTATTAGTGGAAAGAGGGTAATTTAGAACAAATATGTAACGCTTAGATAATAAGGAATCACTTATGACATAAGATGGAACATTGAATCAATTATTATTGGTAGAAGTAAGAAATAAGAAATCAGAATAGGTTAATACAAGATAATACTCACTGCGTTCAAGAATTTTTCAGTCGTACTTGCTTCAGATGACATATTCCTAATGATTTCTTGATAATGAGTGTTAACGAGCAGTTACAACAGTTCAATGTGAGAATCAGAGGTACATCAACATGATGTTTTGACAAGTGCAGCAAATCACTGAGTAATGTAAACATGTTTGGAGCTGTATAGGTGTATGTCGGTGAGAGAGCAGACATTGAGTGAGTTGGTAAAAGCAAACTGAACAGAGTAAAATCAAAATTTGGGCATGTTCAATTCAATTTTGATAGAGTTTGTATACCAGTCTATGTAAAAAAAAAATAGCTATGCTGAGTTACGACCCATTAGTATGTCAATAATCAATGTCGGGTCAGGTTAGTACTGAATTGCGCGGTCGTAAACCATTCAATCGGACATTCAAACTCTTTGGATGCAGTTTCAAATCATTCGATGCAAATTTTAAAAGAATTTCCCTCGATTCGGATAATCATACAGGAAATCAATGTAGCAGACGCCACTCACACCATAGATTTTGGGCAATAGATATAGGTATAGGAACTGAGTAAAGGGATTAAATACGCATATTAATTTCAGTCGCATATCTATCGTCACGGAAGAAGTATCGTTAGTCGACGCGAGAATCATGATTTCACGTAATAATTGTATGTGGGGTAGAAATAATGATGATGAGGAGCAAAACAACGAACTATTGTGTGCTAATGAAACTCATGAAGAGTTATCGGTGATGATCACAGAGGGAAATGGGAACGAATTTGCAAATTTCTTGGAAAGGGAGCTAGGATCCTCATTAGAGGTACCAGACATCGTCGACCTCGACGATGTAGAGACTTGGGTCATTGGGATACAACACGAGTTTGAAGAGAACCCAGAGGAGGCTTGTGCTCACATACAACCCAATCTGGTGCATGAGGGAATGCAAGAGCTTGGAAACTCTGATGCACCCTCAACATGTGCGCAGAGTCCACCACTCGTACGTTTGAATGACTCGTAGTAAAATCTCTCTCTCTCTCTCTCTCTCTCTCTCTCTCTCTCTGACATGCTCCTGTATATGCCGTAGGCAATCAACACAGTATCCGTCGCTGTGCCGGATAGTAGTAAAGACGAGGCATCCACCTCACTTGGGAAAAACAAATCTGACAAATCTGTGAAGAAGAGCGTGGGAAAAAAGCCACGAATCAGATGCCGCGAGAAAGGCAAAGAAATTATAAGACCTTTAGAGTTAAGTCAAAGCGAACTAAATTATTTAAACATGCTTGAATCAATAAGTGTAGATCGCGACCACGAAAGATACATACAAGCGAATTCTGGGGTACCAGATATGAGTGACATCTTTTGGTACGCACTCGGACAGCTCGTACATATTAAATCGACAGAAGGGATTTTAATAAAGAGTGATTTGGGAAAGGTCATAGAAAACAGATGTGCGATCTGCGAGATGATGTTGACAGTGAGGAAAAATTCAGAAATTATAAACAGACACACATTAGAAAAACTAGTAAATGCGAACATACCACATTGTAATATTTGTTACAAAAGACTTGATGTTGAAATAACCGAGGCGCGAAAGTGCAAGTGGTGTGTCAGAGCATATTACATTCTCCACTCAAAGATTTTGAATAATGATGAGATAAAATTAGAAGTAAACGAGAATGCACTTCGACAATATTATCAAATTGATTCAATTTAGGAAACGTCAACGCAACAACAATAGTCTAGTCATACATATCAAATCAATCAATCTCAAGTTCAAAACCAATAGCCTGAGCAGGTACAAGATAAGTAATCAGAAGTTCCTATAATTTTATAGTCCGCATTCCGCCTGAATATATATGATAGTCAGAACAAAGCAATGAGTATTATCACGACAAGAAATGACTCTTCCGTTAAAATTGAGACGTTATTTGATACAATTTTTACAAGATTTTATATATATATATATTGTTATTGTTGATAAGATGAAGAAACGGAAATAATCAAAGATTTCGAGGTTTGTCGGTTTATACTGCAAGTGAATAAGGAATATCTATCTTGTAAGTTATTTTGTTTGTAAAATAGCCTAAGTTTATATAAGAAGATTTTGCGAAAAAGGGGGTTTGATGAATATTTATATGGAATTTTTACTATTCACAATGTTGTTGAACAAAAAATGAACGATTTCTATAAATTTTATAAACATGATAACAATAATGTGTACAGTGCAAACAAGACTAGGAATAAGTTCGATGAATTGTTGAAAAAGAAAGAATTCAAGGACTTGAAAAAGTGAGTGATTTAGGAAGTAAGCAATTTTTATGAATCAAAGTGATTTAAGTGGACTCAGTGAATAGTCACACTAACAATTTGTGTTAAGATTGAAATACACGAAGACTAAAATTGTTTTGTTATAGGATTAATGAAGTATTCGGGTCACATGACCTATATTCGTATATGGGAATGTTACATTTCAATTACGCAATGAATTTTATGACAAAGTATTTATATACAGCTATTTATATTTATACAGCTTTCGATTTTAAGGAATCTGAGGTTCATACTTCGAAAATATTTTCAATATGGAGTTTTAGTGATAAGGATAACCTTGAATGATAGTCTTATGACATTTCATTATAGTTTTTTTTTCTCTTGTGTGATAGTGAAAAACAAAAAAAAAAAAAAATATTTTTCTTTGGAAGTTCAAACAATGTATTTAAAAGTATGAAAAATGCGGAATGTTCAAATTTTACACGTCTAGATAGGTTAAGATGTTCGTTAATTATGACGGAAAAATTTATGAATGTATTCCTTCAATTTTGAGAGCTTATCTTTATGAATCTCTGTTATGATAGTGTAAAGTAGAAAAAAAAAAAGTGTTCTCGTTTCACACTTTTTTTTTCAAGATGAGGGGGAAGGTGTAACGTACTATAGTATACCCATATATACTGTTGAATGCACCGTGCCACACTCCAGAAATAGATACAGTTATACGAGTCACACTCAAGTTCAAGCACACAACACACTATACAATCATACCTATATACACTGCATTCACACCATGCATATATTGGACAGAACATGAATACAGATATACCTATCACATAGCACAGGCTCGTTAGATGATGTGCTATATTCATTGATGTAATATGCAATTGTTAAAGGATTCAATATACATATGTCACCAATCTCAAGTTTATATAAAGGGTGCACCCGGACGATTCGGGGCATTCAACGTTTGTACTCCAACCCAGAATCTGTGACAGTCAATACAATAAACCGGCCATTACTTCAATAGAAGTCCAAGTATTATCACTGTTCAACCCATCATCATCATATAGAGAACCCGCAAAAGCCCAACCATTACAAGGACTGAAAGCTGAGGACATCTAGCGACATCTCTGTTGGTCGAAACGCCCCGGTATCGTATGTAGAGAGCGGTTCTGAAGGGAAGTGGTGAGCTTGAGCTTTGAGCTCTAACGGTACGAGCTTGCGGCTCATCGCTCGATGGTAAAGACGAGATGGATTTCAATCAACCGCGGATACAAATCTAGTTATAATCTTTGTGGGAGAGCGGGTTCTTCTGGGTTGGAAAATGACTGTACGAGACGCCAGAATGAGGTGGCTGATGTGGTTTAATACTCAACAAGTATGGTCTTTGACATAAGAATCGTCTTGGTCAAGAGCTACGGAAGAAGTGCCCTCGGCTACATTTTCGGGTCTTATATATAGAACCGGTGCTTATGGTAATATGTGCTCGGCTCTGCTTCCGCGCGAGCGTTCTTAAATTCATAACATTGAGTTTTCTATTGAGAGCTAATTATCCGCGTGCACACGCGATTTCCCGATGGATTATGAATCTAGAACAATTATTGCTCAGCCAAGTCGAACATCATCGTTTCAACTATAGATTGCTCGTCATCCGGAATGAAAACTGTGTGGAATCGCCGAGATATTGCATATGCACAGGAACCCATTAGTTCAGCCTATTCCGCCCGTATTAAAGTGCTCGACGATTCGTCGTCGCGCATTTTCTTGGAAGTGCTCGTCCCTGAGCGAGTATTTCCATGTATATATGTCACAATCTTCATACTGTAAATCATAGTCGCAATTGGTGAATTGTAATTAATCTTTCTTTTGAAAAGCTTTATGAACTTTTTTACAAATTATTGAACTCGTTAATGATATCACCGTCTGTTTTCTGAGATAATTACCAAGATTTTATGTAAATTTCCTTGTGAATCAATAAACATTTTTGTAATTCTATCTTCAGGAATTCATAGCCGATTTGGACTTGTCATCGCCAAAGTTAAAAGTGTTCCCCACTTCGAATGAATTGAAAACGTTCGAGTCTCTGTAAGTGCAACCTGGCATCGTCTATATATCGCATTCCCCAATGCAGATACTAAAGTCATCGCCGATTCCTGGTAACGTCTAGAATCGGCAATGACTTTGATATTCGTAATATCTCGAAA
This sequence comes from Eretmocerus hayati, assembly GCA_029851415.1. Classification (NCBI taxonomy): domain Eukaryota; kingdom Metazoa; phylum Arthropoda; class Insecta; order Hymenoptera; family Aphelinidae; genus Eretmocerus; species Eretmocerus hayati. The sequence goes on along the minus strand of CM056742.1, from coordinate 135,043,261 downwards.
ATTCATTGAAAATTTTCGAAATTTGACGATGTCGGTAAGTATGCAATGAGGATAGGACTCCGACATCCTCTTAATTACTCACATATACTAGGTTGCAAAAAAAACTACGAACACTAATACAGTGACGGATCCAGGGACCGATCTTGGGAGGGAGGCAACCGGGTCTTGGGGCTTGCGGGGGGGGGGGGGGTCAATTTGCAAAAAATTTCCGGACGCGCGCGCGGTGATATTCCCCGTGCAATTTTTTTTCCTTAGGGGAGGCGGTAGCCCCTACCACCCCCCTCCCTGGATCGGCGCCTGCACCAATACCGAATGGATGCAAAATCTCCACCCTCTTACTTGAACTTGGAGATTGGAATGCTTTTGTGACGTGAATGAAATCCTCAAGTTAGAAAAAGCTCCCAATTTTGTCCTGTGAATCAGAAGCGTGGATGGATGAATTAAAAGTGCTCCAGATAACTACGTTTGAGAGATCAATTGCGGATTACCTTTGATTCTCTTAGCTTATGCAAATATGTTGAGATCAACTTGTTGTGACAATCTGATCTTACGCATTATTCATGGCTTTTTTGAGATTGAGAAAGACATTCAGGTGCTGTAAAAAATATAAAAAGTTGGGATTTGGAGATTCCAAAATGTTACGCATCACACGCTGGTCAAGAAATATTTCCGACCTGATGAGAAACAATCCGATTCAAAAGTGCATTCTCTGCTAATTTTTGATGTTCCAATACTCTCTTTGAATATCACCCCGGATAATAGATACCACTTGAGTCACGAACTTTTAGTGGGCTGAGATGACCCTCTATGAATGCGAAGGACCAATAAAAATTGTGGATGTAACGTCATGCATTGATTACATCTCCTCATAAACTGTGGCATTCACGAAACATGATGAACAAGATCATAAAGGTGTGAAACATTTCCTCCAGGATATAACTTTCATCATGAAATGTAGATGCGTATTCAAAGTGGTGAGGAATATTGAACACAAAACTGAGCGCATTCCATACAAAATCGTACTCTTTTATTCTATTTGAAGCATTGTGCAATCTTGAACGGTTCGGAATCATTGTTGTAAACAAATTTCGTTGCACAATTGGAATCAAAGCTCAGAGAGATCAGAATTTAGGGCACAGGTTTCAACAAATCAATCGTAATTCACAGTTTATCATTGCTAATTCAACAATATTTTAATATAGAATCTGTGAAACATATTTCAATTTTATCCTATCAATACAACAACGTAAAATTCAGTTCTTCAATCAAAATTCTCAACAATCGACACAAAGCCATACTCCATCTGATGCATTCAGAAAAAACTATTCTGGATCTCACTATAGTTCTTCAATCTACAAGATACATAGCATTATTCTCAGATTCCGTGACTGCTCGGTCAGATAAGTTGTTCTCACGGCACTACATTATCGAGAAGACAGCTTCGCGAACAAATGGTCATACAAGAGCCTGTTGAAGATAATCACCGAGCCAAAAAATCCGCTACTCTCAGCAATCGAGTTTGCATATCAGCCATTCTCACTCACCACCCACACGCTCTTCCAGCCCACGCATGTTTACTCGTTCAAACTCCCTCGAGATTTTGAGTAAACACGTATCATTGATCGGTCTGTTGCTGATTAACAAATAATTGAGGATGAGAACGTGCAATTTCTGACGCAGTTAATTGAACTTTTTCGTGAAGGTTTAGACGGCCCTTTGCTGGAGGTGTGTCAACTTCGTCATTGAGTGATATTTGAGAATGTTCCTCAAGATTTTTGATGCCTTGCGGACCTACGGGATTGTCTGAGAAGAATCTCACTACTGGTATTGATTTTTCTTGAAGGTTGCTGGTGCCAGGTAGGCGCTCGGCTGCATAAACTATGTCAGCCTCGTTTTCTATGTCATGTTGCGTCTCGAACGGTAATAAGATTGCCGGCCTGCCCTTCTGAGATTGACTTGGTTGAGGGTCCTCCGGTGAAATACCCCAGGCCGCGCTTGCCATCAGGCTCAAGATCACCAGCTGTAAGAACAAGATGATTGCTTCATGGAAATATTTTCAAGTTATGAGGTCGAGTTATGCAGTTTTGGTTCGGAGCCGTCCCTTACATCAGGTAGCCATTCCTCCAACGTCAGAGATCAAGGATGAAAGCTAAGAATTTTCTCCAGATGCCCGATAAAAAATCCAATTTGTAGTTCGTAATGGGGAAAGGATTATATAACCAAAAATTCCATTGTTCTTGGGCTATAACAATTTCTATTCCTCGAGCATTGATTGTATTCACCGCAATTCTTTCTTTTTCGGTCATCAGCAGTCCTAGCATCGTTATGGAGTATGTTTTGCAAGAATTCTGATATTCATAAGTATCGAAAGGCTCATGTAAAATTTGAGAATATTCGTGGGTGATGCTCAGTGGTGTAGCATCTGATATAAAATTCTGATTATCTGCATCTTTCAACAAAAAAATTGTTCAAATCTCTCGTATATAACACTTCTCTATGAATTTAGTATTCTTATGTTTTGTGGTAATATTTTGATGTCTAAATGCCTTATTTGATGCACAAAATCACATGAAGATGATGGCACAAGTAAATTTTAGGAGAGCTCTATAGTTGAAAGCCTTTTTTGTCCATGCGAGTTCGTCAAGATATCTCCTGGAGTCGACCGATTGAGTCATTGAAAAAAATCCCATTCGTAAGAACAAGCATCGTGAAAGTGATAGTTTGAATGATAATTCCTTTAATTGACTCATAATAACTCATTGAGCCTTGCATGGCCCACTGACAATATGTTGAATCTTGTACACCTATGTCAATATTTTATACTTTTTAAGGTTCAAACATCTTGTTTCACGTCCTGTTCAACTATTTCACATTGTACTCGGAGTCTATGGATGGTCTATAAGTTTCCAGATTACTTTCGAAACATATCATTCGGACGAATTTTTAAATTGGTGAAAATGACTCGTCATTATACGAATCCTATTTCAAGTTCTATGAAACGCGACCAGGTCCTCGACCAGGTCTAGGTCCATGAGTGTGTTTTCCAGTGATACAAATAAGACTCTCCTCACCATGAAAGAAAAAACCCAAAATAATGTCCAGAATCGTGGGAAATCTTAGCATGATATTCCACAAGACCGGTGAAAGAAGTGATGATTTCGAGTATTTTACGATATTCTTCAAGCATAATACCTATTCCGACAGTCTACAGAAGTAAATTCACTCAATAAAAGGAATGTTCATCCGTTTTTAGATAGTCTCAGTCGTTGTAGGTGAAAACCGGGTAATTTGGATTTGGAATGTTTTTTACAAATGATGAGAGTGGGCAATCTATCGGAGGAGATTACCTGGCATCATTGCCTTTTATACTTCCTAATAGCCACCAGTGATTGCTCAAGGAAGAATTTTAGTTTAGGACTCGGTTAATTGTCGCTTTGGCACGACTCCATTTAAGAAGAATTTCCTGACGAGAACTATTCCATTCGCCCAGAATCATTTTCGCAATAATTTTGTCGAAAAAAAAGGAAATATTACCCTTTAGTATTCAGTGACAGTCTCGAAATCTCAAAATATAATCTCGCCTTCGTCAAAGTAGTTCAGAACCTACATTCACTAGAATCGATAGGGATTTACTGGAAAATTTGAAATATTCGTCTCAAAATCCTCATTCCCTATGCAGTAAACGCAATTTTAATGAACTGTCTGCAATCGATCACATGCATGCACTTTGCAACTTCAACGCTAATCCCATCTCCGAAACCAATTAATAGATTATTTTAATCAAATTGTCCGCGTTGAACTAAGAATACAATCCAGATTACCTGAACTGCAACGTTTCCACACTCAAAAATGGTTTTCAATTTATCGAGAAAACTACAGCCTCGTTGAAATATGAAACATTGAGAGCTCGATGACAGCTTGGAACACGACCTCAATTCGAACCAATACGACAATATCGGTCGTGACGACGTTCACAGCGTGCGACATTCGGGGCACAAAAACTAAAAGATACTCGGAATCTCTAAAAATACGCCACGACACAGAAAATAGCAAGTATGCACGTGCAAATCGTCTCTCTTCAGGTCACTCGCGGGAAAACTCAATTTGATTTAAACGTAAGTACTAACAATGGGAGTCCGGAGCGTCCGGGTCACCAAATCTCATCAATCTTTTTCCACAGTCTCGGATCACCTAGAATATGAAGAATCCAGAGTAACGCCGTCAAATGGGCCTCCTGTTCAGAGTTACAAGCAAAAACGTTAACATTGCTAGTATATCTATATACATCGATTTTTAACATGGGCCTATATGGACAATGCTAACGTTTTTGCTTGTTACTCTATACAGAAGTCCCATTTGATGGAGTTACTCTGGATTCTCCATATTCGAGGTGGTATGAGACTGTGAAAAAAGTTTGGTGAGATTTGGTGACCGGATCCTCCGGACTTCCCTTGTAAGTGAAAGAATTGAAAAAATCTGAGAAAATTTTTCGAGGACGCTTACCTTGATCATGTTCTCGCAGCGCATCGCCGTTTGGTACTATCTTCGGGCCTGGCTCAGTGGCACCGCTATATATGCGTGGGTCCACACCGTCTGCATTTCTCTTCGCAGCTGGTGAATAAAATTGAAACCAAAGAGTCGTCTCTTGAACGGCGAATGTTATACTTATCACTTTATACCTGATGCCAGGCTGTTTCTTGTCCGGCAAAAGGTGCGTGGGCGTGGGCCAGAGTCAATAGAGTGGACCTCTGCGAGAGCGTGGGTAATACATTTATGTTGTGATTGGTTATGAGCTTGGATGAGTGTCAGCTCTTCACATACATCTCATGAACATCGAATTTTACAGACAATCAACGATATTTTTTGTCAGTTTCTTCGAGTTCATCGGACGAGGATGCGGTTCATCAAAAAAAAATTCACGAAAAAGTGCGTCATTTTCTGAAACTTGACAAACTTCTGTTCTGCAAAATTTTCGTTTTTGTGGTGAATGACACATTTGTCATTGAAGATGTAGAAAGCTCAACTTGCATAAGGCCATTCAGGCCATTCTAGTCAAATTTTGAAATTTGACATTGAAGTTGCATAATTTTGTCACAGAACAACTTGTGAAAATGAATTTTTGTGACAGAAAAATACATCCAATATTGCAAAATCATCCATTTCTGATAACACTTTTGATCTTGGGAGACTTTTTGTGTGATCCATACTTGGATTCCCGCAGTTGATTCAGATCAAGTGATTTGGAAATAAGATCTACTCTTTGATTCGACATGATTCTATTCAGAATATTATCGCGAGTCAAGTTAGGATATACACTGAGCTGTCAGAAGAAGTGACAGATAGGGTAGAATTTTCTATCTATGTTTTTGTCATGCAAGTAAAAAGTCTCCTTTCAAGAACTGAAAATCTACATTGGTACTCAAAATGTGATATGACTTCCGCTCTAATTCAATTAAAATCTTCTGTGAAGGCGAGGTCGGAATCACTGTTTATTCAAATGGCTCAGAACGCATGGAAAGACTGGAATACGATTATGCCTAAGATTTCCAGTGATACAAGTTTAAATGAATACGCAATTTTACAAAATATCTTCTGAAAAGTCAAATCTTGATGATTTGTATCACATACATTTATTTGAAAATTGATCGCGTCCGTAACTGATATCCACAGGTACCAGGAAATTTACTCTATACTGGACATACTCGGGCTTATGACAAAGTGTATTTGAAAAAGACGAATCCTATCTATGAAAGAAAGATCTTGGTCACACGGATCCTTAGATTTCTCCGAAAATTTGCACTGACTCAGAATCTCTTCCACCCCAAGGGATATGAGTCAAGAGTTATCACTCATGTATACATGAAAGAACACGTTTCATTGATCGATCTTTTGTCACTCAAATTGTAAGCCCCCAATGCGGCATGGAAAATGTTGAACATCACAATACTGTCAATATCTCCCATAGGGAATTCTTCAGTTAGCTAGACACTCTCCATGCAATCAACGATGAACACTCCAGGGACTTTATCGTATTATATTATTTCAATAAAAATGAATTGATTCTATACTTATTTCTCTAAAGGAACCATCGAACAAAACTTGTAATGATATAGAAGTCTAACAGAAAATCAGAGCTTTTGAATTCAACTCACTCATGCACATTGGAAGACGATTTCCAATGAAGATGATATTATGTATTTTTCCATCGGACAATAATTTTTCCCTTGTTCTAAAACGTGAAGATCAAAGGGTAGAGCTCAAATGGAAAACATAACTCCCATTCATTCCCTCCTATACAAACAGATGCCAGTTATTTGGTACCAATTAATGACTTTATGATCAGTTATTCTCGACCCGAAAATCGTCGGAGTGACTGTACAACCACTTGATGCTTTCGCTACAGTATGATTGATAATCCAACTATGAAACTGATTACCAATAAGAATATATGGTACGATTGAGATTTCATCAAATCCGGTTATTGACTCACTTGTCTCTGGTTCATATGCACTCTTTTTCATGGTTGAAAATATGTTAGATAGATCCCTATGGCATTATTATAAATACTATCAAGCTGCCAAAATCTGAAATTAAAAGAATCAGTATTTTAGTTCAGAAACGCCCCTCCGAGGAAAACTTTTTACCGCAACTTTCTAAATTGCAACAATAAAATGGAACTATCAAACCATGACCAGATACTTCCAAGGTAGTTATAGTGAAATGAGTTTATTCCGATTCCAGAGTAATCGGTTCACCTTCTCATAAGCCTGTACATTAAGATATAGGTCTATTTAGGGAACTCTCTCACAATCAAAGACGCGAATAATATATCTGAAGAATCATAAAATTTCCCCGTAGGCAAGCATTTTTTTCAGTGTATATCTGAGAATCAACTTGATTTCTCCAAATTCTAAAATAGAAATATTCGAACATCGGTGCTACATAGATGTATAATTAATGAGTTAAATTCTACATGAATTGAAAAATATATGAAAAAAGCTTCTGCAGAATAGACAACTTGACATGATATGGGCTATCCTACTTCTTGACATCAGATACCGATATTTCAATAGCGAATGTACGGACTTTGATTGATCATGAATGGTATCCTAATGATTTCAAATGATGAAATAAGTTGACTAAATTAGCAAATTTCGAGAAGTAAGTGTGAACTCGCGAGTGCGAACATCCTGAAAGATCATAAGAAACATAAAGGAAATGAAAACTCAAAATGATTTTCATGTGAAATTAAAAGAGATTCTATTCCTAACTTCATACAAATAGTAACTTCTATTCAAGTTTCATTCGGGGAATTGCGAATAAAGCACATGGTTTCCACGCACAAATCTTGCGTTGAGAGAAATTTTGAGCAATTCATCTCTGGTTGAGAGTTTGTTTACAAAACATCTTATTTGTTTTTCCATTACCCTTTCCATTCAAATCGCTATTAAAATTCTCTCAACTGACTTATGTGACCGTATGTTTGGAAATTTTTGACCTTCAAAGAATGAAACTGAAAGCTCTAGTGGATTGTTGAAAATAAATAATAATTAACAGAGAGCATGCAGTGAGAGCTCAAACATTAAGATATGTCTGGAATCATCATAAATCTCCCCAATGAATCTTTGTGATTTCTAATTTATCACACCATTCTTCCCTAGTTGTCAAAAAAAGTTTCGCTGATCTCGACTTAAAAATCAATGCGAAGACAAATTTCACATAAATTCAACATTTTCTACATTTCTTTTGTCCTCAGATCAGAACACGTGTGCCAATCATACGTACTTTGCTGATGAATAACAAAAAAATTCATGAGACAAAAGCAGTAGAGAAAGAAATCGATGGCAGCCTTATGCCAGCAAAGATAACTTTTTGTCTAGAAAAAAAAATCATAGACCACACCTACTCCCCTAAGATTCTATGATTTGGTCTCGTGCTGTACGCCATTTTTATAGGTCATCACATGTTTTTCATGAAGAACTTTTGATCCCCGACACTTCCTTGTCTCACAATGGCATCCATTCTTACAAACGTCCCATTCATGAATGACGTCAAGGTTTATTGAAAACCAATACCCGACAATAGCCTACATCTTACCCATATTGCATAAGCTCCGATTACTGGCTTGAACTTGATCCTGGATTGTGCAAGTTGTTTCCCAATACCTGGTCACACACAAGTATTGGAAAAATTTTGAACGGTTCTCATCTCATCGATTATGACGGTTTTCTGCAATTCAATAGAGCTTACGGGAAATTATCCGATATAGAATAAGGGAAAATCCTCTCATGTCTCACGTAACAACTGTGGTGGCTAGACAGTAACAAGATATGATGTGATGAATTGGATACAAAATTTGATCAAATATCTAAACATTTTCACGTAACTTCGACTATGAGCTCAAAATTTTTAAATTTATTTTTCTTGATTTATGGTCATCCACTCAAATCAAGAGCTTGCAAGCTCATGCTTGAACTCGACGTCTTACATCGGTAAATTTATATTACGTAGACGTCAGGAGCCAAAACTGAGAGGGGCAAACCTCTCGTACAAAAATTTGTAATCAAATAAAATTTCAATCAATGATCTACAGCATTATACTTCCTTCAAAATTTTCAACAGTATATATCTATAGGTATAACCACTGACAGCAATAATCAGAATCAAACCATCAAAGATTTCGCATATAATCATCGACGCAATTCTATCGTCGCAAAAGTACCCAGGATTGACGCTTACTCGAAGCCAGTGTTTATTTACCTCAATCCAATACTGGCAGAGCACAGATCGCTCTCTTTATTTGTTGACTTTTGAAAGCTGGAAGTCAAGAAGTGAGTAGGTAGTATACGAGCCATAAGAAATTGGTAGTATACTTGGATCTTTTGCGGAACGACACCGCACGCACATTTCCCTGAATATTAGACTATTTCGTGCTTTGGATTAGAGTGCTAGTGAGTCATTAGATCTCGTATGGTCAGATGTGCAAAATTTTGTGTTCGCAAAAAGTGTCTGTGAAATTGGAAATTATTTCAGTGGTGTCATCTTGTTGAAAATTGATCGTCCCAAGACGGTAATTAAATCTACCCGCTATATAGTGGGATTTTGTGAAATTTTCATTTGTTTACCTCCGACGGTGAGTTTGAAATTGGAATTCTATTTTTCTGCAATAACATACACGGTAGCTTTTAAAAAATCAGAATCAAAAATCTTCCATCGCCTTTTTTTCTTCTTTTTTTTTCCTGAAAGTCACTTTCAAACGTCATCCATTGCACAATCGTGAATAATATTGAAAAAATAACGTAAGAAACATTTTTTTTGTTTCAGTTTGTGCAAGAATTTATTGTAAAGGTTGAAACATTGCTGGACGATGGATAGACTCTACAATCAATTGGTCTTACATTTTAATGAGTCACAGTCAGATCAGTACGATGACTCTCAACTGTCTAGCTGTGAGTCAATTTCCATAAATGAAACGGACAACAGAAAGAGAAGAATCAAGACTTGCAGAAAAAAGATTTCGAGCAAACTTCGGAGAAGAGCCTGCCATCGAGAGCATCGTGCTGTCACTTTAAGTGGTAAGACTTATTTATAAAAATTTGTGATTCTCAGAAAAAGTCTTGAAAAAATTGATGAATGATGAACCGTTGTCTCTTCTTCTCGTTCTTATTTGAATTTTGTGAAATATTAGCTTGACTCATCTTGGTTAATTTGTGAATATCGTTTTCTATATCGGAATAGTTCTTACTTGGAAAAAAGTATTCCAAGTTTTCACGGATAAGAATCTCCACACAATGATTCTCTGAAATTGACTTCATTGGGAGTTAGCTGAAATTTCATCTATTGAGCCTCCACTCTAACATTTCTTTGACATTTTTCTCATCACATGCTCATTATTTAGAATCTCCATCATCTCTCGAATATTTTTCTTGTCTGAACATACTACTGATTTACTAGAACATTTCCACTGATCATAAACTTTTGTTGCTTGCCCTCTTCCATAAGAAAATGGAAAATTTTCACAACCGCAATTTTTCCTTTTTCCAGATTCAAGTGTGAGTTCATCAACATCCGATAGCACAGACACCACTTCAAATTCATCATCATCGCAGGACAGCTCATCATCAAATCCATGCGATTGCTCTGTAGACAGTTCATCTAGCTCATCCAGTGGTTCTCTAACTCGGAAACTTCGAACGTGTAAAATTCGTAGCGAAAGCAGCAGTACTTCATCTTCATCAAGTCAAAAATCTTACGATTCTGAAATCAGTAGTAGCAGCAACAGTAGCATTTCTTCATCGAGTAAGTCATCAATAACAAGTGACAGTGACTGCAGTTGTGATAGCAGTACTTCGAGTAACTCATACACTGATGCTGAATTGGATATCTCCAGCAGTGATGATTCTGTTAGAACTAGTCTTGATGATGATGATGATGACGATTAGGGTATTTCAGTATTGATTCGTCATGATTCTGATGATCAAATTCAAATCGTCGCGATGAGCTTGAAGAAAATGTAAGAAAAGAATGCTTAGTGATTTTTGAGGAGGTGCCAATTAATTTGATGCTGGCTATAGGCCCGGCACTTTCGTGAGTTGAAATTTATTGAGATAGATTCTATATGATTTTTCGATCGATTCCTTTTTTTTTTTTTTTTTTAATTTTATGAGATCATGGTATCTTGTTCGGGTCGAGTTATTATTATTCATTTTATATTCTTCAATGTTTTCTACGTCATATTTATGATCTATATCATGATCCTGAAAGACTGTATGGAATTGATGCGAATACTGTCAATTTTTTGAAGAGATTGACGATCAATTTATGTGTTTGATTCTAGTGACAATTCTGAATGTTTTAAGTGATTCAATTCTTTTGTGAAAACCCAATACTTCTTTCGTATAAAACCTAGGATACATGTTACTGTTAACTAATTTTATCCAAGTAACATGTATGCAGTATCGAAATATCGATCCGTCCCATGAGATGGTCTTTCTATGCTCTCTCGTTCATTCAAACGTTACTCTGCTGGATGGAATAATGAAGAATGGATCGCATAATGGAATAAAAAGCACTGAGGCAGATTAGACTTTGATGAGATATTTACATTCTCCATGAAACTGAAAATAATTCGATTCAGCTATTACGTGGATGTTGAACAAATTCAATTTATGCGATCCCAAATTGTAATTTCGGTTTTGGTTGGTGATGTTTATAATAAAATTTTTCTGAATTTATTTTATAACTTTTTTTTTAAAACTGGATGACTGTTTCACAAGATTTTTTACGTCTGAAACAACTCATCCTTGGTGAAATCATGTCAAGAAATTTGACCAATTTTGTGATCTACTATGAGCGAAAGAAGCTTCCAAACATGTCTATAAGTTTTTTTTTCCAAATTCCATGGGCCAGATATTTACACCAGGGGCCTTATTCTACTATATTTCTTCCGTGGCGGGGTGGGAGAAAATCCCGTCATTTCTAATTTTTCCTACTTCAAATTTAGTAAACAAACTAGTATTTAACGTTCATTGCTACAAAAATATCATCCGAGTATACTTTATGGCGTATCCTTCCAAACCCCCAAACATTTTTTAACATCACACAATTCTAAAATTGGGCGTGAAGTCATCTCAACAAGAAAATGGATCATATTTCGATCACAATCAAAGTGACAGGTTAGAATGCAGAAATTTTGTGGTCTAGAAATGATTTAGTTTCATGTTGAGATGATCGTAGCAATTAATGTTACAAACTAGTTTGTTTACTACTAATTGTAAACTGGGCGGAAATTGGGGATGCTGGGTTTTCTTCCACCCCGTCGCGGAAGAAATTTATTAGAACAAGGCCCCAGTTACATGCATCAATTCCCGATATTTCATCTATTTACAACTTCTGGATAACACTTATTACAAGCACGCTCGTGTACTCAAACATAATATTTTCTATTCGACTAACTTCGGTAATCTCAAGCTCTCGCATCGACAAACTTTTGCTTCAAAACTCAATTTGTTGTTATCGTCGTTGAAATTCTCCTGCAAATGACAAAATTTTCTCTGTCTAAATTCAATTTCAAACTTTCTGGCTTCCTCCTCCAAACGAGCACTTTTTGGTATTCAATTGTAGTATAGTGCATCTCTCTTGAACGCGTGGGTACAGAGCGTACAAAATTTTCACGTGCTTTTGCCGGTTAGAGTGCGGCGTACTACATGCAATTTTGAGTTCGCCCGCGCATCACAAAAGCTATATAATACTACGTAACGTCAAAGCATTTTCCTCTTTGGAGAAGCAAGCTTGAGAAATGCAGTCCGAGCGCCCACGCGGCAAAATCGACCCAAGCAGAGCAAAGCGATGGGAGCGAGATGGAACAAAGTGGAAAAAAGAGGTAAAAAGGTAAATGCGAGCCGATGGCACGTCTTTACTCGAGTATTTTCAATTTTAACCAGAGCAGATGACTGCACTTGTATAGTTAATCGGACCTTTGACATGAATGAAATTTTATTTGTTGTCACTGAGTTGGAGTGATTTTGCTCGGTATGCAAGGAGAAAATCGGAACTCAAAGCGTACGTTGTTTCCGGAATGTGATTACATATGTCAAACATGACTTTCAAAAAAACCACGAATATTTGAAATTTTGAACTTGTTGAGGTTATATTCGATACTTTCAGCATCTGAGCTATCAGAATAACGAACTTACCACAGCTGATTCCAAGCTAAGAGAATAGAATGAGTTTGAGTGAGGAAAATTTCCTCCCGAAACACACTTACATAGTCATATATGGGGTCTCCATTCCCATTTTTTCGATACCTACAATCCATGCCTGTGTTTTTTGATAATTGACTTTCGTTTATGATGATGCAATGTCTCATGAAAAAACATCTCATCTACGTGCAAACTACAGTGTCATAAAATACCATCCCCAAAAACGAGCCAAAACACACATACATACGAACACGAGATTTCCAACGCAATTTTTGTTAGTTACATTTTTGTGTCTGTATTTCTCGATAATTGACACTCAGTCATCACGTTTCGGCCTCAGCGTGAAAAATACTCGCAAAAAACATTGATCGAGACAAGCTACGATTTTTTTTATTTTCTCATCCCACTTCCTTCTCAATTTCCGCGGATACTGCAAGGTTGTATTCTTCAGCAGATTTGCCTGAAAAAAAAATAGACATGGAAGAAGAGAGATGCATAAATGAAACCAAGAGAAAAAAAAGTGGTACTAAAGTGAGTCTGACTTTCAATTTGGGCGCGACTCGCAATATTGCTATACGAGATTTCGAGCTTTCGAAGTGGAACGAGAGGAAGCTTCAACTGTAGATTATCTCCTTCGCTTTTTTCACTTCCGTGAAGACGATTACGTGCGACGATCGTTCATGGAATCCCCTCAAGCTTTTCTCTGTTACCGTTCGCTGTCGAGGCTTTTCTTGAAGCTTTGTAAGAGTCGAGTAAAGATGAATATAGAGCGTTGCCCTCGTGAGAATGCATTTGTCAGAAATTTCAAGACTCTTTCACATGATTACCCTCGTATTCTCATACCATTTTTGATTAAACTTTAGTTCCTGGTACAATTTCCGGTTTGAATTTCTGCTGCATTCCTCTGGGATCCAAAAAATTTCGAACAAATGAGTGTCTGAGAATTCTTACGAGAACGTACATACCCTATAATGAAAGCGATGACTCAGGAAAATATATTCACTCCATGATTATCTTGAAGAATCCAGATTTGCAAGAGTTACATTTGGATCCTGAGGAACAGCTGAGTGTCGTCCCACATGCAAGTGAAATTTGATTGCAAGTTAGATTATTTGCTCTAGTTTTTGTTTGTACTTTTACTTTTAACGGAATATTGTCGTACAGCTCAAGTTTCAAGGAAACACACGCTAAAAAAAGATCGAGCTCCGACAGCAAAACAGAATTTGCTGTAAGGATCCTTGCTTATCCAACAATATTTTTATCTGGTCTTGCTACTTCTGCTGCCAAATCAGGCACAGTTTGCCTCGATAAATCAGCAAACAGATTTCGCTAGAAGACGTTTTGCAAATCTAGAAACATCTTTGAGTTCAGCTAGCAAATTATTTTGCAAAAACAACTACGCCATCTGCGCTGCAAAAAATTTTGGTGTCGCAGCGACTCGAAATGGGTAAAACAGCACAAGTTGCGTGCTGGGCGAGCTTCATGTTTAGTTGATGCGGTTAATTTGTAATCAAAATAAATATAACCTCTCGTCAATGTTTACACCCACATCACACACCCTTCGCAATTAATTGAGGATTTAGAAGGTGAGTTTAGTTATTCTTTTCCAACAGTGGTACATCCCCGTTGAAATACAATTGCATGTGGCCATTCATAAGAGATCCTTCCCCTCATATTCTTCAGAGCAAATTCAATAACAATGACATGTTTTGCTGGGTCCCAGTGGGTTGAGGTCTAGTTACGACAGCAAATTATTTTCGCTGTCTGGAAACAGCAGCAGAAAATCGCTAGTCGAGCAGGAAAATTTGCTAATTCAACCAAACTGTTTTTAGCGTGCACCTGAACTACAACAATAATTAATATTTAAAAAAAAAAGGTCAAAAAAACGAGTTATCAGTTAGGTGGCACCACCTATTAAATTCTTAGACTAAGAGTAGACGTGGAAATTCAGTTCTGCAGCAACTGAATAAGTGAGTCTCATAAAGTATTCTCATATCGCTCAATTTTCATGTGGAATTCATTAAGTATTCTACGTTCCGAGAAGCTTTTATATTGCATAGATATACATACATCATATTATTGTTCAGTAAATACTCTACAGCAGCATGAAGTTTATATAATGTATTATTAAATCGATGGTTTCTCAAGAAACAGTAAGCAGTAACCCCGAGCGATGAAAAGGACTGCGCAAATCGCACTTTTCATGAGAAACGTCACCTGGTTTTGCAGTGTCTATCAATCGTGCTGAGCGCGTCATTCCTCATTCATGCTAATGCTTGAAACTTTTTGCCCAATTGTCAACAAATCCAATGAATTGAATGAATGAGATGGCCTCGACCGCGTGCTCTATTGAATCTCCGCAAATGCTATGGACAGTAAAAAACTGAATGGAAATATTATGTAAAATTTCTATCTGTTTGAATTTCCTTTCGATCTTCCACTGAAATTTCCAGTGCTTTGATAACATCTGAAAATTTCTGTTTCTGGAATTTAGGATAATTTTTCATCGACGAGATACCCTTGTGAATAGCTGACGTGGTTCATGATTACATGCAATGGAAACTGGATACTCTTTAAATTTTCATCTCGATTTTTTCCTTTGGTACCCATTGCGCAACCTATTTGCTGAATCAAAAATATTGATTCTTTCTGATTATCCAATCAATCTGGCTTTACAAACTCTAATTGACGATAACGTATTGAGCTGATAACGAAAGGATTATGATTCATTAGCCGAGCTTAACGCAACTTCCTATTCGATGAAAAAATGAAGAGAATAGTAAAAAATATCCACCATCATCAATCCCCAGTCTTTACACGAAGATGAATTTAGCTCACAATCGTACATATTAGTATTAGTTT
The DNA here is from genome assembly GCA_029851415.1 of Eretmocerus hayati. Taxonomy (NCBI): domain Eukaryota; kingdom Metazoa; phylum Arthropoda; class Insecta; order Hymenoptera; family Aphelinidae; genus Eretmocerus; species Eretmocerus hayati. Next base: position 135,027,698 of record CM056742.1, on the reverse strand, counting down.
TTTGAAGATTGAACTCGTCGAAAATCATGTTCGGGTCCTGTGTGCGATGGGTCCCACCCAATGGGGACCATTCAATGAGATTTTGATCACCAACGCACACTGACAAGAGGGGGGGGGGGCCACAGTGTTTGGGTCGTCAATCACCTCCAAAACTTTTTTACATTTTGGTACTACCTAGAATATGAAGAATTCAGAGTAACTTCGTCAAATGGGCTTTCTGCTCAGAGCTATGGTCAATAACGTTAGCATTGTCAGTATATCTATAGATATCATTTTCAAACATAGGCCTATTATGAGCAATGCTAATCTCAGTGGCTGTATCTCTGCACAGGAGGCCCATTGGATGGAATTACTCTGGATTCTTCATATTCTGGGTAGTACCAAACTATTAAAAAATCTTGGAGGCGATTGTCGACCCAAACACTGTGGTCCCCCCTTGTGAGTCGGACGCATGAGCCCCACCGGTGGGGCCCATCGCAGTGAAAGTGTTATAAAAAAATTTGAGGTTATCAATTTAGGTTGCCTCCGTGGACAAGTCGTTGTATAGTTCAAACGACACTCAAGAGATTGCACAGATGATGTCACATCAGTTGAACATCAGTCTTTTTTACTTGCTATCCTCTGTGCAAATGCATTTTGATGAAAACTAGCGATGGCATCGAATTAGAGTATCACCGACCAAGTTTGAGAGGGAAATACAGGAAACTGCTTATTATAAGTTGACAATCTATACTTCTTATGTCTGTAAATATCAACATATATTCAAGCTGAATACAATTACCATGCAAAAAAACTCCAAGCGTTTTGATCAAATCTATAAATCAGTTCAAATATTTTCCTTTGTTAGGTGCTCTAAGTTTGATTTTCAGAAGTTCATTTATCATCAGCTTGTTCTCCGAAATGAATTGAGATCCGACCTAGAATCACGACACCTGATAGAAATTTATGATGTCTCGACTAAACTTTTTACGACTTTAGCAATCAGATGAGCAAAACTCTACTGCAAGTCATCTTCGGAGAATAGATGTGCACTTTCAAAGTGTTTGAAAATAGACACGTATTGTTGGGAAAACATTGACCTGTGAATATTCAACTAAATAGTTTCAAACGTTAGAGATGGCATTTTGTAAACAAATCTAATACCCGTGTCTAGCCAATTCAAACTGTTATCTTGTGCCAAATTTAGCTCGCAGGCGCAGATTTAGCATAACTCATCCACAAAGTCATCAATACAGGTACTTTTGACACCTGTCAATGAAGTTGATTCTGCATTTTATCAGCATTGATCTTAAGCTTCATACGGTTAGCTTTTGCTCAGAATCAAAAAAATCCTCTCAAGGTCAGCACGTTTGCTGCGGCGGGGCCCACCGGTGGAGCCCGCGTGTCCTTCCCCCAGTACTGAGAATTTTGGCTTCATGGGAGATAACATTGAGCAGGGTTCAACGGTGAGCCTGGCTGCCGCAACTCAGGATGAATCACCGATTTCATCCTCTGCAGCAAACGTGTTAAGACGGACAGAAGAAATCGATACACAAATCCATCGAAAAATTAGAGTAAGGTCATACCATTCATTATTAAAACGAGTACAAAGAATTTCTCAGTGGATTCAATTAAAAAATTCTCATTCACAATTACCTCGATAATGTGATATACAGTCCCCGACAAACTTGTGTGGACAGTATGGAAAAATTCACAAATCAGTGACTCAGGCCAACTCTTGAGGGCTTATGCTGCTAAATTATGCACAATTAAATCCCTGAGCATCTCACATTAACTCATGAAGAGCGGCGACTGCAAAAATTTGAGTAGTGGAACTGCAGAAGGCATTTTGTACGAGCACCTCGATTTTAGCATTAGTCATTACGAGATTGCCCTGGTCGCTAGAGAGCCCTATATGCTTGGGCGGATGGCCTATCTAGATTTCCCTAGGCTTTTAAGAGCGTGTCCGTTTAATTCTGTCTGATCGAAAATCGAGGTGCTCGTACAAAATGCCTTCTACAGTTCCACTACTCAAATTTTTGCAGTCGTCGCTCTTCATGAGTAAATGTGAGATGCTCGGGGATCTAGTTGTGCATAATTTAGTGGCATAAGCCCTTAAGAGTTGGCCTGAGTCACTGATCTGTGAATTTTTGCATACGACTGTCCACTCAATTTTGTTGGGGACTCTAGTGCGTATAAACAGCCATGACACTTGGATACTTATTACGATTCATAGTGATACAAATTCTTACTTATGGTTGATCAGGTGAGAAAAAAGGGCCTCAGTAAGAAGAAAAATATTCATCACAAAATAAGCTTGACAGGACACTTGAGATATCGTCGCAAATGAAAAGGAAATCATACCACGGTGATACCGACCACTATGTACACTGATACAGATCTGTAACTGGAAGTCACTCATTAACTATAAGGGCTTTCAAACCAAGCGGGCTTTTCAGTCACATCAATATATCTTGAGAGCCCTTAAATAGCTCTTAGAGTACTCTCATCATCAATGACTTCCCACAGCAAATCAATGTTGTGGTATTCACTTGTTATAATAAGTGATCGGAGGAATTTTATTCCTGTCCAAACTTTGTAAAAATTCGTTGTTATCAACTAATTACACTGTTTCACTTTGTACAGTAAATTAGAACGAATGCTGACGATTCAGCCCTTTCATATCTCATTAGTTTTTCTATAGCTCACTCAGGTAATTGTTCATTCACGAGTCTCGAATCCATGTAACATTGTTATTTGATCCAGAATTTACATTTGATTGAGAAAAATGAATAGATTATACTCACAAAAAAATACTCCTAATCGTATTATTGACTCTCGTTGAGTTAGAAAAATGTTATGTGATCACAATTATAGAAATTGTTATATCGATCCAGAGAATTTTAAATCAAATTTGTAGCATAATTCAAGGATATCTAGTTGAATACATATAGTCAAGCTAGATGAAACGATTATTTGCAAAGTAGAAGCATTTGGTTACCATGAATCGATCATTCATAAATTTTTCATAGGGTTGGGATAAGAATAAAATTTAGAGTATCAAGTAGAGGTCAAGTATGAGTTTGAAAAATGTTTTTGAATCATAGTGAGAAAAAAATGTGGAGTTACAACCTGACTTCTAAAGTTATGTTCAAACGATGACAGATTCTTGTCAGATGATACGAAAAAGGATTGGAAAGTATCATTGGAGACATTAGATTTCCCATATTTCGCCATTTTGAATCCCATAAATTTGTATTCTAATTGAGGGGTGTAAAAAAATTTTACTGGCACAGCAAGTCCAAAAAAAGAGACTGGTTCAGAAACCCCCAAAATTCGCCAAACGATATCTGATATAACAGCTCGCAAACGACAGGAAAAATACAAGCTCCCACACCAATTACATCACACTTACGTCAAAACCTCAACATAACCCAAAACCCCATTGTCTACTCCATATTACGCGTATCATTTCCCGAAAGATAACGCGCTCGACGTCACATCACACACGATGTAATTCATATGCCCATCAAAGCCACCCCCGCGTAAGCTCATCCTTCTACTCAATATAGATTCCGTTTTTCTCATACTCACGTATCTCTACATATATATTCCTCGTAATATATCCAACTCGTATCTCATAATCAATTGTTTCATCAGCAATCTTCGCTCACCCCCACTGCTTTTTCAAAAAATTGCTAGTGCATACAGAGCAACTGCAAAAGTACAATTCGATAAAAAAATATATATAGCGTATACAGCAGAGCTTGCAAGCTCTTTATAGTCTAAAAAGCCGGCGCGTGAGATATATGTTTACAGAAGTCAGATGGTGCGCGTGCGCTTACTCTCGTATACTCTTGGTATATAAACAGCTCAGCTTGTGGTGGCGCTTCCAGAACTAAAGTATCAACCGGTAAACCATCAGTGAGAGTGGAGAGCTTGCAAGCTTATATATACCGGTGCGCGTGGAGTGTCCTCAATCATTACGCGCTCTTATGGAAAATATGTTGATGATTTTTGGAATTATAGACTCATCTACATTGTGAAAAATTTGAAGTGATACAAGCTTTTTGAAAATTTGAAAGCTTGGACTGTAAAAGGACAGTGTGTTTAAAGGACAGTGTTCGAAAGTTTAGAACACGCTGTTCTATTTGTGAAGTTTGAATTTTGAAAAAAGCTGAGAATCCATAGAGCTTGGCTCATGGTTATCATAACTCCAGCGAAGGACTCATTTCGGCAGCGAGCTCTGCACGAGTCCCAATCAAAGGTAAGCACAAGTGTAAAAATTAACGTAACACATGTTCATGCTTTTATTGTACTTTCAAGATTCGATATCGAATTGGGACCTCGAGAAGAAAAAAAAGTAGCCAAAATGTGTGATGTGACAAACAAGCATGTAGCTGACGTGTGATTAGTAGACACCGGTTGACAGACGAGCGCGACAAACTTTTCGTCGAGTATAACGTATACAATGTCCGTGAGATATCTGACCGAATTTTTCGCAAGCTCGAATGACGATTATTCGGCTTTCCTCTTTTGCTTCTACTTTGTTTTTCCCACAAGGCGGGTTTGATTTCTTTTTTTCTTTTCTGTTTTGCGTACGATGTGAGCTGTGATTGTCGAGACTGCGAGGTAAATGGAGCAAAATGAGATTGAGATTGTAAGGGAGTGAAAGATTTGATAGGATTTTCTATTTCTTGACTTGGAATCGAGGTTGATAGGGAACAATTTCCTGGTAAATTGGATCGTATCTTGGTTATTCGTCTGACTCTTGAAATTGATTCGTAATAAGTATTGAGATTTTATTCCACTTCGGGTAGCTGGATTTTCTTCTTTCATGACTGTAATGAACATCTACTGTATGGAATTGGATAAATTTGTGACGAAAATAGATGCAAGATAATGCAATCATTTGGAAATCTTTGGATATCTGGAATAAAATTACTATGGTAACAAAAAATGCGGGTCGGATAATGGAAGGGGATATAATATCGAGCATAATGTGGAGCAAGACTTGCAGAAAGTAAATTCATGAGTCGCAAACAGCTGACTCGAGAAACAATGATCATGAGTAATGATCAGAACAACGGGAAATAAAATTAGAACCTAGAACAACGTGACTGACCGGTTGCTGTCAGCATCCGCAATCTTACGAATCGAATGAAAAGATTAATTAATGAGCTGCAGAAAGAACAATCAAAATCTCTGCCAAGTGTGATGACATTATCTCCCAAACAAAAATTTGCAAGCTAGTGATGATACTAGGTAATCCGTTTTATCGACGATTTATGACTGTGACTGATTATTATGATGTTACATCTATTTCATGAAATCTTACGATTTACTTGAATACTTTGTTTCTAAATATCGACTTCTTGGGTTATCTAAGTTCTACATGTCCGATTCACGTTGAAACATTCAAGAATGAATTTTTCTCCACATCTCTGAACTGACATCAATTTTAGAATAATATGTCAACATGATCTGTATGATGATACTGTAGTGCCCCTTCTAATTGCCGTGTTTACAATTTTTCTTCTGGTTTTTCCTTAAATCATTTCACGGTTAACCGCTCTCAACTTATTTCACGTTCCAATAGGAAATTTGATGAGAATAAGAAAACTATGCTGGCAACGAAACAATAAGCTCAATTATTCAATCACAACAAATTTCTGAAAATGATCCTCTGAGAGAATACTTTGGAAAGCGGGTGGATCTAGAAATCGACGTTATGGTTCAAATATCTGACTCTGTAATTGTAAACATCTCCAGTAGATTATGAATTGATGAAAGACTCGCGATTTTATCATCTAGATCATAATTTCTCAAACGCACCGAAACATAACGTAAGGTAGATCCAAGTTTCACTCTAGATACTTCATTTGACATCTTTGAAATTTTTTTAATAGTGAACTATTGATCTGTCTAAACAATGTACAGGGTTTCGTAGCCCTTTACAAAAATACAAACAATTTTCCGTTCACAATAGTGGCCGCATCTTGAATGGAAGGCAGAAAAATGAATTCTCCTTTTTTCCCATAGTGAAAAATGATGGCAGAGATGGTAATGATATTGTTCAATTGTAGAATAAAAAATGACCGAAAATTGATTAAATAGTATCAGAAGATTGATTTCGCTTCATTGGGGTGAATGCAAATAACAATCGAAACTACAACGGCTCCGATGATATTTGTACTTCTCAAAGAAAATACTTAATGACCTCATCTCTGCAACAACTTGCTAATCAGAATAATTTGTATATAGTGCTGATTTTGCAATTTCTCCAGTCAAGAAATGATTTTGTGTATCTCGAACTTTTTTGAATAGGTTTTTTGATGATCGAAACAATTTTGCAAATCATAAAGGGCATAGGTACTCATGTGTTTCCATCAAAATGCATAAAATTTCATAAATTGCAAATAATGGATCCCTCAGTTTGTCAGAGCTCCTTGTAGCTTCTTCTTGTTGTTTGCAAAAGAATGAAATAATCATGGACCAATGTACCGCATGATTTGATTCTACCATCACTCAGTCACAGGTGATACAAAATTAACTTGAGAAAATATGAAATGTTCAACACTAAACGGAAGAGTCCATAGCTAAAATTCTAAATTGAAAACCGACGAGACCATTCGAATCTCACGTGCTACCCAGGAAATCGATCTCCTCTTTCTATAAGGCTTCAAAAAATAATAATAAAAAAAACCGCCTTGGCTCACCCTTCGTAGAACCATGAACGTCATCAGGCCAAGTCGAGCGATTCGCCGAAGCCGAGTGATCTACTTTGTGAGCGCGCGCGAGAAAAAAAATTCTTCTCCGATCGTTTTTCCGTTGAGCGATAGTAATTTATCACTTCGAATCAGAAACTTGAACACGACGACAAAGAATAGAATCACCATCATCCCTATATTTCAACTCTCCCCTATATCTATTCATCCTACGATCATTACTGCGAATTCGAAAAGAAGATATTTTTATTCTTCCCTTGATGTAGTCTGTCACGTGGACTTATTGATTGGTAAAGCTTCCAAAGGCGTTAGATGAAGTGAAAGTGAGAGTGAGAGTCAACTAAGCCCATCGGAGACTAATTCCGCGCATGAACGCCCATTCCATGCACCCCGTAATAGCACGACGCTAAACCAAACTTAATCGAGCTTTGATGATAACCACGATCACGAGACTTTGACTACCCACACTTATCTGTGATTATCCAAAAGTAATTGATGAGCAAAGTTTATGAAAATTTAAATTACTCGTTTTACGCTGAAATGAACTCGGATTAAAAGAGGCCAATTGGCCCACCCAATTTACATTACGCTCTTGAGATCTTGATTATTTTGCTAATTAGACAAGTTCTGAGATTAGTCTAAGAATAAGTTCAGCTAGCTTTAGATCTCTTGAACTGTTCATAGAATGTTTGATTCTAACCAAACAATAATAATCATTCTGAAGAAAAGATGAAGAAACTATTTCAGGTGACCAGTATATTTTCTTTAATCTAGAATAGCCTGCACTCTGATTTGAGAGATGTTGAAAAAAGTGATCTAAGGTAGCAACAAATTGTAAAAAAAGAAAAAGAAAAAAAATGAATGGCAGTCATTGGAGCTGGTCAAAGCTCATAAATTATCTCACTGGAAACCATTTATCATTGTTATATGTATATCGTTTCTCGGATCATCACACGTGGTGAAAATTTTTGGAAAGCTCGAAATACACTTTGAAGTCTCTAGAAATCTGCCATACACTTTCAATCTCTCGCATCAAACAAAGTGTTTCGGGAAAGAAGAAAAATGAAATCGAATGAAGACCTTCTCATCCGAAGTCAGCTAAAAATGGAACGCTTGTGACGTGAGAACATTTTGAATCCCAACGAGTTGCCGATGTGCCACAAGCCATTATCACCTTTTCGTCGTATAGAAACGCCTCCTCCTTCTTCTGAATTCAAACCTCTCATCCCTTATCATTTTCCTAACCCCACACATATATTTTATCAAAATTCCAAACTCTGACATTAGTATCTCGTCATCGCTGGAGATCAAGGCCAAAAAACTTCATAATATTAAATATGTCGGAAAACCCAAGTTAACATGGGGACTTTCCCATATACTATAAGAAATACAAGTACGTAGCAAAATAAGTTCTTGAATCGAGCAAACGCGATATCATTAAATCTGAAAAGCAATGCCAAGCTGTAAATGCCACCAGACCAAGTCTAATGTTTTCCCGTCACGTTCGCGCGCCAATCTTGAATCTAACGCGCTCACGTTCTAAACTCGACAATGGCACCCCTGGGATATGTGAGAAAAAAAACCATCATCAGGAAATTCCACCATCTCAACCCCATGGATTTTCCCATCAGTTATCACAGACTATTTTGGCAGATCGTTGAAAATAATAGACTCGATGACGAGTCATGATCAAAAATTCAGGATATATGATGAATAATTCATACATTTCAAGCGTAACAAAAATGATTAATCGCATCACGCGTACAAGACACAGGCCTCTCAAATTCCCACGAAAATGATCGTAGTTTAATTTTAGGTAACACTTGAGAAACTACTGAGAGAGTATATTAGTTGCAGCAGCATCAGAGTATCGTATCTCTCATCTAGCTGGTAATTGAGTTTCGCGCGCGCTCTTGGGTCATTCAATCTCGTGCGTGCGTGCGTGCATGCGTGCGTGCGTTTATATTATATTATAGAGAAGAGCTTTTCAAACTGGCCAAGTTCCAAGTAATAGTCCGTTGCAATGTGTAGATAGAAGGCTTTTGCAAGCACCTCTCGTAAATCCCTTACGACTTTACGAGCGTCGAAAAGCGTGATTTGTCGTGAAAAAAGGGTTGGAGTTTTTGATGCGAAGATGCGCTTGCAAAATGTGAAATGGCCCATTTCACGCGGGGTACACTTCATTATGGGCTTTTCAAGCTTTATGGATTTTCTTGAAAATTATTCTTGGAGTATATTTTATGCATTCGGTGCATTAATTGAGTCGTTGATTAAAATCTATATCAAGTTATTCGAGGAAATGGAAATAGACGAAAAGCTCTATACAAGCTTTCTAAAGCTTGCTGACTAACTGAGAGCCGATAGAATCGATTTTTGTAGAAAAAAAAAAAAAAAAATTAAATGAAAACTATTTTAGTGGAAAGATTATCCAGAAATAGATAATGGTGTCGTAGAATAGAAAGAAAAAACATCGACTCATTCGATCCACTGTCAATTAATTCGCTGAAATACAGGATTGATTTGGAACATCGATAAACCAATCAAAGAAATGATCGGATCAGTTTACTTTGAAAAGTGCCTCGACTCTCGAAACCAAATTTACCTCAATATTGAATCAATATTTTGGCTAGATCACGAGCGAGTCACATGTGAATGTTATTTATAGGTTATACGAATCACCATCGAATTTCCAACGGTTTATAAGCTTGAAATATCAAATGTTTTCGTATAAGCCATCAATTTACACTTCCGTATAGATCGACATTAGAAACGATGGCGGCGTACCACATTCCAATTTTAATCCAACACAATGTCGATTCGGTTATATGATTTTATCACTACTTTCGCCTCGCTTCGTATTACCTATTAAATTCATAAAGCATGAAGAATACCTTTTACTCGTGACTTATTATTACCTCAACCTTCAGCTATAAGCCAAGTTCAAAGAGTCTATCCCTGACATTCGTGGTCATATTTGAGTACGCAAATTTCTCACTCACGTTATATTGCAAAAACGGTACGTTGTACATACATGGTTGGAGGTGAAAAACTTTTGCGATTCAAAGCTCTACGACTGCTCTAGATTCGCTACACACTTTGCAGTTGATGACGTAGTTTGCTCATCGCGCTCTTACGCTGTGGATTAAAGTCTAGCATGAGTTTGTTTCGATTTCCAAGTTTTTTAACGGACTATTTTTCTTCTACTCATTCATACATTTTCTTCGTCGCGTGAAACTATCATTTTCATACGGATAATGAATTACGGATGAATTTTGAGTTTTCTAAGTGAATATGAAACACACACAGTATCTGTGGCTTGGATTGTATATTGGGCTATAAATTTCCATCTTTCTACCCAAAACTAATGACCGAGGTAACCTCATGTTCATCAAAAATACATGAAAATTGTTTCTTGTCTGAGTGAGATAGGTGAAAATGAGTGTAATGGTCCGTTGACGTCCACACGTAAGGGCATGTCCGAAAACCGATATTTGTTATTATTCTCTTTGGATACATCATACAAATCTGGAAAAATTACAAATAGCCTCTTTTAATGTCAGGAACATACTCTCTATGCTTCTATCTTTAAGAAAAACCGAAAAAATCAAAATCTTTTAATTTGATAATTTTGCTATTTATCATCATTTTGCAACTAGTTATCGACCTACTTCATAGATGAAAGTTTTCCTGAGACTGATGACCCAACATGAACGAGTTCAGGGTATTTTTCAAAATGTTCTTCGACTGATTTTCGGAATAAATTGTCTTATCTAACTCAAAAGATCTGTTTCAACGCCGTTTTGAATGGATACATCTCATCAAATGGCCTTTTGAAATTATAAATTCAATTCTGTAATAGAAAAAATGCTTAGGTAGTTACAAATCTCAAGTGGCAATGCAAACACGCATTACTTGAATATTTCTACTGGAGGTCCTCAAAGATTTTACAATTTCCAATACTCGGTCGGAAATCAGTTTGAAGATTTTCAATGCGGTACACATCACTATACGCAAAGTTATAGATAGAAACAAGTCAATCCGTACAAACCAAGCACACAGACGAACACTTCAATTTCCTAAAGGAAATTGAGACCAAGCAGTTGGTTCACGTCCATTTCCTCAAAGTTCCATCGTCAAGCAAGCACGTGATCGCCTTTCTGCGCACACATGCATCCATCTATCCAACCGTCAACACCGACTACTCACTTAGACCTTGCAAATCAATAATGCTACTGTCTACCCTCGTCGTGAAATGCGCCTACATACGAAGAGTAAAAAAGCCTTTGCACAAGCCATTGAAAATCTATTTAACGAGCCATTTGCGGGTGTTAGACAACAATCGATGCCGTCATTATAGATTATCGAATATACGTGCTCATATATACTTTCGCATCAACTATTCCATGTGGGGTTGAGGATGACGTTGATATCGTTGGTGACGCTTACGCATCAGAATTAATTAAATTTGCCCGTAACAAAAGCGTTCACGTATCTAATACACGTGGGGTTAATCCTTATGTAAATATTCCGGAAGGTCATTGGGTCAAGTCGGAGGCACGTGCTTTCATGCAAATTGAACAATCACGTTCTAAACTCTCTACCCTCAGTGACACCTTGCCAATAATGCTTTCTCCCCATTGCTTCCTGATGTATCGCCCTGATTGACCTCTCTGTTGGAGTGGTATACATTTATTGATCGCTTGACATTTTTAGCACGGAGTCGGTCTATGTCAGGTTTGAAAAATGTCACATGTCCAAATGATAGTGCGCTAAAGCCACAAAAATGAGCTAAAATGGTCCAATAATGACCTTTTGTAGACAAAATTGAAATAACCACTGAGACGCTCTGTTCTTCTGAGCTATGAGCTCCTTCACGATATTCCCAGAAACTTTTTCAGAGACTAGAGTCTAACATATGGTTTCCAATTTCTTATGATTTCAGATGAAACTGCACGAGAAAAAGGAGTCGAGTATCCACAAAATCCAGGAAGTGGCCTTGGAAGAAGTAGACCTATCCAAGGAATACATAGTAGAGAAGACCTTGGGCGAAGGTAGTTTTGCAAAGGTCCTTTTAGCTACCCACAGACGAACACAGACTCGAGTTGTCCTGAAAGCAGTGCACCAAGAGCTAACATCAGAGAAAGATTTCTTTCGGGAATTTCACTACTCATATCATCTCAGTCCACACCCAAATATCCTCTGCTCATACGAAGTAGCTTTCAAAGCGGACAATTGTTACGTCTTTGCACAGGAATATGCACCCTTTGGTGATCTTGCTGGCAATGTCAAAGCCGGTGGCTTGAGCGAAGACATATGTAAAAAAATTGCTTCACAGTTGTCCTCTGCTCTGGACTTTCTACATTCCAAACAGCTGACTCACAGAGATGTAAAATTGGAAAACATCCTGGTCTTTGCACAAGATATGTCCAAGATCAAATTGTGTGACTTTGGTAGTACAAAACGTGAAGGTACCTTGGTTAGCAAAATAAGATGCACGTGGGTACCATTTTTACCACCAGAAATCTATGAAATCATCAAAAATGAAAGGTACACTTGCAAGAAGAGTGCAGACTGTTGGCAATTTGGGATTGTACTTTTTGTATGTTTAACCGGCAATCCACCATGGCAAAGTGCTGACTCTATCAAGGATCCAGATTATTCAGCCTTTCAACGCTGGCTAAAGAGAAGAACCACAAAAATTCCTCCAAACTTCAGAAAGTTCACACCAAGATTACTGCGCTACTTCAGAAGGGTATTTGAACACAAACCAGATAAGAGGCCAGTCGTAACAGAAATAAACAAATATCTAAAGGATTCTTGGTGTGTGAGTAAACTCAGTCACAGTGCGACATCTACATCTGTTGATGTCAGCGAAAGCTTTGCAAATAAGAAAACAGACAGTCTGCTGTACCTGGATACCATTGTAGACGATCGAAACTTTGACGAGAACAAAAACAAGCTCAGAAAAATGCTCAACAGCTATGGTTTGGAAACAACAGTTGATCAGAAAGATATGACCAAGAGGATATGGGAATGGATTATGCAGTGCGATTCAAATCTTGAAGATTCAACCCTCATATCACCAAATTTTAATTGTGGGTCTATGTGAGATTTGGCCAGATCGTCCAGTGAGCCGTGTCTCAAGATGCCCATGAACGATCGTAAATTCAGCTGTTTCAACCTTGGCCTAAACGCAGAACTTCGTCAACGTCTGCATAGATGTGCCAAGTGCTAAATCATTTTTAAATGCAAACTGGACGCGTTTAAAGTGTGTATGTACAGGGACGAGTGGTTACTTTTGATACTCGTGCGAGCCTGTGATTTCAAGATTTGTTTCAGCGAGGCAGTGAAAAGTGAGAACACGCCAAAGACAAAACTATTAGTGAGAGAGAAAGAAGGCTTCCTTTGTTTTGTGGATAAATAAGGGTAAATAAATGTACATTTTAGTTTGTAAGGACTCTATGATACGTGAATCGGAATTCTATGTGAAAACTAACATGAAATCGGAAAGATTGAATCTTGATTGAGTTTGAGGAGCAAGAATAATAGTTATATCTGCGGATGCCACTTGATATTTATATCATGAACAGTCAATAATGAAATATCCCCTCTGTGCCGTCAATGAAATAATAGAATCTTCATTGTCGGAATGTGTTTGAACGTCAAAGTGGTGCCAAATGTAAATAAGGAATCTCAGACTAAAAAAAATACTAATAATTTCCCGTTTGGAATTATCTTTGGGCAAGAATATCATTATCCATGAGGTTCAAAGCTTCCGTCCGAAAGGTCGCTGAAACCCAAGACATAACCGACAGACAGATCTTTGTGGGAAATGTTCATTGTTTTTCACCATAGGATAAACCCTCATGAGTATTCATCTCGTTAAGTCATCTGTTGTATTAAGAATGGGGAGACTACCATAATTCTAACCAACATCATTGACGCCCGAATGTTTAACCACCTGCTAAAAGATATGTAAGGTGAAAAATGCGTTACAACATAACATTATCTTTCAGATTACGCAAAATATCAAAGACATTTCTGTATTCCTTGAAAACCACCATTGGTAGATTCTGAAAATTACTGATATGGTATTAGGCATAAATCTCTTGGTGACCAGATGATATCCGTCTCAACACAGGTGCCAAATAAAATGTTTACAAGATGGAGATAATTTTTAAAAATTCAAGCGAAATTTTACATTTCAGGCTACTCCGTATTTCCGTTGTATCATTACCATTCACTTCTTTTCTTCAACTAACCGAATACAGATAATTCATCTGTAGATAAAACCACTGGATATGAATTGTTTCGAGCACCAAATCATTCTAGGAACAATGAAAAAGGCAATTATATAGTTGTTGACAATGTACCACCGTAGATTTAAGAAAAACAGGCCCAAAGAACTGCACGTTGACCAATTTACATGTCCTTAAAGCCTAACTTTCGACCGAAAAAATCTGCCTTTGTACATTTGTATGTTCGCACGAATGAATAGAAATGAGAAGGAAATTCGTGAGTTTCATCTTGAACACTCGTGATATTTTTCCTGATCTTATCAGTCCTGGAAGTTTCTACATCAGAATTTTTGATTGTAATATATAAATGCATATATATCATATCTATGTACATACAGGAAAATGATGTATGCTGTTCATAAAATACACTATTCATTGTGTAAGATAAACTTTACCCTGGTATTTCTGAGGAATCCTCAATGAATGCCAGTTTTTGTACATATGAAATGGGAAATAAAGAATATATGTTGATATTCTATGCACATCAGACTCTTTGTTATACCTTTTCGCCCAACAGCTTCGTAATCATCTGAATCATTTATTCTATGGTCGATAGTTTGGAAGATTCTTGGCACGAAATAATTTATTAGTTAACTATGTATGAACACCTTGGAAGAGAAATCCAAGAGCATTTACAGCTGACAAATTAGTAATGACATAGAAATGCTTTTTTTCACCTACAGTATTGAGCGAGTTTCATACAAATGCAGAAGAGAAGGAAAGAATGAGAGCATATAACATTCTCAAATAATCATGTCATAGCCAAGATGACTCAACTTTACTTTACTCTAAGATTGATTTATCAAACCTTTCTTCTTAGCTCAGTAAAAACAGCAATAATGATCTTCTCGGATCTCATTTTCCAAACCGATTATTCAATTCGGCATTACATACCACAATCATCTAATATGCTGTTGAATTCACAACCAAAGATTGAGGATCTGATAGCGCAATGCGAATTTCTGCCCGCATTGCTGAATGCTCGAAGAAGACTACGGGAAAATTACAACATCCTCCATAATCATTTGTAACTACTCGATGTTGGGGAAAAGAGAAGCAAAATCAAATAGCCTCAACCTCTCATTCGTCCTAGATATGTATGCAAGTGTATTGATAATATTCTTCCTTATAGAAGAAGTTATACTGACCATTATTTCCTTGACCAATTATTCAAAGAAGACTCTTCATAATTGCAAATTTCTGATATCTCTACACATGTCCCGGTCCGCGCAGACCCTTTTGTTGTACCGTCGTACAGAACCTCAAGCTGAGTCCACCTATAGAAATCATTGTCGAATCATGCCCACCTTACTCTCATTTATATAAATAAACTTGAGGTGGGCACTTTACACGCAGTATCTTCCGAGTTACAGCTGTACGCGACAGTACAACAAAAGGGTCTACGTGGACGGGACTAACATGGCATGCATCATCTATCAAGAGATTTTTTTTCCCCAAAACTCCATCTGTAAATGGCCAACTTGAGAGCCGCAGAAGCTTTGAGTATGAAATATAGTATCTTTTTGGTAATTCATGAATCAAGAATTCTAATGGTACTACAGATGCTCATGGTATCCTCACATCGTGAGCATTTGCTTATTTTAAGGACTTCCTCCTTCGAGCGAAGAAGGACTATGAAAACCTCAGAGGGTAATCTCAAGATCAAAAGTATAATCCCATCATAGTGCATAATTAATTTCATTACACTATTATTCAGTAAAGAATTCCTCTCCAACAGTCGGATTACATTCTGGAGGAGAACGAAAGAATAAGACTAATAAATGCCACATAGCTCTTGTTCGCTCTGTCGACATAGTTTCAGGATGAATGATGACAATTGTGTTATTTGAAAACCAGAAACTGGATCTACATAACATCATATTCGAAAGTCTTACACTTTGTTGAGTCTTCATATTTGTCGTCGAAATCGAATGAATCTCTATATTGTTTCACCCATGACCTGTGAAAACGTCTCCAATAAGCCAATAAATTCACATTTCCTGTGCAATCCAGGAGCTACCGTCAACCGGGGTAACTTTGGAACAGAAATTGTTTTAATTATTTATTCGTTAATTTATCCATAAACGAGGTCACGAAATCGATTTTCATCATCAGTCATCGAAAGCTGAGTGTCTTAACTCTCCATTGACTTTTTGTTAAAGTCCATTTGGTTGAATCGAACTTCTTTAATCAAGCATAGCCACCTTCAGCATACCTCACTGTCTGCACCACGGCTAACTCTCGGGGAGAATAATACCTCCACAATCGGTTTCTGACAAAAACTGCCATAACTAGGCTTCCGTGGGGCGGAATGAGACGTTCTTTGGCTCGTTTTTAAGCTCTCATCGACGACTACTTGAGTGAGTAGAATCTGATGATGATATAGATCTTGGGAAATAATTGAGAGTACATGAACAAGTGTTCCAAAGTTACCTCAGTTTCCGGCAAAAAATACGTACTTGTCAGTTTGTCAGTTTTTACATTACAAAATTAAATTTGACTAAAAATACTCCAATAAAACAATGGATTCGTCCAGATATGTGTACAGACAAGTGAAATTTAGCTCAGCTACCTTGAATCCGACCACTAAAGTCGGAACCACGCCACTTTTTCCGAGAGACTGTTTGTTGGATTAAAAACGTACTTTTCAAGAAGTCAGCTTATAAACGGATTAAAAGCAGTTGGAGGCCTTCGTGCCGGTGCAAAACATTGTTTATGCGTGCCCCAAGTGGAGAAAACCGGTATCAAGGCCTCAGGATCATCTGCCTAGCCAACTGTGCATGATAACCACTCTTTTATGGGTTGTTCCAAAGTTCCCCCCCCCCCTGTGCCAAACTTACCCCGGTTGACGGTACTGCAATTTCTGTTTCCTAAAATCTCTTATTGATCGTGGGAAAAGAGGCAATGGGTGAGTTTTCAGTAACAACTTCAACAACTGACACATCTCAAAATTAGTTGATCATTCTGTATCTCGAACTCTAAATAAATGTAAGTATCCTAGTAATCTCTATGCTCGAATCTCTGGCATCCTTGACACTGGACCATGTTTTTGATTGAAAGCGTTTTGAACCTCATGAATCTTATTGCAATCTTTGAATCTAATATTTTTTGACCGTGGTGTACCGAAGAACAGTGATGGTGAATGGTATGCTATTTCCGGCAGTGATTTACTTGAATTCGTCAACTTGGCCGAAGACCATACATGTCAATGGTTGTCAATGTATGTTTTTGGAGGATTGAGGCAGTGCAGTTATAGAAAATTTAAAATCCCTTGACTCTTGCCTAGACAAACATATCTCCTCGGAAAATTCGCAATAAATCACGCGCTTGGAACTTTATACATTTCTGAACAAGTACTGACTAGGGGAGTCCGGAGGGTCCGGGTCGCCGAATCTCACCAAACTTTTTCCGCAGTCTCGGATCACCTAGAATATGAAGAATCCAGAGTAACTCCGTCAAATGGACCTTCTGTTCAGAGCTACAAGCAAAAACGTTAGAATTTCCAGTATATCTATATACATCACTTTTTAACATGAGCCTACATGGGCTATGTTAATCTCATGGGCTGTAACTTTGAACAGGAGGCCCATTTGACGGAGTTACTCTGGATTCATCATATTCTAGGTGGTACGAGACTGTGAAAAAAGTCTGGTGAGATTGGGTGACCCGAACCCTCCGGACTCCCCTTGTGAGTGTGATGGAGAGCGTATTGGAGAAGAACAGAATCATTGGGGTAAGTTGGTGATACATGGCTAACATATGGCTGATAACTCAATACCAATGATAATAGGACCTCCGAGAGCCTCTCTTGGATATTAAAAAATGTTCCAAGAGAATATCATGCGTCATCAGTTCACAAAGAGTAACAATGTCTCGTCCCCATTGAGCGTGAAATGCAATTTCTCAAATCACTCTAAATTCAACGATACTTCTGACCCCCTTTTCTCTCGGTATTCTTCCCCATTTTTCAAAATCCCTCGTTACTCTTCATACCACTCAATGCAGCAAAGATTTCAAATGGCAGAACTATCTTCCTCCTTCTCTTTTCGTAACGACTAATACTTAACGCTGTATTCAATGTTATTTGTTTCAGCGGGGTACCCGAAAGAAAACATCATCGCAGGGGTCAAATAGTGCGCTACACTGGCTTCGTTGATGGATGCTAACAATACCACTGCATGCATCAAAATAACTGACCACCATCCAAAAATAAATTTGCAAATATTTATGTATAGACAGACACATACGTTCATTAGTGAGCCAACGAAATGGAGCTTAACCGAGGCCATCGATATCTTTATCGTTTCAATCCGCACAGGTGTGCCCAAATATACATATATTGGTGAATGTGACGAGTCATGCTGGCTGCGGCTGGCTCTTTGAAAACACGTGACTATTATGTTATCCAAGGGTGTTGGACTCTGTCACTATGTCAGTCTCTGTATATTTATTCCTATTTCAATCTTCCTTACGTATACATTTTGTCATGAAGGAAGGACACTTGTGATACAATTTATGAAGCGGAAGATACACACTGGGGTCATAAATGTTATGTAGATTGTGTAGTCTGATGCTTCTCTGTTTTGATGATGAGTACAAATCTGCTGTGCCGAGACTGAACTCTTTTGGTTCGAGATCTGGTTCAATCCCAAATCTTGATAGGATTCCAAAATTATATGTCCATGATACTCTAGCAGATGAAGAATTTCTGACATTGCGTCGTCCTCAAGATTCTCAAATACAGAATTATTCCATTGGAAATTCATCTTGATATGATCTTTTTGAAATTATTCATTTTGACCTATGTAGATGCGACTTACGAAGTGACGGTAGATCATACGCTGATATTTGAATGGTTGTCTGGAGAATATGCCGGATTAATCGGTCAAATATTTCCCACTAATGAGGTTCGTCTGATACCCCACACGTTTTAACAGGAATATTTCATGCTTCAACTACTAGATAAATAAGTAACGATCTTCTATGAATGTACCCATTCTATTGTTGTGATACCTGGACTCGCTCTTATATTTTCAAAATACAGAATTTCGAAAATCATGCCCCTCACGCCAAATCTGTCAATGATACCTAATACCAAATTTCCAAGGGCTCGGTTGCATGATACTTAAAAGAATTAGGTGTTTCTTGGCATCATTTGAGGACGACATGAGGAGATCGTACGAATTGTACAACGATGAGTAAGTGATACCAGAAATTTGGAAGCTTAACGTCTCATTTTATCTCAAGTGGGCAGGATTGTAGTCAAAGAGAGATTCAAAGCCTGAAGTGTCCTGCAATCGATCAAATAATAATGTGCCAAATCTCGTAGACCTACGTCAATCTGCCATGTTTTTCAGGGATCTAAGATCTTGTTTTGAGTCCTTCTTAACAAATCCATATCATTTTTGAGGTCCATTAATAGTCTGTGGGTCTGCAGACTACTTTAAAAGCATCATGCAGCCAACATTTCAGATTGATAAGAATGACTCCTTACTGATGCTCACTGGGGAACCACCTGAACTGTCCAGTAACAACTCACCTCGCGATCTTTTTGTCTCACTTTTTTCCTATCTTAACACGTTCGCTGCGACGGTGAAAACCGGCATTTTATCCCAGAGTGCGAGAGAGTACAAACGCGTGATTTTGCACCTATGATAGTCAAACCTTTTGATTTGTGATCAGTTTAGTATGTATATACAAGAAATCTAAGAACTTCTGCGGGTCCTACCGGTGGGACCCGTCGCACACAATTAAGTCCGACTCTTTTGAGTGCGACGGATCCCACCGGTGGGACCCGCGAAAATTTCCATCGTGCAATGGGGGATGAAGTGAATGATCGAACTACCAAAATTAGTGATCCTAAGATGTAATATTCAGCTTTCCGGGAGCATTCGTTGATTTCCTGGTACCATTCGGGTGATTCGCTAGCATGGCCTGAATCGGAAGCTTTTGCCTCGTAAGAACCACGGATTGCGATTGTGATCCACGCGAGTATGATTTTCTATCCTCGTGAATCCACGAGACACAGCTGCTTATTTGGGATACTCTTCGACTTTTCTGAAAACAAAACGTTCCTCATACGCGGAGAGATAAAATAGATTGAGAAGAGAGAAAGTGCAATTGCAATGTCAACCATTTACTCGGTTTGCCTCATGGTTATTTTGCGTCTAAATTTCTGATTACTCGGCCTCTTGTCGCTCACATCACGCGTGTGTGGGCTCATTTTGTAGCTTTTGACATAAGAACTCGAATGAGCCAAGAAAAGTTGTATGATATTCAAAATCACTTGATGAGTTCACTATTTACTTGCTATTCTTGTGTTATTAATCGCCGTTCCTACAAAAATTCAGTTTTTATGGCGTAGCTCGAACCAATCGATCCCGATCCCTAAACTGGCCTGTACGCATGTTCTTGGCATCGTATATAGTGAGTAAAAACCGCTACAGAAGCCATTGGATGTGTCTACGTTGTTTGGTGCACTTGAGGGCCCGAACAAAAACGGGTCCTACCCGTGGGACCCGTCGCAGCGAACGTGTTAATCAATGAGTGCGAGTGAGACAGCGCGATGTCCGAGTGTACGATCTCTAATCTACGTTTTTCGACTTCTTGACCGAGTCAGAGTCTACGAGTGATGTGAATGGGGCTCCTTTGACCAATAACACATCTTGCATATATTCATAAAAGTCCGAAAATTGTGAAAAATTCTATCATGATCCCTAGTAAAAATGTGACCATTCTTTTTGGATAACAAGGGCAGTAGCAATGCGACTAGGCGAGTTATTGACCGAGAAATGCCCACCATTTTTACCAGAGATGTTCTGCATGACTGGCTGGAAAAAAGTTTTGATTCCGAATATTTTACGAGATTCTGCACGCAATCAATCATATTCCTGGTGGGCTGTCCTTACCTTGAAAAAAACTCACAAAATATAGAATACTATCGATTCTGTGATCTTTTGCTTGTAAGACTCAATCAATAGATGTGATTCCGCAGTTCTCGACGAAACTCAATAATGCAATATTCAAGATGGTGTTGCTGGTCATGGGCAGAAACTGATGAGTGAAGGCAAATTATGGAAGCTGTAAATTACTTCACAAGCCTCTTAAATTTTTCTTTTGACATCCATTCCTTGGTAGAAATTGACTTCAGTGTGACTTAGAGGAATGGATTCCTGCTAAGAGCCTAATTAATTTATCAAAAGTCCACTCAGAAAAATAACGTAGTCTATTAGATACTTAGACATTCTACATTCTAAAAATTGATATCGACACTGCATTTCATCTTCTGGGGCATAACGTACTCAGGCTACTTCTGTCAAGAACCTTATATCATGATCCCTATTACTATATCGCCTCATTATTAATTTTTCTCTCCGACACTCGCTGTCAATTCAACAATCAGTATTCACACAACATGACTTGGACCTGCAATTTTTATAACACCCCTTCCGATTTTTTTCTCTACCTTCTCTTGCAATATCCTCACCTCACGATGACGTGAGATTTGTTCCTGCAAACAGATAAATTAGTATTTACCCATCCATCCATCTCCCTGTTATCCATCTAACTCCAGCAAGCGCAATCGCTTACGCAAACGCGGTACATCATTAAAGCTCGCCTATAGGGATCGGAAAACGCCCCCGCGAGATCCCTATACATCCATTATCTACCATGTATATATAGATATATTCAAAATCGATGAACATAACCTGCGTGAAGCGGATGAGATAATACTGATAGACTCTCTATATAGAGGGATGCAGGGCACAAGGGACTCAATATCTACCGATATATAGCTCATACTACGCGTTTCAATTGTTTCTGTTCACGCACATCATTCCTACGGCATCGATCACGAAATACAAGAATATGAGCTTTAGCTCGCGAGTAAGTAGTGGCGGTCCAACGCCCCCTGTGTATCTATTTCGACCAAACGTACGTCTATTTATAGTCTTGAATCGTACGAACGATGCTCCACTTCTATCAGTCTGCTTTACGTTTACATGTATTTATAATATATGTATGTGTCTATAAGGTGGTAAGGGGAGAAGAAAGAGGGATTGACCACTCTTGGCGTACATGCAGCTTTTACGATTATATTTCTAAGGTATATATGAGAAACTGCATACTGTGACTGATGCTGCCTTCAAGCTCTGACGTCAGAGAACGAAAATTGCTCGAGCTTGCGGGCGTTCCCTTTGGGTTCAAAAGCCTCGCTGTTGGCTTACTCTCACTTGATTTTACGGATTGCTGAATGCGAACGGCGTATTTATTACGGGATCGTGGAGATGAGGTTGCGACGATAGTACTTTGCGTCTGATGTCATTCGTCATATCACGAGACTTTTAGTTTGCTCTGAGAATGTTGAATGAGGGCACTAGGTTTGTAATCCATGATTTTTTTTTTTTTTAGAGTTTCAGATAACAGATTTAGGAGATTTGGATTCAGATTGCGGAAATCAAAATATTTTCATGGGTAAGGATTTCAACACGTTCACTGCGATGAGCCTACGATTTATCATTTTTTAATCCTTACCGACCTACATCCTCGCGAAATATATTCCTAATGACAACCTTCCACGGCAATTTGAAAGAACATGAACAATAAACCAAGAAAGAGTTTAACCACATACAAATGATTTTACAAATCATGAGACTTCATGACTGAAATGAAGTTACGAAAAATCGGCCTGAACAATGAGTCATAGGTAAGTGTACCCAACATGCCCGCCGTTTTGCCACTGGTTCTGATCTACTTGAATATTTTTCAAGGCACTTCGAACTCATTTCAAAGCTTGTTCCAAAAACTTCAAAGTGAACTAAGGTGAGCTCAACTTCAACCAACTAGAGCTGAGCTATGACAATTCTCCCAATAAGTGATATTTTATCATTTTGTGAGTTTGATGCCCTCATCTGCTAATACTATGTGAATCGACGATAAAGTTCATAAAATCGTTTTTATCCCCGTGCAACCCTATTCGAAACTTTGTCATTGATACAAATCACTACTTTCGGCTTAATTTGATGTGATGAGTACGTTCTGAGTAGTTAAAAGAGTCATACCGTGCGCTCCTCTGAGATATCCATATGGAGGCATGTTGGGTACAATTCAATTTCGCAAACCACCTCCGTACTTTGCTCATACAATGGCTCCGAATCCAAGTTTTGCAACTCTAGGTAGAGAATTTTAAAGGTTATTGAAAAAGAAATCGAAATCTCTCAAGTACGTTGAGATTAGTTGAACCCAAAATCTTTGGCACTGGTTTTACTAAACGCGATTTTCTCGATGGTTTTTTAGCTGTGCAAAAACAAAAAATTGAAAAACTCACTCTGAATTGTTTGGGACATACAGAAATCATTTTGAGCCATTCCAAACCACTTGTTTCATCATAATATTATTCCAACATGTCGGACGTGAAAAAAATTGCGGGATGGTCAATGACTGCATACTCCTGAGATCGACATATGGGAGCATATTGAGTACATTCACCTTGGTAAATATTTCAGGTGAAATCAAGATTTGTAGATATTTTGGCAAGACTGATATCAAGCTTTCTCGCGTGTGAAAGATGCATGCTTGCAGAAATTCTTATTTGCGTTACTCAAACGCAGATGAGGGGCTGCGTGGAAAAAAGGCATAATGGCGGCTAGGCCCCTCTTCCGCCCCTTAGCTTTTTGAGCCCTCTGAGAGATACTCTAACTACGCATGAAACCCGTTTCAAAAGAATTGTTTATGAACCTCGAGATCTTAAAAAGAGAGTAAACGCCATTACGGGCTAACTGTGCGCATAGCGCACGTGAGTATTCAGGAGTTTTTCCAAGTAATCAGGATTCTGTGGTGTAATTTGTTATATGTGTTGTATGTCGTGTAGTTTGGGACACAAGATTTTCATTCCGATCGGGAACATCCCGGGAAATTTTCCTCCTCAGAAAAAATTCTAAGTTGATCCGATTGGGAATCGAACCCAGGTCCCTCCGAGTACCGAGTTTCAACCGACCAGAGGCCACTCCAAACCTCTAACCGACTGAGCCACGGACGCTCACTATGCAGTTTGGAAAAGAAGGATAGAGA
This sequence comes from Eretmocerus hayati, assembly GCA_029851415.1. Classification (NCBI taxonomy): domain Eukaryota; kingdom Metazoa; phylum Arthropoda; class Insecta; order Hymenoptera; family Aphelinidae; genus Eretmocerus; species Eretmocerus hayati. Next base: position 135,003,622 of record CM056742.1, on the reverse strand, counting down.
AATCAAATTTTTGATTCGTGAGTATTCCAGCTCGGAGGTGTTGAAGAAAGACGTGAAGGGTCTCCACCAAAAATTAGCCGATAGTTATTCGAGTCACTTCTCACATGCTGTTTTCGGAATCAAAATTGGTCAAAGCAGTTCAAAGTAATGAGCAAAAGAGAGTAGCACAGACTCAACCCTTCAATTTTTCAGCGAAACCTATAGGATGGCTCTATCTTGGACAAAAATTTATGAGCGAGATAACTGTGGAATATTTCTCATTTCAATACACGAAAATGAAAAAAATCGCTTGGGAACATCTGAAAGTTCACTTCGATGCACTCCACTACAAATTCCTAAAAAGGGCGTAACTACCTCGATCAGTCCTCGGGAAAATGGAAAAAGGGGGTAACTGCAGGAAAAAAAATTCAAAAGGGCGAAAACGCCATGCCCCCGCAACTTTTCCGATCACTTCCCGAGAATGTGGAAAAGGGGCTAAACTGAAGGACTCAAATGTTCAAATCCTGAAAGGGCGTAAGTCAAAGGCCGAATTCAAGAGAGCGTGGCTTTCTGGAGAAAGGGCGTGAGTTCGGCGCGATTCGGAAAAAGAGCGTAGTTACCTATGAAGACATTTTCAAACATTCCCCCTCTGCACGAAAACTCATTTGTATGGGTTTGAACTATCAGATGTTCTTCTACCTCTTAAATAATTTCCTAAACATTAACAGAGTGACCTCAGACTTTCCATATTTTTGGGCATCAATATTGAGCTTTTCAGCGATAAAGAGCTCTTGTGCATGAGTCAAAAAACTTTACCGCTATAAATCATTTTTCAATAGGTACCCTTAAGCATGCTAGTAAATTTTGAAGCATATTGGACTTGATTTCGGGTTTTGATTCAACTTTTTGTATGGCAAGTGCACCGAAAATCTGACCGTGATTCGGAAAAAGGGCGTAACTAAATTTTTTAAATAGCTGTAAGATCTGTGTAGTTGACTCTGATCCTCCAATCCTGGTACAGATATTTCGAGGATGCCATCCTCTTTAAAATAAACCAGGTTGTTCCACTCAATCGTGCTTCCGACAACTTTGGTTGAGTTTTTATCGATTTTCTCAAAATGACCCATTCGTAGTTACGTCCTTCTTCCGTGCACCCCCTCAAATGAAAACGTCCCATGAAATGTAACGTCATCCTCTAGTCTAGAGTAAAATAGATACACCTCAGAATTTAGGTGTGAAGGTTGACGATACAACAAGTAAACCCTTCTCCAAAGCTGTAGCCTCGATTGAGACTGTGCAAACTCAAAATGTCTCGCGACAACCCTACTTAGCATATCATTTGGCATATTACCTTCATACTCCATTTGAAAGTTCATGGACCACAATACTTCAAATTTCATCAACGAATAATAAATGCATACCTAAGCAAACACGCCACTCAACAGCTTGACTTGTGATTGACGTAAAGAAAGATTGCATTGATTTAGATTTAGCTTGCACAAGTGATGAAAAGTTGTTTGTGTGGCGCCACGTATATGTGATGTCTGGATGTCTGACTGAAAATAGCTGAGATCTGAGTTCATCGAAAGATGTCTCTGAAAATACTTGGTTTGTTTTGGTGATTCTTTTACATACTAATTACTAGATGATAATTAGGCATCAAAATACTCCCTGGAGTAATTCTCTTGACTTTATTACTATTCAACATGTTCGTTCTTTGATGGGGTGCTTTTTTCTCTGGATTTTAGAGCCTGAACCAATCCTTCAATTGATTGATTTGAATTTTTATTCGAAGAGAATTGAAACCCTTAGGCTCAGAATATTTGATTAGAGAGTTTCGTGGTTATTCACTAGGCACAGATTCTTCCATGAGATTGATACAGAATCTTTGATCTATAGAAGTAGTTCGTTGCAAGAACGAGCCATGTCGATTGACCACACAGCCAAAATTTGTCCGTCCAGATTCCGCGTATTGGGTTGCCTGCGTGGAAGAGGTGAGATGGGTGGCCGTAGTAGTCATGAATGAGTCGAGGGGCTGGTGAGTGGTTGGGTAGATGGTCGGGTGGATGGACAGTCTGGTCTGGTCCAGTCTAGTTCGGTCTAATACGGTCTAGTTTGGTCTAATGCGGTCTTCTTACTGATTCTAGAAGAAAAGTACCGTGCTAGTACCATTCTAGTACCATACTTGTACAATACCAGTACCGTACTAGTTACCATACTAGTACCATAATTGTACCATTCTTGTACCGTGTTAGTGCCGCACTAGTACCTTAGTAGTACCTTACTAGTATCATACTAGTACCGTACTAGTACCATAATAGTACCGTATTAGTACCGCTAGAGCCGCACTAAGATCGTACTAGTAGCGAACTAGTATTGCTAGGATTGCACTGATACCACACTAGTACCGCTAGCACCGATTACTATCGTTAGAATTGCTAGGACTACTGGTACTGTCAGTGCCAGACTAGTACCGAACTAGTACAGTACTAGAATTACCGTATCAGTATGATCTGAAAGCGGTCTACTTCGGTCTAATTCGATCTAATCTGGTCTAATTAGTCCTAGTTCGGTATGGTTCGGACTGAATCGGTATAATTCGATCTATTTCTGTCCAGTCCGGACTAACTAGATCTATGTAGTCCTAATAAATTATATCACGTGGCTGTGTGTGTTGTGGGTGAGACTGACTTATCAATTCACTGACCGACAGTATGCCATCTTTCCAAATTTTATAAAAAAAAACCTCCCTTCAATATCACCATTACCCATTCTTTACAAATATCATCTTGCAGCTACAAAAGTATTTTAGGAGGCTCTGATTTATCCGAAAGATTTGAAAGTCAAACGCGTAATAGCAAGAGAGGCAATGAAATCAGTTTCACTAATGTTGCAAAGATTCTTAAATGGTGGTGAAGTAGACTTTGACCTTCAACTATCACCATTGCACGATGGTGAGTTTTCTTTTTCCCAAGATAATGGTATAAATTTCAACTCATTGTAAGGTTGATTGCTATTAAAAGTATTATTCTTTCAATTTAGTATGTTGAGTTACTATTCAAGACTGTGGCGTCGATGGAGATGAGAGAAATTTTGGAATAAAGGTATTACTTTTTTACAAGCATTTCGGAAATTCAACTGTAAATAAGGCTTTCCCAATTGTGTGAGCAAATGTGTGACCGAAACAGTATTACAGGCTTTCCTATCTCTGCCAAGATACAAGGCAGAAATATGAACACTTACAACGCTACGTCCAGAACCATCTTCAGAACGTGCCTTTCTTTTGCATCTCAACAATTAAAATATTTGACCAGGTAATGTTGTCATCAAGATTGAGAACCGCAGTCTTGTATCTTGTGAATCTGCAAGATTCCTTGGAATTATACTCGATTACAAGCTCTCTACATCAAGAAACTGCTGGAGTAATACTCTCAAGCCATGAACATGCTTGAATTTCTACGCGGTACGTGGTGGGGAGCAAACCCAGAAACGCTTCTCACGATTTACAAGAGCTGTATTCAATCATCAATTGATTATGCTTGCTTTACATCTACTATCCGAATACGAAAGCTCTCCGTAGAAAACTAGAAAATATCCAAAATACAAATATCAGAACTGCCTTAGGTTATCGAAAGAATACTTTCAAGAAGTTCTGGTAGCTGTAACGAAACTTGCACGAATCCAAAATCGATGCACACAATTGTGAAACACTTTTCTCACAAACTAATCTCTATGTGATCTAATCCACAGAGCCCACAGGCTATCGAACGATAATACCATATTTGTTCAAAATACAAGGAACGGGAGAAAGTATTGCTCGAATCATGCATAAAAAACATTTATTTCCTTGCATCTTTGATAGATTCTCAAGACTGTTTCAACTTGTTCCATCATGATTACAGGATTTCGATTCTACAGGTTCCAATAAGTACAAAAAATGGATTTGAACTCAAAAATACGAAGGATCCGAACGAACGATTCTGTGATTCTTTTGTCTACAACTGCTGCACTTGCAGTTTACACGGGTGGTAGCAAATCTAATTTTGCCGTTTACTTAGCTTGCTGGGTGTCCACAAAAATCGTTCAATCATCACGAGATGTATCAATGACAAAACCTCCATTATTACTGTCGAGTGTGTTGCTCTGGATGATGAAACGGGAATAGCTCTCAAATTCACAGAGGGCAACATCAAAATTTCCTCAGACTCCCTTAAAGTTTTACAAATTCTCAGCTCCAGTAAATCCAGTATAAAAACGAATCCGTACATCTTCGAAATAAAAAAAAAAAAAAAAAAACAAGTATTTGGAACTTGACCGCGAGAGTGATACAAATCTAGGTCTTTTCTGGATAACTGCTCACAAAAATTCCAGAGAAACGTAGGATTTGATGAATTAGCAAAATCTGTGAGGAAACCAGTAGGAATCAATAGCATTGCTTTTGCAGTTCTTTTAGAATCTTATGGGAAAATCCAGATCTAAAACGTCAACAGATATTGTTGACGAAGGCCAAAACACAGGCCAATACTACTTCGAAAATTATTTTTCAAAAGACGACAAAGCCTGGTTTCCCAAAAAAACCTTACAGCGCGAGCTCATTGCCACAGTGTTCATAGCCCCGCCAGTTCACTGGCTAGGATACATATTATTGATAGCACAGTGTACGAGTGCGGTTGTAAAGGATACATCGACCATGTACTTTGGGACTGTCCCAAAAATGATAGACAGAGAATGGCGTCCGCCACAGATTTACGCTCATTGAGACTAACAGATATTTACGATGTAGAAATTATTGTACTCCAGCCTAACATTGAAGTGTGCAAGTGATATATGATCAAAATCGTCGTGACAATGAGGTATTCAATGTGTAAAAATCTCACCGTATCATATATTTCCATATATATATTCAACATTACGAGCCCTCTCTGTATATTCTTGTGGACGCTGAATAGCTCATACGTGCTCAAAAGCGTCACTAAACGAAGAAGAAAAAAGAACGGCTCAATATCAAAATATTCATGATATCTACATGTTCATTCCACCAAAGTTTGAGTAAGAAAAGACCTGTCAAAGTCATATGTTCCAAGAACTATCTTTAATAGAAGACTTATGCAACGCTGGTTGAGAACACATGGCACGACATGGAAATTGGAATGACAATCATGATACGTCAAGAAGCTGGAAGAAAAGGTGAATGAAGAATGTTGAATGAAATTAAATTTTTCGTGAAAATCTTGTGAACAATGATGGAGGAAGAGCGTTAGAATGAGGAATGAGATTTCAATATCTGTTTGTGAAAATCTTTTTTAGGATCCCATCCTCTGTGTACTGACTCGAAACCCAGTAGAAATGCGCCTTCACGAAGAGATGCTCCATAACTGTTGAAAAAATTTTCGCGTAAAGATTGCACAATGAATGGAATGAAGCCTCTCTCTACTGGCTCTCATTCAATAAACAGTTTTTGTCACCGAAATTTCTGAATGTTTCAGAGAGCGTTTGAAAGTAAGATATGCTAGAATATTTTCATGGTGTGTGTACGCCAATGAAGCTAGTGAAGTCATTCAATGATTCTCGATCGTGCCTTCCTGACAGATTCCCAATTTTAGATTCTCATCTTTACTTCAAATGATTCTCTCCTCGATATTCTTGCACGACACAAGAGACAAGTTCAAATTTTTTCGCCATTTTTTCCTTAGTAATCGTATAAACAAAGTATATTTTGAAGGTAGTAATTCGATTTGATCCACTATACTTTCTTCGCTATTGATTTGAGCCATGATTATACTAAAAAATTTTGGACTGAAACTCTTGGTTGAATCATTTTGTTCCCGCAAAGTAATTTCAATTCAAGTTGGAATACTATTGGTGAACATTGGACAGTACAAGAACAGCCTGCCGGATGAATGATTTATTTCTGCATTATTCGGCTCGCGGCAGTTGCAGGAATATAATTTCAAAAACAGCATCAAACCAAATATCGATATCGATGTATCCTTATACATTCAGCTAAGCCATATCGATACGATGTGGGCTGTCGCAATATTTTCAATATCGATGTTGGTATATTTTTCAATATTGTGTCATATCAATATCGGGGAAATCTACGAAAAACTGGGCAAGAAATAAAGCTAATCTTCATACAAACATGAATTTTAAGCAACGCACATGCACTCGTAGCACAAATGAAACCAGTGCGGGTAATTATATTTGATTCTTAGCTCACCTCGTCTGTTTGCGCACAGCACGTGCTCGAGGGGTGGTTCTCGCGGAAATGAGTTTGATTCGCAAGCTCTTCTGCGCAAGGCCACGATCTGATTTAATTGAATTGTACCACAAAGGGGTTACGGCAGAAACGTGAGCTTTCGATCCGCGACTGTTCACCTTCCAAACAAGGCCGAAAGCATCCAAATAAGGGAAGATCTTGACGATTATAGTATAGGCATCGTGAAAAGCAACTTTTGAGCTATTTCCAGAGGCGCTTGAGTTATTAGGTGAAGGTACTACTGAAAAGGAGTCTTCCACTTTAATTTAGAAGGATCTTCTCTCATTGAAGTCGGAGTATATATATCTTTATGTATAAGTAATGTGTGAAAGCATTTACCCTTGGTTTCTGTGTCACAAGATTAAAGTTGTAGACTGTCGGTCAGAAAAGCCATGAATGAATAAAAAAATATTTGATGAGATGATGTACGTCAGAGAATTGAAAATAATTCATACTCTTCAGATAAACAGAGTGCATTGGGGTCAGTTCTAATTAGACAAAAATATACGAATAATCAAAAATTTGACTTGGACTAAATTCTCGAATATCCAGGTCAATCAATGATGATAGAGGAGCCCGCACATGAATAATTGACGATTGGATGCTATTTTTGACTTCGACGAACCTCAAATGTCTATAAATAAAAAGGTAGTTTCTAATAGCGTCTCGGACAAGAGATATAGGAGCATTGGCAGTCAAGTTTTTCAAAATCTGTATGAAATCAGACTGGTCGCTGAGTGAATTTGAATACTTCCAAGGGGAAAATCACGATCATGTGTGATTTTGGTATGAAGTACTTTAGTTTCCGTCTATTTTACCATCTTTCTGTTTTTTTCTTGTCGAGTAAAGCTCTCCACGTAAAATGAGTTCCGAAATCAAGAGACATTAGCTCCTTTGACTGGTGAAGAGGATGTGGGTAGAGGAAGGTATTACAGACCCAAATAATTTAAGCTATTTAACTATGTTCTACATTTAGAAGTATGAATCAGTATGAATCACGACCGAGAATTAGAAGCTCTTCATTTATAATCTGAATTAAGATTGACAAATCTTATGAATTAATCGATTCTGACGTTGAGAACTGACGTGCCCTCGGTGTGGTGAAGCCATATGAAATCTGGTTGGTCCCTGGAATATGATTTCATGAATAGATTCGATTAATGATGAAGGTGATTTACCCCTCTGAACCTGCGTCATTATATTCAATCCAAAACTAGATAGGAGATTAAAATGGTTCACATTTAGTATTAGTTATCATTACATCTTCAGAACCTGGCTAAAACGAGCGTGGTAATAATGAGCATGCTCGCAAATGAAAATCGATGAGGCGTGTTAGAGTGACGCATCTAACGATGGAATAATTAACATTTTCGTCGAAGTGAAACAAACACGTTTTTGAATCAATAAATGAGCGTAACGCATGATTATTGACAGTTGCACTTCACGTCATCAGTATTAGTTATCTTTCTAGCCATATCTTTGGTGAATGATGCCGTCAAACTAATAACGTCGGTAGCAGCAATTACACATAGATAAGTGCCCGACTGTTTTCATTACACGAACAATTGTGCGCATTTCATACTCACAATTTCTGTAATATTTTAGGTGTAATTGAGATTGACGAAAGGTTCATTCTTTGAGATCAGTCATTTTGGCGGAATAAGTAATTGTATTTTAACGCTATCTCCCGGAAACGTCGAAACCCAAGTCTACCAGCATTCCTACCATTCGATTGATACCTTCTAGTATGCCAACAGCTAATTACACTCGACAAAATTACGGGGTCAAAAGTGTACAAGAATCAAACAATGTTTTTCTTGGATATGTTTCAACGTATGTCAGGAATCTTTGCTAGACACAAAAAATCTGATTTTCTAGAGATTTTCTCGATTTAGACAAAAATCATGACGTGATCGTTTGAACTAGAGCACGGGATTGTATTGAGACAGTCATTTTGTGTCAAAAGTGCATATTTGGATAACCCGCGCAAGCGAGGATTTCATTCTTCTTATAATTTTGGCAATAATCTTGCTCGTTGAAAATCTCGAGGAAGGAAATTCTCGCTTTCAACGGGGTATCCACATGTGCTTTTTTTATGCAAAATGATCGCCTCAACACAATCCTATATGCTCCCCGCGTAGAAATAAATTTGTTTGGGAAATGTTTGGGAAATGTTTTCCCCTCGCAAGCATTGGGCCAAACTTAAAAAATGAGACATCCCCAAACTTGGTGATTACGACCCAAGTTTGGCATGCAAACTTCTCGCAGCTTCTCAGCAGCTTTGCGTAAGTTTGGGAAAATTTTGGGGAAATGAATGCTTCCCGGCATGTTTGGCAAATTGTTGCCTACCCCAACTTTACAGATATGAAAAACTAGTTACGAATTTCGTTTGGGAAAACGTTCGCATAACTTCAGCGCTATTTTGAGAAGCTATGGCAGGGCTCGCAGAAGTCTTTTCGAAAGCAGTGGTACTTTGAAATTATATGGAGAAAGTGCAAGCGTTTTGAGGAGCTGTCTGCAAGCTCTTAGATAGTCTACTTTGCGTTTTTGAGAATGTTTTGTACACGTTTCTATCATTACTTTATAGTCAACGTTTGAATCAAAGCACGTGCTTCATTAACCTGAAAAAATAATTAGCCACAAGGAATCTTGCGCACTTCCGGAAGAAATTTAGAACCATTTGTGCGAAGAAGATTAGAATCAAAATATTGAAATCGGGAAAGTGTTTGAAGGTTATCACACGGTTCTGCGTACTCTGGCACAGTTGCGGCACACATCATCTCGACACGAATATACTCATCTGATACCTATTGCCGTTGACAGTGAGTGCTTCTCTTTTCATTAATGCACAAGCGATCATTCTCTGGAGCTTTGATGGGTTTTTCGTAAGTACTCGTTGAAGTCTAGGATGGTTGAATTATTTCCAAACGCAAAAATGGCATCAGTGTGGATATTTGTCGATCTCCTTAGTTACGATCGATTTTCTATGTTGACAACCAACAAACAAACAGACTGGTCTGCAGATGCAGAAGAGTCTGCTGCTAACAAACGCCAAGGCTTTGATGTGATGAAATTGCGTCCACCAAAGCTTTAAAGAAAGATTATTTAGACATGGTGTATGGATGAATTAGAGTACTCATCATCATAAGCACTCGATATCAGATAAGTAAATTCGTATCGGTATGATGTGTTTGTCGCCGACTGTAACTAGCAGAGCCGTATGATAACCTCCGGGGTAACTTCCAGCCTCTCTACACATTTGAATTTTTTCCGCGACTCTTGATTCTAATCGTCTTCGTCTGAGAGGTTCTAGTAAGTTTTTGCTTTTTTTCCAAATTAATACAGCGCGTGCCTTGATTTAGACTTGAGCTAAAGTATGATAAAAACGTGTATGCGAGGTATTTTCAAGAAAACGCAAACTAGACTATTGATAAGTTTACAGATAACTTCTCAAAATGTTTTCGCTTCATCCATATAATTCAAAGGAATGACTGCTTTCGAGAAGACCTCTACGAACCCTCGATTAATGCGCTTCATTAAAGTTCTGCCATAGCTTCTCAAAGTAGTGCCAAAGTTATGCAAACGTTTTCCCAAACGAAACTCGCAACTAGGATTTCATATCTGTAAAGTTTGGGTAGGTAACAATTTGCGAAACATGCCAGGAAGCATTCATTTCCCAAAGTTTTCCCAAACTTACGCAAAGCTTCTGAGAAGTTGCGAGAAGTTTGTATGCCAAACTTGGGTCGTAATCACCAAGTTTGGGGATGTCTCATTTTTTAAGTTTGGCCCAATGCTTGCGAGGGGAAAACATTTCCCAAACATTTCCCAAACAAAATTATTTCTACGCGGGTCTGTTTTGACCTACTTACTTTCGTGGTTTTTGTCTAGGTCAAGAAAAGCTCTGGAGAAATCCGTTTTCTGCGTCAAGCAAAGAATCCCGACGCGCAGCCGGAAAACGAGCTGCGGATTCGGTTTCTACGTTACAAAATATCCCGTGTAAAAAAAATTACGTTTGGGTAAAGTTTGGGAGAAGTTTTCTTTGGGTCAAGTTTGGGCCAAACTTAACCCATGAGACTGAGCCAAACTTGTGCCATCAGCCCCCAAAGAGGTTTTCATGTTTGAGAGAAGTTTGGCATGAAGTTTAGCCAAACTTAGCACAGCTTTGGGCGAAGTTTCGGAAAACTATGGGGTCTGATTAGGAAATTTGGGAAGCTTGTGGCTCAAGTTTGGGACAAGTTTGGGAGACCTCTATCCAAACTTTGCCTTAGGGTTGGGAGGAGAAATGCCAAGCTTCACCCAAACAAACGCCTCGCAGCATATACTCCACGCGCGGGTTTTCGACAACCCTTGAAAACAGCTCTCACGATGTGACGCAATTCGTGCCTGCAAAAATCGGGTCGAAAATGGGGGAAAGCCTGGGTCTAACGACGTGCAACTTATCACCACGGCTGCTCATCGACGCGAGCTTCATTCATGCAGAGTTGAGCCGAAGATACTCTCTGCTTTTTGCCTGCAACAAACAAAATTCACCACAAAGTATCGCGTCGAGGGTGAATGAGGAGAGGTATTTCTAAGAAACAGAAACAGACTCGAAAATTTCAATACGAGGAAACGGTTTAGGTTAAGAGGACACTGCGGTGTACACTACCGGTCAAAAGTCTGAGGACACCTGGGAATCAAACTGATGATTTTCAGAGTTGGATATCTCAGAACCTATTGGTCGTAGAGAGGTCTGCGTGGTCGCATTTTGTAGCTCGTATCGAGTACTTTCAAATCTATTTTCTGTATTTTCCGTCCCGCGTATTATACCAGAGACACACGAGTTAGAAAGATGGATTTTTTTGCAATTTTTCAGGCAAGGTACGAACGCCCGCCAATTTTGGAGAGATTGTTGGATCGCTATGAAACCTATGACATCTTCAAGCCCATGAAAAAACCTTCAAAATCCGTTTTTGAACTTCTCCCAAAGTGGTTTTGGACTCGAGATCTGACTGATTTCGCTGAGGGTGTTTGTCTCTCAAAAAATCACACGATAATCCAAAAATGATGAGAAACAGCCCAGTTCAAGGTCGGTAGTTTTGATTTCCTTTGGCAATTTCGATGTTGAGTCAAACTCTTGCAGAAATGAGGGTCAGATGCCTCAAAACGGGCTGTTTCTCGTCATTTTTGGATTACCGTGTGATTTTTTGAGATACAAACACCCTTAGCAAAATCAGTCATATCTCGGAACCAGAACCACTTTGGGAGACGTTCAAAAACGGATTTTAAAGGTTTTTTCATGGGCTTGAAGATGTCATAGGTTTCGTAGCGATCCAACAATCTCTCCAAAATCGGCGGGCGTTCGTACCTAGCCTGAAAAATTGCGAAAAAAGGCATTCTTCTGACTCGTGTGTCTCCGGTATAATACGCGGGACGAAAAATACTGAAAATAGATTTGAAAGTGCTCGATATGAGCTACGAAATGCAACCACGCAGAGCTCTCTACGACCAACAGGTTCTGAGATATCCAACTCCGAAAATCATCAGGCTGATTCCCAGGTGTCCTCAGACTTTTGACCGGTAGTGTATATCTTTGAGATATTTCTGAATGAAAAAACCTGGGGTACTCATCTGAACAAGAGCAGCTGTAGTCATGCCATCACCAAACTTTTGTTCGCGCAGAGGTTGCTCTGATTACCTGGAAATTCATTGAAATTTTGCTACGAGTTTCTGGTGAGAAAAACTTGCACGAGTCGGCATCAGCCACTGTTGAAGAGGTTACGCCGATAATATTGTCGGGTGGCAACGACTGTTGATATCGATTTTTCTGTTGGTAACCAACAACGTTGTCAAGGTGTAACCTGTGACAATAGTCAACAGTGGCTGATGCCGACTCGTGCAAGTTTTTCTCACCAGAAACTCGTAGCAAAATTTCAATGAATTTTCAGGTAATCAGAGCAACCTCTGCGCGAACAAAAGTTTGGTGATGGCATGACTACAGCTGCTCTTGTTCAGATGAGTACCCCAGGTTTTTTCATTCAGAAATATCTCAAAGATATACACCGCAGTGTCCTCTTAACCTAAACCGTTTCCTCGTATTGAAATTTTCGAGTCTGTTTCTGTTCCTTAGAAATACCTCTCCTCATTCACCCTCGACGCGATACTTTGTGGTGAATTTTGTTTGTTGCAGGCAAAAAGCAGAGAGTATCTTCGGCTCAACTCTGCATGAATGAAGCTCGCGTCGATGAGCAGCCGTGGTGATAAGTTGCACGTCGTTAGACCCAGGCTTTCCCCCATTTTCGACCCGATTTTTGCAGGCACGAATTGCGTCACATCGTGAGAGCTGTTTTCAAGGGTTGTCGAAAACCCGCGCGTGGAGTATATGCTGCGAGGCGTTTGTTTGGGAGAAGCTTGGCATTTCTCCTCCCAACCCTAAGGCAAAGTTTGGATAGAGGTCTCCCAAACTTGTCCCAAACTTGAGCCACAAGCTTCCCAAATTTCCTAATCAGACCCCATAGTTTTCCGAAACTTCGCCCAAAGCTGTGCTAAGTTTGGCTAAACTTCATGCCAAACCTCTCCCAAACATGAAAACCTCTTTGGGGGCTGATGGCACAAGTTTGGCTCAGTCTCATGGGTTAAGTTTGGCCCAAACTTGACCCAAAGAAAACTTCTCCCAAACTTTACCCAAACGTAATTTTTTTTACATGGGATGCAGTAAAAATATTCTTAGTGTAACTTCCGACCCTAAACGTATGTTGACCGATGCTATCCTGTGAGGTACGACTTGAGAGGAAGTCGAAGTCCCACTCCCATCGCATACTTACTGGTATCGTCGACTTTTGACTTGATTCGATGAACTCGAAAGCCAATAATGCCGATGACCAACATTCCCATAACCCATTTTTGCATTAAGAAAATTTTAGGAAATTCTGAAAATACCCGATTTATTAGAATTCTAAATAAAAAATCTCGACGAATTGACAATAACGCAACTTTTCTTCTTCTTTCCTTCCTCCTCTTCTCCCTAGCTTGCACGCACCGCTTACAACTTCGTCACAAAGTCAAGGATGCACACGCGAGGCCGCAATCTGGAGCGTATAATTTTGCACAGTAAAGCATCGCAGAGCGGCTTCCGGGTCGCGCGAGTCCGTGAGAAAAAGAGGCGGGAATTTCTCAAATCTGGACAGATTCTACAGTCCAGTTAATCCTTCAGCCCGTGGCGTTCAATTTTAGCAACAGAGAGGGACGCCCTCGCTCCAAAAATATCTTTCGCTAGAGAAAAACCACACTCGATCAGCACTTTGCAAGCTTGTATATATCATTGAACCGATCGATTTCTGACGTCACAATGGCTCGTGTCGGAGCGCCGACCCGATAAGCCCCTTTCCTCATGCTCCCACCGGGGTACAAGTGGTTAGCGTTCTACGTCACGAGAAAAGCGCGGCTGTGATGTTATATATATATCTACTCTGGATTGTGTTATGAAAGTATGCGATGGTATATCTATGTTGAACGAGTCGCGGGTGGCTGCGCGCTCAAGGCAAAGCTACGCGTCATCGGGTAGTGGCCGCGGCTATTGCCATTCTAATGCTGTATATGTATGTTGTATGTAGAAACTCTCGCAAGCTCGGCTGCAAGCTTCTCTTCGCGCAACTGTGTCAGTACGGTGGATTCCGGGGATACTATTATAGTGCCCCACATGCGGACTTTGATGCATTGATGGGACTTCGTTTTTTTTTTCTCGAGTCACTGATCTCGACCATAGGATTCAATTAATTGAATTCCATCGGGCATATAAATATTCTGTTGCATCGAGTGCTAGGTTCATACCTGGCAGTAACCGACTTATCAATTTCAATTTTTCAGGATAACGTTAGTCTAAACTCTGCACATAGGACTGTTCCAAGGAATAGAAAAACATAGTCAAAACCGATAAGTTATAGTTTATGATAGATTGGGTCTTCTACTGTGACGATATAGAAACCGTGGTATTTTTTAATGTAAATAGCAAAAATGTGCGAGGAAAGTATTCTATCTTGTGATACAGTCGGATTCTGTCGTGAGATGTTGGGTTTCAATGCGCATCAAACTAGGTATTGAAACGCTCAATTAGCGTACTATGTAGGTGGATTTTATTCAAGTGCAGACACTTTTTCGGTGAAAAATATTGGTGACAAGAAGCTAACTAGAACAAGGACCAAAACCTTTGCATTGCAAGCACAGGTTTTGGTCCAGGTGAATGATCAATCACAAAGAAAATCTCACTTAGAATCTAAAATTTCAGGAGAACTACTTATGAGACGTTTAATGTTATTTGGTGAGAATCAATTCACCTTGGGAATACTGACATGACCCCAAAAAACATTTCAAAATGCTTTTGTAATGAAAGTCCCCGTAGAAAGAGATACGGTGTATGAAAATTAGGAAATTTTCTATGGTGAAAATAATTGAAACTCAAATCTGAAGTTGTTCAGGCTTTGAGTTGACGCCATTCAATATGGTGGCGACTGCCCTCGAGTCACGTGACTTGAACTATTTTCCACAATCATTTTGAGGCAATAAGCCTGCGCTTTTTACCAGCAAATTTCTGATGTTTCAATAAGGTAAGCTCTTGAGTGTGATTTAGGGAAAAATTTCGGATGAAAAGTTATGTATCATCATGGTTAGCAAATTTTGTGACTCGTGTGCTGCCATCGCCGTATTGGATGGTGCAAACTCAAACTGTCAACACTTCAATGATGACTTAAAAACCATAGGAGCGTCGAAAAGATGGCAATTTTTTCTTTTCTAAGTTTACATTGTCGCAAACTCTCAAAATATAACGTTTCCCGAAATAATGTCAGTTTCCTAATAACGAAGCTCGCCAATTTTCGAACTGTTGGTAATCAAAACCCTCTCTGAATTTCCATCGCACTTGATTCGTACCTAAAAATGAAAGCGTTCTGTGGCTATTAGTGAATATGATGAATTGGGCAAATCCGAATGAAGACTTAAAAGGATGTCCAAATGTATTGTCACAAAGTAAAAAATTTTTACTTTGTGCCTCTGCAAAATTTGCGACACTAAATATGTCACTTTAAGAAATCTGCTGATGATAATAAAATATGGAATTCGACGGAATAATATGCTAACTATAACTGATCTGCATGACGCCTAATTCGCGAGCCCACGGAACACAATCTTTTTCCTGTAAAAAAGGGCACATCACACCCGCTCTTGTCTTGTTTGAAAAAATAGTTGATGCGAATATACTTTGTACCATCCGTCACAACTAGACGCCCAAGCATAAAATGTGCATGTGCTCTGAGTTATGGTCATGATGCAAGGGGCCTCCTACGGATTGTTACAAGCCTGTTGTTGTAGGACTTTAAGTTACCATACATCATGACAGGTTTTCTAACAATGTTTTCATATGAGAGTATTTGAGTAGTTCCGTGGGAACTCTGAAATGATGTGTGCCTGGTTGTACGAACCCTTAAAATGCTTGACAAAAAAACCTAAAAAGTCATTTTTGATGTATTTTTGGTGCTCTTTTTGGCGCAATCGTTAGTTTCCCAATCTGCTGCTATAAAAAAAAAAACTATTATCATAAAAGAGGTCAAAATGTCAGTTCCCCTGTGGTAATCCATTATTTCGACCTTCGTGTGTGTGAAGCATCACGGTGGGGCTTACTCGGTATCCGGGAGGGCAAACTTATCAAACATACTGCTATCAAGCACCAAATAGCACTGCTATAAGAGCCCAAAGACCAGTTTTTGTGTGCGTGACGAGCACGTACGTTTTGTGGCGCAGTTTTACTTAAGATTTTACTCTCTCAGTTTCCCTCAATAAAAGTGTACTTGCCTCATTCCGAGCTTCCCCGTACCAATTTATTCTTAGAGAAAATTGTCAGGCGCAGCTTTTTCATGCCTCAGAGTTTCGAAAAAATTTGATTTTTATACTTTGCGGAGCTCTTTCCCGCGAAAGTCTGGTTTTGCTAAATTCTTTGGTCAGTTCCGTGCCCTACTAGTGCGACCCTTAAGCGCGAGATTACGGAGGCCCTGGTCAGTTTTGTTCAAAGTATCTGGTGGTCAAATGGAAACCCCAAAGTCTCAAGACGGTAGCTCAAACCGTTTGGCCGTGAGATCAGTTCTAGTGGCAAATGTCAGGTTCCGTGCCCGCTACCGCGTGATTCTTGTTATACTTATGATACCCATGAGTGAACATTTTTTCATTCTTGCGCGAGTCAATTCATGATTTATATGTTTCAAAAAGTCGAAAAATCCATCTTAGAACCCTCGGAAGTGAGATTTGGGGTTGGCACATTTTTGACTCTCAAATATCAAAGTTTCCACGGAACTACTCATGTAGCTCTATTATGCAAATCTTCAGAATTAGAAATTTTTGGTTGGTTTCTCTATTGCATGGCAAAACACAGTGACACAGTGGTATGCGATTTTCTGCGGGAATGAGATAACAGAAATATCCGTTTGTGATGGGCGTAACATAATCCGGTCTCGATTTTCGCGTAGATGCAGACAAATGTGTTGACGCTCGAACGCTTGTTGCTCGAATAGTGTGGGGGCTAGAGGTAAGACAAAAACTTCAAAATACAAAAAAGAGGTTCGAAATTGGAAAAATGTAAATTTGGTGTCTTCCCTCCGAGAGTCATTGATATAGATTTTGCCAATAACACCCTTTTTGACGCAATCGGTTGTAGGTTTGAACAAACTTTAAAAAATTTTTATCGTGAAAGCTGACGTAGGAGATCTTTTTATTAATGGTAAAAGCCAGAGTATTCTCAAGGATGAATTATTCAAGTGCCTCAGAAGTAGTCATCACTCCTGCACAGGACTATTCTGGTTGCAATTTTGAAAAATGATTCCTTTCGTGGAGAGTGTGATTTGAATTCTATTAGTTCCAAATAATAAAACTAAAATGAGAAATACTGATCACGTTTACTCCGACATTGATTCCGAAAATGTATGTAAAGAAATTATGAATAGCATTTCCAAGTTTTTGTATGTTAATCTCGAAAATGAATGAAATATAAGAATAATAATGTATTGAGATTTAATGAAACGACTGATTAGAAGGATGATTTTGCAATAGCGGGTGACCATCAGAAGGAGAGGGCTACAACGATTGAATGATGGTTTTAAACGATCTTCCAATCTATCAATAGAGTGTGAGATGGCATATATCCTTGAAAACTAATTGAGTAGGCAAAGTCTCGTTTCCTGGACCATATATTTGACGAAGATTTTTGAACGAATAGTTCACATTCTCTCATAACATCCTTCTTCTGTTGCTTTCACGCCATGATGATTTTTTCCAGATTTGATTGTACCTACCTGACGTGCGCAGCTCATGCCATGATCCGCCCACATATCAACTTGATACATAGTAATATAGACTTCATTCCTACCCAAGCTTGTTTACGCATAAGTTGTTGCGGCATTCGCGTTTTCGGCGGGTGCCCACGGGTGAGTCATCCGGTGGCCGTCCGCCTAATTACCGGATGCCCTTGCAGCATCCGCAGAATCCGTGGGTTCTGCGGATGACAATCGGGGGATCCAGGGAATTGGCGGATGCCGCGGAATCCGGCAATTCGCCGACTGCCCACGGGTGGCATCCAGCTTTTTAGCGGATGCCCTCGGGCGGCATCCGGGGAATCCGCAGATTCCGCGGATGACCATCCCGGTAGGTATATAAGACGGGCCGAGCACTGGCTCGGCACTTCGAACAAACCATTCACGTCATTCACATCTCACTGTTCACCGAAATCTTACCGCAAGGGGGACACCATGTCCTGGGGTGTGACAACCCTCCGGCCCCAGTTACTGGGACACCGTATAGGCCCGAAGCCGGTAGGGAGAAGACTGGCTCCGAGACTGGTGCTCGGCGCTTTGACTTCTCCCGGAAACCGCAAGGGGGGTTGGGGCATGGCGCTTCATCCCTGGGGTGTGACGACCCTCCGGCCCCAGTTACCGCCCGCCGGAGCGAGGGGACCGCACATCTCCATCCGGCACCACGGGAGTGGGTGAGTCTAGAGACTCAAATTGGGATCGCCCTCGGGCGATAACAATGCGAGCCCGTAAGACTCATCCATCATCCCGAGGGACTCTTTGGGCTCTCAGGAAGCCTAAAAGAGTCCCAAAACCCCCACCGAGGGGTAGGCATCGGCCTTGTGCTGGGGGCCGTGCCCGAAAGTCGGTAGTCGGGGCGGAGGACTGAGCCATCACCGAGCCTGGCTGGGTGTTGGTCATCCTCCAACCCGACGCGCTGGCAGGGCGTATCCCTGCCCCGCGCCCATGGGGGCAACCGGGGTTGAGCCGAAAGGCGGGGACCCGGTATACAAAAGCCAATATTCCTGTTCACCGAAATCTTTGACAGGCCACTACGCGCGTCACGCCATTGACCGCGTCTGTGCGCCCCGACTCGTTTACTCTATATTCACATCACGTTACCCCGCGGTCTTGCAGAGGGCCGCGATCCTTACATTCTTGTTCATAGTTATTATTATAATCTATCAGTGTGTGTATTGTGTGTGTAAACCTTAATCTATATTGTAGTGTCGGCTACCGCGTCAGGTGTGTGCATAATTCCTGTGTATTCAATTCAACCCTTTCTCTTCCCAATCCTACGATCATTTCAGTGCCGCTCTATCCCAAGTGTTTCAAACTCAAAAGGCCCGGCATAAGTGTGCACGCCCTACAATGTCTAGTGTAAAGCACGGCCGTGCCATTTCCACTTCGAGTCGTTTTCGTCAATAACGCATTTACATTGTTCAACTCTCGCCCTCTCGCCGCGACCTAAGGTGTGATAGTGTCGTGACGAGTCAAGACATTTCGAACTTTGAGTGACAGACCGTCGGTCGGCCTCTTGGCTCACACCGCCTGCCGTGAGCCCCGACGCGGCCCTTGTCAATTTCGGCGCCCAACATGGGGCACGAGGCGAAACCCATTCCGTCTCACCAAGCAGCGAGACGACTCATTCTCCGATGAGCAGAAAGCAACCATCAACGTAGCTCACCACAACAACACGACATCCAGCCGACCGCTCTTCTGGGAGTGCACATAAACCCCCAGTGGCGTCCAACATTACCTCGATGCAGCGCTCCAACGATGCACCAGAACCCGCAGCCAATTGGACAGCGTATTCGTTCCAGCGCGAGTGAGTAAATTTTTGAACCGGAGCATTCAGGGTGCGCCAAACCGGGCGCACCGGGCGTGCTTTGTGGTTCTTGCGGACACAATGTCACCGCAGATCCGGGACTGGCCATCAGCTCCAACACTGGACATATCCGTGCATGCTCCCACCTGTCGCACGCCCTGGACATTCGAATGTCCACGTCTGCGACCATGGACCAGGAGCCGCACTCGACGCCTTCCATTATCAACCATGATACAGCCGAATCGCACCTCGCCACAGCTGGACAGCGTTCACCACTAACATCGTCCATTGCATCGGAAGACGGTTCCCAAGCATTCATCGGTCACATCAAACAACAGTGCCATCGTCTTATGTCATCGTTGTCAGCTGATATGCACCACCTGAAAAGGTCCGCGTATACTTCCGTCGTCATCAGTGCCACCGCCATCATCGTAATGTGGTATGAATTGCGACTGAACGCTATCACCTACATCAACTGTAAATCGCATGGTTGCCCGCGTGGACCACGCTGGCGCCATTTGACATCATCATACAATGCCGACGAGCAGCTTCTTCACGTGACTGGCTCAGTGGAGCCGGGCATGCGCCACGCGTGCCACTTGCAAAAGTTTACGCGCGTCGCCACTGGCAACGAAATTGCATCGCCCACCAACATTACATGTACTTCCGGCAACGATCCAAGCTTCCAATTGGAACCGACCACTGGGTGCGAACATACTATGCGCAACCCTCCGGCACAGCGTCAAACTGCTACTGGGAAATACATTCTCTGGAGTGCGGTATGGTTTGACCACCAAGGTGTCAGCGCAATCAGTGCGCACCTGAGCCGGCCTCATCGCTGGACACTTCACCAAGTTTCAAAAAGACACATGGTTACGATAGTACCAGCCGAACCCCGATGACCTCACCGAGAGTACATGAACACTCTGGTTACGGTACGATCGGGCGCTCGACAAACACTTCACTACGGGCCGTGTACTGCCCCAGTTACGATAGGATCGGCCGTGCCGAACACTTCATCGCGGGCACTGCAGAACCCCGATTACGATAGGATCAGCAAGGATTCCGCAGTCGTCGCAGCCGGGGACGCCCGACTCACCTCGAATCGTCCGCTTCAAGCACTTACGCAACGCCTCATCCTTCACCCTGTCGGGGGCTCAACGACAGGGGCACAAGGCACTCGGTATCCGAAGCCTAGGATACATCACCGCAATCGTCGTCAGACGAGGCTCTCGCCTCGCGCCAACCACACCCGGATGAGGTTGGGCCACCAAAAGAGTCCCGCGTCCAGAGATGGAAGCGAAGACGAGGTCGCCCGACACTATTTGAAGCAGCCGGGGCAGCCATAGAGCGAAAGCTCGCATATCCACCGCACACCGAGAGGTACGCATTACGTCCACGCCGGAGCAATCCGGAGTATGTGCAACCAGTGTAGATTTGAGCAAGAGCGCGCTCCAGGTGAATTAAGTGGTGTATATGAGTACATAAATATATATATGTATATATTTCTTTATATTATATCGAGGTCCAATGCTGTATTCACCAGATTAAGTTATAATCATTAAAATGACGTAGGAGCCGACTAGGGTAGTATGTGTCAGATATAATAGCTGTAAGGGCAGGAATGAAGTCTTTCATCCGGGGGTTTGACGTGCGCAGCTCATGCCATGATCCGCCCACATATCAATTTGATACATAGTCAAATAGACTTCATTCCTACCCAAGCTTGTTTACGCATAAACTGTTGCGGCATCCGCGTTTTCGGCGGATGCCCACGGATGAGTCATCCGGTGGCCGTCCGCCTGATTACCGGATGACCATCGGGGGATCCAGGAAATCGGCAGATGCCGCGGAATCCGGCAATCCGCCGGATGCCCACGGGTGGCATCCAGCTTTTCAGCGGATGCCCTCGGGCGGCATCCAGGGATTCCACGGATGACCATCCCGGTAGGTATATAAGACGGACCGAGCACTGGCTCGGCACTTCATACGAACCATTCACGTCATTCACATCTCACTGCATGTTCACCGAAATCTTTGACAGGCCACTACGCGCGTCACGCCATTGACCGCGTCTGTGCGCCCCGACTCGTTTACGTTATATCCACGTCACGTTACTCCGCGGTCTTGCAGAGGGCCGCGATCCTTACATTCTTGTTTATAGTTATTATTATAATCTATCAGTGTGTGTATTGTGTGCGTGTAAACATTAAGCTATATTGTAGTGTCGGCTACCGCGTCAGGTGTGTGCATAATTCCTGTGTATTCAATTCAACCCTTTCTCTTCCCAATCCTACGATCATTTCAGTGCCGCTCTATCCCAAGTGTTTCAAACTCAAAAGGCCCGGCATAAGTGTGCACGCCCTACAATGTCTAGTGTAAAGCACGGCCGTGCCATTTCCACTTCGAGTCGTTTTCGTCAATAACGCATTTACATTGTTCAACTCTCGCCCTCTCGCCGCGACCTAAGGTGTGATAGTGCCGTGACGAGTTAAGACTTTTCGAACTTTGAGTGACAGACCGTCGGTCGGCCTCTCGGCTCACACCGCCTGCCGTGAGCCCCGACGCGGCCCTTGTCATACCTATTGTATGCAACCAAATTCAACTGACTCTATCACATAAAATTGTATTGTATTGTATTTTTTTCCAACGTACACTCTTTCGAGTTTTTACGAGTTATCCCCACTACCTTGGCGTGGAAGGCATTGTCATTTTTCTAGTTTTAGTCATCTTCCAATATTTCCTATCAGGCCAGTGCAAACTTTCAAGCAGACTCCATCAGAGAGTTGCTACGAGAATTCAAGCACCACCGCGACATATTTCGAGTATGATCTACAATTCCTGCAAGCCCATATTCACCGCCTTGGTCAGACTCGACAAGTATCAGTGGTTCCATCAAATCTATGCCCGCCGTTCGGTCTGTCCGCTGAAACTTCTGGAGACAGTCATAGCGAAGTTCAACGTTCGGCAAGGCTGCGAGAGGATACCACCACAACCCTTATCGAAGCCCAATCGTCCTTTCGGATTTTTGGCCGAGCGCTCAGCACTCAAGGCATTTTATTATTTTTTTTGTCTGAGCGCAAGGATTCGCGTTCTCGGTTGAGTTACTCGGAAAAATCCTGAGTGACCCGACCGGGATTCGAACCCACGCCCTCTCGAGCGCATTGTTCCAGCCCGCTCAAGGCACAAAGCCTCTACTGAATCACCCAATGGAAGATCTCTCTGACCCATAATAATCTGGATCAGGAATTAGTTAGATGAGGTACAAATCTCACATTATCTCAAACTATAGTTTCCGCAGATTCCTCTACTGTGAAACTTCAATGAGTCTCTCTTTAATTTTTCATTCCGAATTATCTGTGTTAGATCTTTGTTTGATACGGTATTGAGATCCGTTTGATCAAACTCGGTTTGAATCATTGACATAACATCTCAATCTCAACCACTTTCGTGAGAACAATAAGTCCGAGCTTTATGACTGAATTGCATACGCTTTCCTCTACACTCACTTGAAGCACGATGACGCTCAATCAGTTTTACGTAAGATCCTGGCCACCTTTCGTACATTAGCATTCTTGGACTGGAACCTATTGCAATATCCATCATCATTGCGAACAATTCGAGCTTGCTTCATCGCTAGCCAAACGAGCTTCGAAAAATTGTTTACCCTCAGATGACGCAGATCGTCTCTATTCAAAAGAGAGACGCATTCATCTATTATACAGGGGAGAGAATGAAACTTGGATCAATGAAGCCCATGACCATCTTGTCAATTGCAGCATCTTGTTTCACGGCAATTAAATACAAGATAATAAGTGATCAAAGACACATAATTCTAGGAAATTCTGTCTAAGACGTAATACGACCAGGCTCTGTGCTCATTTCCAATTGCGCTCTTACATCTTAAAATTATTCAAGACCTGGTTCTTTTCGTACTCGATTATGAAGAATTGGCAAGAGCTCTGAATATTTGTCAATTCAAAAGAAGTGAGTGTTGAAATATTACAAATGTTTCCATCAGGTACGAAATAATGTCTCGCGTCTAGATGGCTATGGTCTTCATTTTGACCAGATTTGACGAATCAAAATAGATGATATCAAGAAGACATTTCTACTAACTTCTTTTTGTTCACTCTGTCAGTCTTTAAAGATAATGATAATTTACACAACATAACACGTTCTCTGCAGAGGTTGAGATCGATGGTCTCGTCGGTGGTGATTGCCCTGCTACGTGGGGGCCCACCGATAGGGCCCAGATAATGTTATATTCAACGAAGCAGAAATTTTCGGCACTGGAATAGGTAATACAAGCGAGACCTATCGGCAGGCTTCACCATCGTAGCGAATGCGTGGAGTTTGAAATTGAGTTGTTTCTCCCTAATGGCGATTCCTCGGGCGATTTTGGGAAGGATTCTGATAATTTTTAACCTAAAATCTGGCGAAAATACGCGTGTGAAGACGGCGAGAATTTGCGCTGATGGTCATATCCAGCTCACTATTTTCACGTCACAAAGAGAGTTTCTTTTGAGAGCAACAATGATCATGACATTTCGCACTACTTTGAGCAAGTATATGGAATTCATGAACCTGTTAAATCCCAACCGACAATATAGCTTTGATTTCACGATACCAAAAGTCTCAACAATAAATATAAATCACGAAATGGACACGGTTTTACGGTTTTTTTTAGGGATCACCATAACTCTCTTCTAACCATTCAAATCGTGATTCACCTTGTCGCATTCGATGATTTTTCTCTATTTTTCCATCAGAGAATGTTCTGACTGTTGAAAAAAAAGAAAATATACTCACAGAAAATGTTGAAAATGAATTTTTTGAGTAGAAAATGAATGAAAAACACCTGTCATAACTGATTTGGATTATTCCATTCATTTTCCATTCATCTTAGTCGTGGTGCAGGTTGAGGGTGAAATCTCGATATAATTTCTATGAAAGCTCAATTCTTGGGTACTCCTTGAAATGTACTTGAATTTTTTTGACCCCTCCTGCTATTAAACACCCTGATAATACTTCGTCTCCTAACATCTGATGTGATGATTCATGTAAGAGTTGTGATCATCTTTGGATTCTTTTGATATTAAAAATTGATAGAAAATCGGATGATGGATATAAATATCATGATATCTTTTGCAAGGTCAAAATCCAGGTGTTCAAGTTGACGTCAATGAAAATTGTAATGGTGTCATCTCTCTCGGGGAATACTATGTGACAAAAGTCATGTAGAGTGCGCTAAGTGCACGCTGAAACTTTAAGATCCATGGTTGCATTCATAAGAAAAACAGTTACGTAAAGAGAGCGCCAAAAGGGACTTCCGACAAACGATTGAGTGATTCCGGTAAAAACCCACGCACCAAGAATATTCATAGTAGCGCAAAACGCAGTTGTAAATGTACTTTCGTACTCTACTCGTGTTCCAAGCAAGCCAATTCTCAAGATTGTTAATAGCGATTTCGGAGTTCTTGGTTAGAACACAAAATTACAATCAAGACCGCAATTTCCTTGTCATTTTCGACATTCAGTCGGTCAAAGTTGTTGCCGCGCTCTTGGACGGAGAACTTAACAACTCCTATTCGAGTTTTGTAAGTCACGTCGGGAAGAATAAAAAGGTCAGTACTCCTGCCATGGCCTATGCATATGAGAACTTCTCTCGGAACCTGTGTAAGGTAAGTGTGCCTAATATGCCCCCATTCCCTAATATGCCTCCACTCAAGTTCTCGAATGTACGCACCCGCAGACCTTGCCGCACATTTTTTTCATGTTTGTTACGTTAAAATATGAGAAAATAAACGTTTTTGACCGATCCTAGATGACCCGCGCCTTTCTTAGAACAGAAAAACTGATTTCGCTACTTTCGACTTCTTTTTTGTTAGTCACTAAAAGTTATGCCAAACAAAATTGATGGAATCAATTTCAACGTGCTTTAACTCATTTTCTTTGTCTTTCTCCCAACTTCAAAATGCTTTTTGCAGAATTGCAGAATTCGACTTCCAACCGATTCTACGCTCACATTACTAGGAAAAGTGCAGTGTTCCTAATATGTCCTCATGGTTTTTTTTCAAACTCGTTGTTCACTCAATCAGAATTCATCAATCTAACTATGAAAATTCCCAAGAGGGTAAAAAAATCTGCAAAATGAGTTGAAGTAAATCTCATTTAGGGATCTGGGAGCCGAGATATCCCAATTTTACGAAAACCCCGTATATTCTCATGGAAATAGACCTCTTTTTCACGTGGGGCATATTAGGAACACACTGTCAAAAGCTCGCAAAAAATCTTTTTCGATACACTGTGCGTAAGAGTGCACTTTGCGCACAGTTTGTCGACTTTTACTCACAGTTTATCGAAAAGTATAGTTAGATACACGGCCGTAAAACCTATTATTCGCATCCTCGTGATGATTCCGACCCTCGCCTGCGGCTCGGGCCGGAAACCCATCACTCGGACGCGAATAAAACGTTTTACGCCCTTGTATCGAAATGTACTATTTTGCCATTGTGTGCGTAAAGTTGTGCGAAAAAGTTACTTTGCAGTAGAGTGTGCGGTGCGCGAAGTTGAGTGAAATTTTTTTTACGCACGATTTTCAGTGCGCAAAGTTCAAAATCGTGCGTAAAGTTGCCGCAATCGTGCGCAAAGTTCGTCAATTCGTGCGCAAAGTTGGAATTGAATTTCGAATTTTCGCGGACTCATCACTTTTGTTGGTTTGGTTCGACTCAAATAGATATGTGAGAATTCTTATTTTTGTTCTCTATAAAGAATTATCTTATGTTCGTGTACCCACAATGTGGAGTTTTGTTTTTGATAAAGCTCAAACATTGAGACAAAGTGTCTTATTGAATGAGAGTAAATGTACTTAATTTTTGATTTGGATATTCGTACCAAATAATTAATTTTCGATACACTGTGCGTAAAAGTGCACTTTGCGCACAGTTTGTCGACTTTTACTCACAGTTTATCGAAAAGTATAGTTAGATACACGGCCGTAAAATCTATTATTCGCATCCTCGTGATGATTCCGACCCTCGCCTGCGGCTCGGGCCGGAAACCCATCACTCGGGCGCGAATAAAACGTTTTACGCCCTTGTATCGAAATGTACTATTAAATAACCATGTACTGACTCGAATAAATATGTGAGAGTTTCTAGAATAATGTGTATTCATGCTGACCACTGTCTCAAAAGTAGGATATTTTTCAATTTAAAATAAGGTTGAATATTCAAAATTTTACTAATTATTAGATGGATTCTGTGTATTTCACTTTGAAATTTCATCCTTATCACAATGTATTTGTATGATTATTCAAATCTTGAGATTGATGCCGGTATAATGATTTGAGATTCCTCTTATTAAGACTCTTGAGAAGAAATTTCATCCAAATTTTCAACACTAATATACTGAAGCACGAATATTCAAATGACTTGAGCTTCAATCTTTAGCCATAGAATTTGACGATAATACTTTCCATGGAGTCTGTTCTTTCATCTTGGAAATTTTCGTAATCCATCCTTACAATAATTTTTTTTTCACTCACATAAGGTAAGTGTGCCTAATATGCCCCCACTACTTTTGTTTTGCTCGCTATTTCAACTTATCTCTATATTTTTGAACGTATTTCAGCTCATTTTGAAGATTGTTTCAAGACCTTCAAAATGAGCTGAGGTACGTTTGATTTCAATGAGTTGGAGCTGATCGAGCTATCTCAATTTTTGCAAAAAAAGATTTTTCGCAAGTTTTTGTCAGTGTGTTCCTAATATGCCCCCACATGGAAAAGAGGCCTATTTCCATGAGATTATATGGGTTTTCCGTAAAATCGGGATATCTCGGCTCCCAGACCCCCAAATAAGGTATACTTTAGCTCATTTTGCAGCTCCTTTTGCCCCCTCTCGGATAACTTGAGTGAGAATGATGTATTCTGATGGAGTGAACAACGAGTTTGAAAAAAAAAAAAAAAAAAAAACATGGGGGCATATTAGGAACACTGGACTTTTCCCAGTAATGTGAGCGTAGAATCGGTTAGAAATCGAATTTTGCGATTCTGCAGAAAGCATTTGAAAGTTGGGACAAAAACGAAGAAAATGAGTTAAGGGGACGGCGGAGCCCTATCAATATTGTACAGTTATCGACATGATCGAGTTTCCGTATTTCTCGATAAACTTTTGAGATATCAAAAATCTAACAAGTAACGCCGATTCTAGGAGCCATACAGAATCGGCGTTACTTACAATTAGTAGAATCCCGATATCTCAAAAATTCATCGAGAAATCCGAAAACTCGACAATGTCGGTATCCGACATCCTCTTAAGGCACGTTGGAATCGATTCCATCAATTTCGTTTGGCATAACTTTTACTGACTAACAAAAAAGAAGTCGAAAGTAGCGAAACCAGTTTTTTTGTTCTAAAAAAGGCGCGAGTCATCTAGGATCGTTCCAAAACGTTCATTTTTTTATATTTCAATGTAACAAACATGAAAAAAATGAGCGGCAAGGTCTGCGGGTTCGTACATTCGAGAACTTGAGTGGGGGCATATTAGGGAATGGGGGCATATTAGGCACACTTACCTTATTCCACTTTCGTTTGATATTGGCACTTTCCAGAATTGGAAAAAACATCTTTCAACGATGTGGTAACAAAAATTATATCAATTGGGAAATGTTATCATGATACATTTTCAGAACTTTTTTTCAGTCGGGGGGCTTCGCCCCCTGCACCCCCACCGGGGCTCCGCCCCTGGACCCCGCCCACGCCCTCCTCGCCCCCCGCCTTCCAGGGTATAGGCCACGGGGGACAACTTTCCGCACCAATGACAAAAAGTATGGTAAGCAACACGGGCGCAACTTTTTCGCTCTCGTTCCCGAAATTCTCGTGCGCAAAGTTCACTTTTGCGCACTCATTTCGGGAACTCGTGCGTAAAAGTACTTTGCGCCCTTGTTACTTAATGTACTATTTTTGCAAAAATTGAGACAGCTCGGTTCCGATTCATTCAAATCAAACGTACTTTAGCTCATCTTGAAGGTCTTAAAACAAGCTTTAAAATGAGCTAAAGTACGTTGGAAAATATTGAAGTGAGCCAAAATTGTGAGCAAAACAAAAGTAGTGGGGGCATATTAGGCACACTTACCTTATAGTCTGGTACAAGTTCAAATAGCTTTCTCTACAATTTGCCTCGTTTGAGGTTTCTCCGTACTAACTTTTTCTTCAAATTCATCTTCAGGCGCGACTTTGTCATGAGTATCCCAAAGCATCGAAAAAGTTGGTAAAGTAGGACTTCGAGGAGTACTTTTTCATTAATATCTAATAATTTTCATCAAAGTATCTGATGGCAAAATCAAAATCTCAAAGCCGCAGGACCATAGCTTTGACCGTTGCAACGATTTTCCCAGGTTATCGAATGAGCGCGTGACATGGTTCAGTATTCTATGTGCTCGTGTCACGTTACCGTAGCATCTTTGTCGTACCAAAGAGTGATAACAAAATAACGAATATATTTTGGCTAATTTAAAATCCATACACATATGTCTTCAGAAAACTCGGAAATCCATTTAGGGTCTTTAGAACTGAGAGTTGACATTGACACGTTTGTGGCTCTTGGATATCGAAGTTTCCGTAGAACCACCCATTTACCGGGTAAAGACAGATAAAACACAGTTAGAAAACATAGGCATGGAATTCAACTGTTCCATGGCACATGGGGCCCATTACTCTTTCCTTGGAGTCTCTAATTCCATCGCAAGCTGAGAATTTCTACTTTTTAAAGCTTTTTTTGAAAGATCTTTCGATGAACTTTTGAATGAGCTAAGATGCGTTCAATTTTTCCAAGGCTGAGGAAAATGCCGCAAAAGAAAGTAAAAAATGGATCTTGAAGTGTGATATTATTAGGATGAATGACCAGTCCTCAAGATTCTATGAAAGATACTGTTGTTCTCTTTCACATGAACAAAGAGAAACTTACGCGAGAAAGTCACACTAGAAACTGGGTCTATAATCTGGATTCAGATGGGTGATTCTGAGATAACTTATGCATTCGATGTCCTCCCCTCGCATTCTATAGTAAGTCTAACGATGATATCTAGTATATCCTATTGAATTGAAGATGTCCCAATAGTTCCAGGAGCGGATATAATTTTAGTGTGGACCTGAGCTTACCAAAAGTGGTCAAAATGTCCTTATACCGTGGCATGTCCTAAACTGGAGTTGCACATTTCAATCGTGTAGTTCACCGAGATATTCAGGCTGCATTTTCACGCTAGCGAATTTCGCCGCGGCGAGCGATCTTTGTCATTGGTGTGAGAGAGAAAGTTGTATCAGTCGTTCTCTCTCACACCAATGACGAAGATCGCTCGCCGCGGCGAAATTCGCTATAGCGTGAAAATGCAGCCTCATTTGGCCTCATTCAATCTCGGTTCCGTACCACTTGAACATCAAAGTTGGGTTATGAAAAGGTGATATCATATACAAATCGAGTATCGAGTCTCACTTGAAAATAGTCAGAACACAGCCGATATTCTGTCCTGGAATTTTGGAAATTTTTCGAATGCTTCTCGATAATTCGACTCCGGGTCAGCGAATCGCTTCAAACGGCTCTATAACGTCAGTAATTGGTTCCTAATACACCAAAAAACAAAATTCTACCACCAGCGGAGTGAATTATTACATGAACAGCTTCCCGTGCGATGATTCATGGACAATTTTTTCGTTGCAAAATAAGAAATGTCCTTACCGTGGTCACTGCCTCTCGAACACTATGCAACGTCAACGTCTAGAAATTTTTCTACAGTCTACTCTCACCGTAAAAATAGGCCACGTATTCGGGAAAAACGAATCGTTCCGATTTATGCCTTTGAGATCACTTTTCATGCCAAAATGTCCTTACCGTGGCAAAAATATATCGAAAATTGCTCACATCTTTTACATTGATTGACTACCGTTTATGCCCGTCAGGGAATTGTTTTTGGTTGTCAGATAGATTGTAAAACACCTATGAGCAGTCAGGTTGCAGCTATTTTTCAACTTAGTCAATATTTGGTCCAAATCCCAACCCCCGCCGTTTTTGCCCTCGAAATACTCAAGTTATTTCATAATCACCCAGATTCGATTTCTTTCATTTCCTGAAGACCCAGCAGATGCAAAAATGTGATACAGCTTGAATACAATTGTCAGTTTTATTGAAAAACAAGATCACACATTGATAGCCATTGATACATCAGTCAGACTTGGTAAAATTTGAAAAATAAAGAAAATTGTTGGGCAACCTCAACAGAGGATTTCAATAAAGACACTCGTGCCAATACATATTATGAAATGAATATATCTCACATCTTGTCTATTAATAACTGCTAGTACGAATTGGATGATTCAATATTGCAAAAGTGTCTTGCATGACTTGAAAATGCATTTGTGAGGTGGAATGAGAAAAAATTACTTGGACCGACAATAACAATAATCTTCATACTGCAATTGTACAATTGATAGAATTGGTAATAGTCAGAGTTTGAATGAAAGATTTTCTACTCTAGAGAAAATTCAACAAACTACTTGAATTGATACCTTAAACTTTAGTAGCGGGCTAACAAAAATATGCTGCTATTTGAAAATTGCCCGAATTTTCATCTGAAACTTTCAGTACTTGGATCTGTATTCTTGAATAGAAACTTTGAATACAGAAACAGCTTCATTGCTGCTATTTTGGATTGGGGAAAGAAAGGGAGTCATATGACTACCACTCATGATTGCGCGCCACTTATGACTACTGAAATATGAGATACATGCTCACCGACATTATCGAGTTCTCGAATCGTTCCACAAATTTTGAAACATTGTGGATATGGAAGGTCATCATAGTTATTGAAAAATTATGAAGATATTCTAAAATTTGACAATTTTGGGATTTGATATCCTCTTGAATAGTGATCCATGATGATTCAGTAAATTACAATATTAACAACATACCAAGGAAGACAGTATCAAGACGAGCAAGCTCGAGTCAATATGAAAATACAGAATATGGCAGACTCTCTAACAGTGGAAAACTGGAATGATATGACGTTCGTTCCGCTGATCTGATGACGCCCATAGCTTATCTCTGTATGTACTCCAGATACTGAGATTCATCAGAAAATACTTGAAGCTTCTTGCCATACACATAGAGCAAGTAATAGCGTTCCATCAGATATTATAAATAAATATTTTTTTGAAGGCTAGGAGAGTTAGAAGTCACTCACTCTGTTACGAGGAGTGATTTCTGACCATTCTTGCTCCTTCTTCTAATGGTTGATCTCCAACATCAGCACTCATGGTTTCCCACAAGGATTCGAATTCTTGAGAGTATCCTCTCACAATCTCCTTCTGATTTGTGATGATCACATTTTCAAAGTTACCAAAAAAGGCTTGGCCAGTCCAATTTGCACTCCCAGTGATTAAAACTTTTCCATCTATGACAACAAACTTGTGGTGCATCAGAATCGTATGCTCAAATTTTTTGCTGCGCACTCTTAACCCTGGAAGAAGTTGTGCTATACAGTATCTATACACAAGTTATTCAATTCAAGCATAATGCAAAATTTGAGACAGAATTGAAAGGAACAAATTATAATGTCCAGCTATGATGCGATTAGAGGTACTTTTATCACATGAAGTTAAAATGACTATAACAGCTTTTATAGTTTGGATCTTTCTTCATTTGTGTAATAATGAAAGAGACAGGTTTGGAAGCTGTGAGTTATGTGAGCAATACAATCAATTTCTTGTACAAGTAATAGGTCCAATAAATAAATTACCTGCCCTGCGCAGATTGAAAGCTTGACTGGAATCATTACCAGAGGATTCTTCATCAGTGATTACCCTGATGACAACGTTCCGCCTGTGAGCTTCAATGAGAGCCCTAGCTATACTGTTGAAAGTGAAGAAGTAGACGCAGACTTCCAACGTTTTTCTGGCTGACAGTATGTGCGTTATAATTTTGCTAAAAAATCATCCATTCTTTGAATAATGATACTTGAATTAAGACAGTTACTTAAATCATGTACTTACTTGAGATTGCGAAATGGGCAAGTAAGGCGTTCGCAAGGCACATTAGTATTTACATGGTGCTTGCATTCCAAACATTCAGACGAGAAAAAAAGCGTTTCTGCTATGTCTTTTTCAGGCTCAGGCTGACTCTTTTTGTTTGAGGTGAGATATTTGAAAAAATGATACACTAGATCTGTAGCAGTCGATACTGCAAGCACATAAACAATCCTCTTTCCAGTAGAAGTTGGCCAGTACAAAAGAGACATCTGAAACAAATTTTCATGTTATTGACTGATGTGGTTATGGGAATCTCTAGGGAGATAACATTATTTATGGTTCCAAACTCATGAGAAAAGGGAGTAAAGAACCAACTAGTGATGTGATAGAGTAAGACATCCATGTTCTATGCATGATGGAGTATGCAGTATCTCAACTCAAATCTACTCAGAAGTAATTTTGCATCACCAAAGTTTATATTTCCTTAAGACCTACTGTTCAGTATTCAGACTTTCCAAAGCTCAATGACTTGATTCATTCATCATCTAAAGAAATATAGCCATCAGATTTAGCTCGTGCATGCTCATGGCTGATATCGACGAAGATATTGAGATAGAAAAATATTGCATCATTTCAGAATGCTCTTGAGGCCATGAATGAGTATGTAAACATTCTGAGCCGGGAAGTCTGAGGTTAGAAAAGAATGCACATTTAAATGATGGATACTTCTGAAAATATTACAGTATTCAAATACTTTTGTTTTCTTGTAGTTAGTGATACCCAGTGGAAATATGCAATCTCTCGTACTCCATCTCTAAGCTGATGATGTGTAATGCAAGAAAAAGCTTCAATGAGATCAATCTTTCTACCTTTGAGTGGAAAAAGCTGATCAAGTGATAAGTTCTGCTCCGAAAAAAGATTTTCCAGCATACATCATGGCTATTATGCTCTGAAGGTTCAATCCTTCAAAGATAAATTCAAGTATATCACAATCTTCAAACTTGAAAGGGAAAAATTGCGTGAAGCTGATGGTGGAGGTTAGATCAGCACAACAACGAATTCACTTTTTCATGTGTGCAGCAATTTTCAATGAAATCCGGATGAAAGGATTAAAGCCCAGCTTACCTCGACAATTGATTTTTTCTTCACAGACGCTGAGAGTGTGGATAATTTTATTAAATTCACAGTTTCCACGCGAGGCTCGTAGTGATCATTCGATTGTGCTCCGGAGCAGACAGGGATCAACAAGTCACGACCAGATACTACCGGACAACGCCTAATAATGGACAACTGAGATCGAAATAATTATAACTATTTTATTATTGTCGGTGTTGTAAATTGCTTGGTTGACAATCCATGCTCTTATTGCAGGCAAAATTTTTCAGCAGACAGCCTACACGTGCTCTGAATTTGCACTGCATAAACAAAATACAGAAAACTGATGAAAACCACATGTGCTGCAGATGAATTGTTTACTGTTCACTGTCGTGCTTGATCCGGGCATGATCAGGCCTTATCGGGGGCGTATATCTGCGGTCTCGGCTCCTTTGAGTCCTTTGCTGTGCCTTTGCGTTGCCTGGTCGCGCCTGATGTTGAGGGTATAGTAGGTCTCTGTAATGACTAGGTAATGACGTTCTTCTCTTCAGCTTTCTGCTCAGCCGGCGTCAGAGATCCGGCGTCTTGTTGTTGGAAATTGATGGTGTGGTGGAAAATGGTGTCTGAGTGATATAAAAGAGCGAATTTTGTATAACGATAATCACTATTCTGATGTAAGAGACATTCTTGATCAATCGGACAATTACGAAAATGTCGCAATTTGAAGTTCTGCGCAAAGACTATAGCGTAAGTGTCGAAGTAAATTTCCATTTCATCATAGGTTATGTCTCTCTCTGTCAATACCATAGACATGTAAGAGAGTCAATACGATGTTAGATATGATTTGTTTTGTTAAATAAGATTACCATTCCCGATTTTAGGTCTATGTGCAACAATGTCTAGAGACATCAGACATTGCGGCTTTTCAGAAGAAATGTATTGAGCTATGTGCAAACGAGAAAGATAGAAAACCTGCAATTGATCAAGCATTACGGGATACACTCATCTCTATCCTCTCTAACGATGCTAGTAATGACACCAAAACAGTGGAATCTTATATCAAGTTCTGTATTGAGCTCTGTCGGAAAGACTTAGCCACCACAAGTATACCAGTTATGTTACTTGGAGACATGTTTGATGCATTAACTCTGGATCACTGTGAAGAGTTGTTTACTTATGTGGAGAATAACGTTGCTACATGGAAAGAAGAGCTATTCTTTGGTGCATGTAAAAACAATCTTCTCAGAATGTGTAATGACTTACTAAGGAGACTTTCTAGATCACAACAGACTGTTTTCTGTGGAAGAATCTTGCTTTTCTTGGCAAAGTTTTTCCCATTTTCTGAAAGATCTGGACTCAATATAGTCAGTGAATTCAACTTGGAGAATGTCACAGAATTCGGGGCAGAGAAATCAGAAGAAGACAACAAAGAACAAATGGAGGTAGATGGAGAGAAACTAGACAATAAAATATCAATTGATTATAACTTTTATAGAAAATTTTGGGCTCTACAAGATTTCTTTAGAAATCCTAATCAATGTTATAACAAAATGCAATGGAAAGTCTTTTCATCGGTGAGTCAATTGGTGAATGTCAACAATTCCATTCCCGAAGCAGTATTAGAAGATCCATGTATTTAACTTCAATTTCAGCACGCCTCAACTGTCTTGTCAGCTTTCTTATCTTTCAAATTAGAAGATCAAAAAGACTGTGTAATTGATCTTCAAAAGGGGGATTCCTCAATGGAAGGATCTTTCATCAAAGAATCCCACTATTTTGCAAAATACCTAACCAACGAGAAGTTGTTGGAATTGCAATTATCTGACTCAAATTTTCGACGATTTGTATTGCTGCAATTCTTAATATTATTCCAGTATTTGAATAGTACAGTGAAATTCAAATCGTAAGTCACATGGAAACGCGTACTTCTATTTATCGAGAATATTATTTGATGCTTTTGTTTAGGTCTAAACTTCTTCATCTTTCAGCGAAACACATGAACTCAAGTCAGATCAAGTTGAGTGGGTTACTGCTACAACAGACCAAGTTTATGCTCTTCTCATCGAAACCCCTCCCGATGGCAAAGCGTTTGCTGATGCTGTAAAACACATTCTGAAACGAGAAGAATTTTGGAATACCTGGAAAAACGATGGCTGTCCTCCTTTCAAACGACCAGCTCCTGAACCTGCAACAGAAGCGGATGAAGTCAGGAAACCTAAAAGACCAAGGCGACGTATTGGTGAACTAATCCGAGATGTGCAAGGAATTGGTAAATTCTACATGGGAAAGTGAGTGCTCATTGTGGAAAAAACCCTTCATGAGGCTGTACCGTTCATGAATTTTAGATGTAAAGCCACTCTTCACCTCTTTCAGTTCAGAATTGACAAAACTCTGGAACTTATGTCCAAACAATCTTGAGTCTTGTAAGTCCAAAGATCGAGATTTCTTACCTTCTTTGGAAACTTATTTTGAAGAAGCCATTGAACAGTTAGATCCTGCTGCTGGTATTGAAGAAGAGTACAAGTAAGCATAAATCAATTCTGAAATAGTTTAAATCCAGATAATGTCCGTAATACTCTTCCCCATCATATTTCTTTCTTCTAAGTATTCCTAGATCATTCATTATCTTCAAGATATTTTGCACTAATCTACCAGCAAATCAATCAAATTGATGATTGAATAGCTGACCCTTTTGACAGCTTGTGATTACTTCAACTGATATTTTCCTCTCATTTACAGGAAAATCAATGATGGTAATTTTGGTTGGAGAGCACTTCGGTTATTGGCCAAAAGAAGTCCGCACTTTTTTGTTCATGGAAACTACCCCATCAATAAACTTCAAGAATATCTAGAAATTATGATCAAGAAAATAGCCAAAGATAGACCAGTGAGTTTCTTTTCTCATATAATCAATATCATTTCACCATTCTTTCTGGAAAATAAATCATGCTCGTTTTGCAGCCAACTCAAACCGATTCCAAAACTGAATCTGGAGATACCCCACCATCAGAACAATCAGATCGTGATCTTAGTGAAGAGAATACGAAGCCAGAGGCAGATTCAGAGGAGACTAAGCCCAAAAGAATTAGTAGGATAAGTCGAGAATTGGTCGAAAAACTAGCAGATGCTTTGAAAGATGATTGGGAGAAATTGGCCATAAGGCTTGGATATACAGCCGAAGAGGTGAGGCATCATTTTTCTTAAGAGATACAATAATTTATTCTAGTTGAGTAAAAAATTTTTCTCCCTTTCAGATTGTTTTCTTTGGTAAGAAACCAACACCCCTAGAACAGTGTCAAGAAATGTTGGTAATATGGACTGAAGAAGACCCTGATGCCTCACCTGAAAATTTGAAGTCTATCTTACAAGAACTTGAATACACTGCTGCTTTGGAAATTTTAGAGGCTAATCCTGAACCAGATACAACAACAGCCTAAAGGGTGAAAATAGTTTTCGATTGAGAGAAACTACTGTAATATATTTGTCAGAAACTTGAGTTTACTATTTTGTACTTGATTATTCCTCTGAATATATCGATTTGTATAGAAACTGAATAAATGACGATTCTCAAATCAATAATTGCGATAGACCAATTTACCCCCATAATTTCCACCTTCTAACAATATTTCCTGCAAGTTCACCATTTTATTCATTTCGTCATTACTTCACCAATCAAATAGCCGTCAATATTCTTCTATAGGTAACTGACTTCCTTATCAAATCTAGGGCCTAACAGCGATTGCTCTACTGTCGCGACACTGTCACGTGAGAATTAACAGCATACAAACATGTGACGCAAATGAGTAATTTCTCAAATCCCTATGATGGCTATCCAAGTTTTTCCGCTTCCTTGGTTTGTGGATACAATACATGTGCTGATGAATTTGCGGAATAACTATGAGTTTGCTCTTTCAAAACAGAAAGCTTTCATTTGATGTCAGTAGATTTTTCGCCAAATTTTTTCTTGGAAAATTTTTCTCCTACAACAAGCCTTTGGACACATGAAATTTGTACAGTCCTCTTCGTTTTCCCGAGATCTATTGGCTGTTGGTCGCAATTTTTATTGATATCTCTTCCACAAAATTACATCGGCCCTTCTGTCCGTATCTGTGTGTGTATATGTGTATTGTTTTCTATGGCTCAGCTAAACTGCTACTCTCTAGTGCCATCGATCTACCCGAAATTTTGAAGACATATTCGGTGGTATCTTTAGGTATAGGAACGCTATATATTGCGAGCAATCTCGGATGAGTATTTTCTGATTTGCGAAAATTTTCTCTCACAATGTGTCATTTTTCCATATAATAAAAGTCATATGTATTTTCCTCTTCCATGAAAAATTTGAGGCATTCGATTTAATATTTTTCGACGCGCTGAATCAATTGATGGATACGAAATTTCGATTAGTGTCTCTTCAATCTAGCTTTCTCGTACCTCATTTTACATTCTCTTCTAAAACTAGATAATAGAATTTAATGAAATTCCGTAGTAACCAGACTATTGAGTATCAAGAAACATTTGAATCGAGTCCTTCGCTTTTCTTTGAGTCACGTAGAGTGTGCACATACAAACCATCTGCAAGATATACTATTTGTGGTAAGAATTGGAAATTTGGCGAAAAAAAATCCACAAACCAAAAAATTCTCATCAGGGCATGCTCAAAATTGACTTGCATTACCGTAACACTCTTCGAAACACACCCTCAAAGTTCCAAGAGGATTTGTGAAAATGCTTTGGAATTTTCGTGTTTCATACGAGGCGATATTGTTATTCCAGTTACTCCGTCACCAACAATATAATATAGTGTCTCCTTCCGCCATTTACTTATTTTTGAGTCCGAGGAAGGAAGTAAGAATCATGTGTATAAGATATATTTTTTTTGTTGTGAAAATTGGAATTTTAATATAAAAATTCCAAAAACCCAAAGGTTCTCATTGAAGAACGCTCAAAATTCACTGGAAATATTGCTGGACTCCTAAGCACACATCCTCGAATTTTCCAGAAGGACTGGTCGAAACGTCTGAGACGAATAACTTTTTAGCAGAAACTGCGGATCAACCGATTGATTCATGAAGCTAATTCCAAGAGCAATTTTGTCTCAGTTTCTCATATCTTTGAAGCGAGAAAGAAGAAGTACAAAATTCGGACTGTGAGAAATTTTCTTACTACAACAAACTCGTAAATTGTCAGAAAAAGCATCGCTCAAGAATCCCCCATCTCGGGATCCCCAAAATTTACTGAAGCATATTTATTACATCCTCGCTTTGGTATTTGCCGTCGAACCATGCAGGAAGATTGATCGACCCGTTTCAAATATTCCGTATTCCGAGAGCAGTTTTGTGGCACATACTTGGTATATCCCTAATTTTTTTAGTCACATATACGAGGGGAAATGAGACGATGTCTGGAAACTTAGTTGATAGATAGTTCAATGCTAACCGCCGTCATGGAAAAGCATTCTGATAATCTCTTTTAGCAGCGTATTTGACATCTTGTGATTGATCCAAATCCGAGTTCAAGTTGAGGATCCCAGTCACCATGCAATAGTGTGTGGACACGATTCTGCCCGAAAATTGGACCTTTCGTCATGATTGAGTGTGTGAAAAAAAAAATTTCTAAGGAAGTATCTCTCATTTGTGAAGATAGTCAAAATTTTTCATAATGTTCTCTGGATGTAACAGAAATAATGTCAGCGGAATTTTTTTCATTTTTATTTTTCCGTACAACCGAAGAGTATACTAGCTATACATAGCTAATTAATTAAGGCTGTTATCAATCAAATGAATAACCAGCCTTCACGGCCATGGAATTGATCCCATGATTTTGTTCAGAGAATATGAGTAATAGTTCTTCTGACATCGAATTCAAGTTTGGAATGGAAAAATCATGCATCCTATTGTGAAGGGCTTCTAGCCCGTCGCACAACATTTGAAGTGAAAATCTAGACCATTTCCACTCGGATATTTACCTCTCGTACTTTTTATAAAGATTTGTTTTGGATCGTGTGATATTTACAAAGTTCAATCTCATTTCAGATTAGGGTTGAGCTTTCACACTGAACTCGACACGAAACTGAAATAAGTAAATCGTTTCGATTCAGATCCTGGCCCGAGAACCAAAACATTTACATTTTGGTGCAATGAAACATAATCCTGAATCGATTCATTCCGGTTCTCTGGCTCAAAAATAATAATGATATGGTCCCGATTTTGTGGCTGATCCGAGAGAAAAAACAAAATATATCGATGCACCGAAAATATTCTATTTTCCAGTTAAACCCTGAACAAGATGGATTGCAGCACGATAGAGTTGTGCGGGTCGCGGGTTTCGCTAAAATTTTGATAGTACTCTCCTTTTAGCATGAAGAAGTGATATCCAAAGTCGCAAAGTCTAACGCTAAAGCATCTGGAAACGCTCGAGCATTAGACTCTGCCACCTTCAATATCGTATCTTTTGATATAAAAGAGACAATTCCTAGAGTTTCTCAGCCAAATCCGCGACCCGCACTCCTTGGACCCTTCTGCATCAAGTAACTCATCATGATATGTCAGTTATAGAATACGCGAGAAAAGCGAATACATGATCGACTCTAAATATCTATTTTTCATTATAAATATATTTCAACTGTCTGGTATTCCCAATTGTCTAATTATCTCAACACAAAAGCAAATCTTTGATACTAATTATTACTCTCGGAGGTCACGCTATATACTGTTCCAGAGCCCACAATAGTTCCGTTACGTTCGATGAATTGTGATGATTCCTACTCCAAGTATGAAAAGGATAGAATTTGTCTTGCTGACTTGAACCACGAACTCTTGGCGAAGTTGACTCAATATCGCGTAAAAAACAAATTCATTTTCGATCTTTCGTTCCTCGTCTTCTGAATAAATGGTTCGAGCTCCCAATATTTACTTTTTTGAGATGGTAGCATGTCCATTTATTGGCGTAAGATACTCAACACAAATTTAATCTAATTGATTTTCACAAGTACTTTAACCCAATCTCCATCATGAATCTCGATGGATTTTCCATGGTATTTGTAAAAATTTTGATACAGAGACTCTGTGGCTGGTTGTAAACGGCAATTGCTTATTCAATAAACACAAATTCGAAGCTCAGAATAGTTTGGTATACATACATTTCAAAGCACTCCACGCTGTTCCATCCTAGCAAGTAATTCTATCAAATACAGATGAAACGTTGAAATTTAACCTTTGAATCCGTGCAGACAGTTTGAAATCCTTGAGAGCGCTTGGACGTCGGACAACATCGAAAATTCACGGATCAAACGTGGAGGTTGAATATTATATTTTAATTAAATTCCTCTTCCCAAACTCAGTCGTTCTCTGCATATTAACTTTGTCTCTTTATAATGGCACACGCGAAGGATTTCATTGGCTCATCGAGGATCCTGACGGTAATTTATTTTTCAAAATAATGAAATGATTCTCATCACATTTCAACTTGTCCGTGTGAGTGGAGTGACTGTGAAGATGATTAATGACACAATGACATCATGATTGTTGGAAACTTTTATCAATGGTACGATAATTTATTGACAGAAAATATCCACTCACCATATCAAAAAATTGTTCACCGAATCGACAGAATATGAAAGTGCGAGAACTCCGCAATCAAGATCTCTTGTACGAGTTGAATAAAACGTCACCCTTGGGCCAGTTTATACTATTTATCATACGACCATAGTTTTACCAAATAAGAGTTACAGGAATTTCAACAAAATTCTAATTTCAAAAATTGGTCCATTTTTAATATGTTTCAATTCGAGTGAGATGATAAATTTATATCAACATCTTGCTTTGTACAAACTAGCCGAAGCGCGAGGCTTCAATCATCATGCGATTTATTCGTTCCCAAAAGTTTTGTGAGCATCTAAGTATACACATCTCAAAGTGATGGCCACCCCTTAGCCACTCAGTACAGTCTAAAACTTTTCGACATTATCGGAAAAGCTTTCATCGTAAGCTCAAGTCTTGATCACCTCCAAGAACTCTCGATAAAGTTTAGGAACAATCGTGAGCGTTTGAGCATACATACTGATCGACAGGACAAGGGTTGGAGCAAGAAAAGGGAAGGGTATTATCGGATGAGCGTTTTGATATTGAGGATGGGTAGATCGTGGTGGCCAAGCCTGATGGTGACATTTTGGATGAGTGAGTTGACGAAAATCTGGAATGCCACTCACAGCGATTCTATGGTCTGCTGGCCTCTAGGTTATACAATTATTATATCAGTACCCTCTAATCAGAGTGCTTGATGGGAGCGATTTATGGAAACTCCATTTCATATTCGATACATCCCTGAACTGTAGGTAGTAAGACATTGATTTTTTAAAATGAAAGTCTGTTTGGGTGCGGTACCATGCCAATGAATTTGACTCAAAAGAACCGATTTCCTCAAAAAAAGCTCTCTCACACGAACACGGGGGTTTCCATTCTCTTACTGATCTTGTGGGGTAAAATAATCTTCATCGATTCAACAATATCGTTTGGAAAGTGAAAAATGTCCAGAAATCCATCCCAAGAATTTGCTAAAGACTGGTTGAGAAATTGTTCTATTCGTGTTTTCATTATTGCTTTGCAATGAATATTAATCATCGATCTGTTTCGTCTGCTAGGTGGGTATCAATAGCTGCTACTTATAATCGCTCTCTGTCCAAACTTTGTTTTCTGCATAAAT
The DNA here is from genome assembly GCA_029851415.1 of Eretmocerus hayati. Classification (NCBI taxonomy): domain Eukaryota; kingdom Metazoa; phylum Arthropoda; class Insecta; order Hymenoptera; family Aphelinidae; genus Eretmocerus; species Eretmocerus hayati. The sequence goes on along the minus strand of CM056742.1, from coordinate 134,961,431 downwards.
TGGCCCTCGGGCCTTCTTACAGGTATCGTACTGCGTGCGCCTTGCAGTCTTGTACCATGGTGAGTGTTATCACTACGCCCACGGTCCAGACTGCATAATTCTGCTGTTATAAATAGCTGCATCTGTTCGAGGTTAGTTACAATTTCCCTGCTTGCGCTTCTCTTGGCGGGATTTGTACATCACACCTGACCAATGAGTGACGGCAATGACGACATGGACACTGGTCAAGGTGACGGTCTTGACACAGGTCAGGCGACATATAATGGATTACAGTCGACAAAGAGTGGCAACGTCGAATCCCGTAAGCGTACGCTTGACAACGTCGCTGATGCAGACGAAACTGCAAGCGCCTTATTGCCTCCTACCAAACAGCCGAAGCAGACGACGGATTCAACATCGACTCCTGAGCTGACAGCTGATGAAGTAAGCCGAATCACAAACAGTGTTGCAGAACATCGCGACAAGTTAATCGATTTTTTAATGGCCGGTAGAGATTCTGATGCTAAAAAGTCAATGCGTTCGGCTGTTTTGGGAATGTTTGATGCGTACATGAAAGCTTCGAGCGCGTACTTGAGCAAAGTAGCTGTTAATGAATTCGCTGCGGAATGTAAGGTTGCCATCAATCAGGCGTGTGACAGTGTACAGCGAGCTACTGAAAAAATTTGCGCGATTGATGTAGTACAGCCAGCTGATCCCCCGCGTGCCTACTCTAATGCATTGAAACTCAACTTAGCAAGCTCGGTTCATAAACAAGTATCGAATAAAGTTTCTGGTAGTCGTGGAAAATTTGTGAATATAAGTAAACCTGCGGAACGTATTGTTATTGGCCCAAATGAGTTGTCTAAATCGCGCTATCCCACTTCATTGAGTACAAAAACAGCCTTACAAGCTAATATCAATCCAGTTAGGATGAAAATCCGTATCAATCGTGTGAACTATGGCCCGGATAGCTCAGTCATTTTGGAGGGAGAAGGGTTCGAATCGCCGTGTTTCCGCAACAATCCCAAGTTTGCCGAGATTGGATTAGAATTCAAAGATGATCGCAAAATGAATCCGCGTCTTATAGTCCACGATGTACCAAAAAGTATGACAGGGGAAGAAATCAGAGAAAGCATTGTCGAACAAAATTTGCCAAATGCAGCATTGGATGACGTGAAAATAGTTCATCTATTTCCTGTCCGCGATCAAAAAGAATCTCGCTCCTGTGTAATTGAAATTTCATCTGAAAATAGATTGGTCCTTTTAGGCCAACAAAAGATCAATATTGGGTGGATTAGATGTAGAGTTGCTGACCATGTCAATATAGTTCAATGTTACAAATGCAGTAAATTTGGTCACATAGCTCAGAACTGTAAAAATAACGTGTGTTGCGGGCATTGCGCGGGAGAACACCTAAGTAAAGAGTGCAAGTCTAAGAATACGTTGAAATGCATCAATTGCCATGACGCGAAGGTGGGAAATTGTGCCCACTCAGCAATGGATAAAGGGAAATGTTCCATCTTGCGGAAGAAAATTGAGCGTAAGGTCACTTTCATCAATTATGGATAGTAATAAGAACATGCTCAGGTTGGGTCACATCAATGTTCAGTCTCTCGATCCGCACTTCGGAGATGTTTCTTCGGTAATTAGTGAAAATAGTCTCCATGTATTAGCTATGAGTGAAACTTGGCTTAAACCAAAAGATTCCTCCAAGGTATATGATGTGCACGATTTCAACCTAGTACGGCATGACCGGCTCTTTAAAGGTGGAGGTGGGGTAGCTGTCTACGTTCATTCTTCGATTCACGTTCGTGTTTTAGATAGTTCAATACAATGCGATATGAGACCTGAATTTCTGCTGGTTCTGTTACATGCTGGCCGTACCAAAGTGCTTTTATGTGTCGTTTACAGTCCTCCGTCTTGTGGGCACTGGTCCGACATTGACGAAGCTATTCTCAACTGTAACTGCTCGTATGATCATCTAATTGTGACAGGAGACTTCAATATTAATTGGGACAGTGTAGGATTCTCGAGGCGAGAAAAACTGTCAAATTCTCTGAAGGCATTCGGTCTAGAAGTCATACCTTTCGGCATAACTCATCACCTAAGCAGAGGATCGTGTATTGACTATATATGCACGTCCGATCTATCGAAGATGACTAGTTATGAGAAACACCGACACCCCGAAATCTCAGAACACGATCTTATTGTTGCCGAGTTCCGTTTTATTATCCCCACAAAGCGCACCGAGTTGGTTCGCGTTAGAGATTTCAGAAATTTCAATGCAGATTGTTTCCAAGTTGATCTTCAAAATATTGATTGGAGCCCGATTTGTTCCTTGCAAACTGTTGGTGACAAAGTAACTTTTTTCACTGCCAATCTGATTGCTCTATATGATAAGCATGCCCCGTACGTAACTTTTATTGCCAAACCAAAACAACACCCATGGTCTACATTGCATGTAGAAGAACTTAAAAAATCTCGCAATCGTGCCTGGAGCAAGTGGAAGAAGTCGCAGAAGCCATTTGATCGAGCAGCTTATAATAAACTCCGTAATGAAGTTCAACAGGCAAACCGAAATGCTAAATCACAATATTATAGGAATAAAATAAACCAAGCGAAAGGATCTGCCGAAATGTGGAGATGTGTTGATGAACTAGGACTGAAATCGCGATCTGAAATGACTGCTCCACTACCACCAGACCTTGATGGCTTGAATAAGTACTTTGCTGGTGACGTTAATCCTACTCCCTTGTATGACACACGACCGACAGTTAGAATATCAACAGATGATCAATTTTATTTCACACATGTAGAGATGGACGATATTATCCAAGCAATCAGAACCACGCGAACGAATGCTCGGGGACCGGATGATGTTCCTATGCGCTTTTTGAAAGAATGCCTTCCCGTTATCTTGCCAGTTCTTGCCCACATCTTTGACTGCTCTCTGCAAACTGGGGTATTCCCGGCTCAATGGAAAGAGTCAATTGTAAGACCTATCCCAAAATGTTCCTTGCCTAAGGATTTTAGTGACTGGAGACCGATCAATATAACAAGTGCTATAGCTAAATGTCTTGAATCTGTCGTGTTGAAGCAAATACATGGCTTTGTATCAAATAAAAAACTTCTAGATCCGCTCCAATCAGGCTTCAGAAAAAATCATAGTACGCATACCGCTCTGATCAAAATCACAGATGACATTCGCGAAGCTATCGATAATGAAATGGTTACACTAATGATGGGCATTGACTTTTCGAGAGCATTTGATATGGTCAACATAAGCCTGTTCGTGATGAAACTGAAAAGCCTTGGTTTTTCTGACTCAGCATGTCAGTGGGTTCATTCTTTTTTGAGTGATCGAGCTCAAAGAGTTGTTTCGCCGGGTGGGAAATCGTCTACATTAGCCAGCAGAAATTCGGGCGTTCCTCAAGGAACTAAGGCCGGTCCTCCTTTCTTCTCGTTGAGTATAAGTGATCTTCCGGATGTACTGCAATACTGTTACCACCACTTCTACGCTGATGATGCTACTTTCTATTACTCTGGTTCTATCGGTGAGGTAGAAAGTATTGTACGTAAGGTGAACGAAGATGCTAAAAACGTTTACGAGTATGCCGTTTCGAATGGATTGAAAGTCAACGAACGCAAAACAGTAGCTTGTTGGTTCGGTTCTCCGGCGTTCATCAAACGTCTCAAAGCTCACCCACCTTCACCTGTTTGCGTAAATGGTCAAGTCATTCCATACAGTGATACGATTAAAATCCTAGGTGTCACACTTGACAGCAAATTAATGATGCAAGAACAGTGCAACGTTACTGCTCGCAAATCATTCGCAGCTCTGGCTAAATTGAGAAAATTCAAGGATAGTATACCACGTGACACTAAATTGATTCTTGTCAAGACACTCGTGTTCCCTTATCTTGACTACTGCGTAGGTCTTCTTTGGGATTTATCGGATCAACTTGTTGTGAAGCTGAGTAGATGTAAGAATGCAGCCCTCCGGTACGCAACTGGGCTTAAGAAGTTTGACCACATTACTCCAGCGTATGCGGAAAATCAAATCATGTCATTTTCGCAAAGACGCGTATATTTGAGCCTGTGTTTGTTAGCTAATATTTTAAAGTCAAGAGAGCCCGATTATCTCGCACAAAAGTTCAGTTTCCGTCCACCAGACAAAATTGGCTCCAAACGCACGTCCAATCTAGAATTAATGATCCGCTTTGCCCGTACATCCACGTTTGGAAACTCATTTACCATGTCAGTTTGTCGGGAGTGGAATAAAATCCCTTCCAAAATCCGTGAAAAGTTTTCCAAGCCGTGTTTCAAACTGCTGTTAGAGATTTATTTATCGGAAGGTGAAAATTGGAACTAGTCTCGTTGATCTAAATGTATTGACCTGTTATTATTACGGGGAGATGTATAGATGAAATTATCATCCCTAGTGCTACGTCTTCATTTTATGTATGTGATGACTTTATCTTAATTAGGTTAAGTTTAGCTTTAGTTTATTAGGTTTAGTATATTATATTTTTATATGAGTACTGCGCTGCAGTGGAATTTTGGATTCCTCGTGCAATCTATGTCACGTGAATATTTTTGTAACACGACGTTTATGTACGGACTATCATGGACCTCTGAGTCCCTAGTCAGCAATAAAGACATTCATTCATTCATTCATCTATTTAAATCCTCGCACTCATCTATCTAAGCTTGGTTATCGGTGAAATTATGGGTATTTGAAGCTAAATTAAAAGATGAATATTTCTTGAATTTTGTCATTTGAAATATCGTTCACAGTGCACGAGGACACCATTTAAGTTCTAGAAGCACATTCAGATACGGATTACAGGATACTTACTCCAAGATCGGTGAATTAATAGATAACTTCCACTTATTCGAGAAATTCGACAGAAAAAACGAAAAATATCTTGAATTACCTACATTTTTTAAGGAGAATTTATTTCTTAAGACGTTCAGTTTCCGGACAAATCAAACTTCCAAAAGGAATTTTCGAAAATCTCCCACTGGCAAATGGCGGGGATTTTGCTCATGCCATGCAGATTCACTGATGAATTTCGGAGCTCATTCAATGCTGTCAATCGCGTAAAACGTAAAACTATCAAACCCTTACAAAATCAAAATCAAAGCCCCCAAAGTAGTAGTTTGAGTATGATTTATTTAAAAGAGCCGTGGATACACAGTATTGAACGTTTGTAAAGAGATATTTTGGGTATGATACATAGAGTTCATGATGTATGTACGCGGATAATGCATCAAGGTTGGAAATTCTCAGATTTACGTGAATCTTGCAAACAGCGGTACATGCTTTGCGCTCAACTCGAGCGGGCTTTGAAATATTCAGAGCCATTATGTTGCGCCGGATGCCGGATCAAACCGACTCTCTAAAATGTGCTTGCTTCGAAACTCTATATGCTCAGATCTCTTTGTCCTCGACATCGAAAAGTTATCATCTTTTACTGTGATCTTATGTTTGGAATTGTACGAAAAACTGCTTGTATTCGAGATCGAAATCAAGATAGATGGTATACCGCTTCTTTGGCTGCCTTCGAGCTCAACTTGGATCTATCTACGTGCATAGGACCAAGCTAGGTGAAGAATATTATCATTGAATCTTCATTCAGTTTTCAATGATGATTTCATACCTTTTGGCTTGAGTTATGGTGATACTTTGATCCAAGTTTTTGATCTTGGGAACGACAAGTGAAGTGTAGAGAGTATGATAATATTTCTGATATCCTGAATAACGATCTAACGCTGCTCGAATATCCCAGACTGAAACGATCTGATGAAGAATGGAAGATTGCTTGGTTCGAGATGTTGTTGAAGCAGACTCTAGAGGACAGTCACATAATGAGAGATGTATATATTTTACTGTCAGTTATCGCAATAGTTTTCATCCTGTAATATATTTGGAAGAGATGGTGGATGTAAAAATTTGCAATCAAGTACCCATATCATGCAATTTGCATGGAATCACATAGACAGCTGATGTAAAGGTATGCAAACGATTTTTAGAGAATTTCTCCACTAAATTCATACAGGAAAAATTCGGGGAATATCAAGAATTTGTGGATGAATTAGCCCAGGAAGTACGATCGAGTGATGGCAAATTTACTTAACAGATTTAATTGAGTACTTCATTATCCGAAAAAGAATTCAAACACTTCAGTTGGAATTTTAATGAGTTTGAAGTTTTTTTTGACTTACTTGGAATCAGAAATTAGTATTGCGCGGAATACTTTTGAAAATCATAATGAATGAAGCAAGATTTTCCTGAAAAGTGAATATTTTCGTGAACCCGCCTGAGCAATAATTTCAGCTGCGATGTCCTGTTTTTTTCTTTAGACACTTTTAAAAGCTATCGCAGCTGTAGATCTGAGGGTTCTCATACTTTGCAAGCAGAGGGTATCCGATACAACTCTTAAACTGTGAGAGTTTGCAGATCAAAACTTGGAGACTCGAAAAGTTGAAGTTATTCCTCTCGTTATTTGGTGATCAAAGATTCAGAGATGCTCCGAACTTTGTGTATCTTATTTTTAAACTAGTGGAAAAGATGCAAAAGAGATAAGATGGTCTGTACTGAGTTCATGGAACTCGTTTTGCAGGATGAAAAAAGTTAACGACGTACCATCTCAATATGAAACACTGCTTGTAAGAACACTAAAATCTAAAAATTACATAGCTTGAGTTATTGTTGCAGATAAACAGTACAAGAAATAGACATCTTACGCTTGATCCTTACGTTTTCCTAGGTATCTGGTTGATCAGGTTAAACACCTCAAAGGGTGGATGAATTGGTGTCGTGGAAGCAGTAGTTGATGGTGCGGGCGTCGTTATCGGCAACAACGTGCAAGCTGCAATGCACAGATCGATCGAATTTAATTTTACGGGGAGCATGATTTATAGTCTCCGCTGACGGATTTTCTGCGGTTTCACAATGTGACCTTAATTTGATTATTTTGATGTGGTAATGGCGAGATGAACCGAATTCACGAGTTTCGGGACTCGCAGGCAATTCGAAGGCATTCCGAGTTTGGGTTGATTGCTCAGGAGTGAAGAAAGAGCGAGTTCTGGAAGGAACTTGTGTGGCAAGGAAAGATTATCTTTAGCGAGAGCAGGGCCCGGAAGTAAAAGGGGCTGTTGTGGCTGATAGCGAATAATGATCTCACCAGGAAGTACATACTGACAATTTTTATTGACTCTGACCATTTGGGCTTGCTCTTGCATTTTCCATCAATCTTATTACTGTCCTGTGCCTTACTTTCAAATTTTTGTTTCTGCCTGTATATTGCCTCGTGACTTCTCTAATTTGGCAAATCACCACTTTAAGCGTAAATTTTGTTATTGTAGCTCTGAAACTTGCTAGGAAGGAATGAACGATGCAATTAACGAAATGCCGACATTCATGAGGAAAAATTCATAAATGAGACCTATTCCTGGTTGCCATGTAGTATGAAATTAAGTGTTCAAGAGTCCGACATCCCTCTTGAGAATATGCGAAGTTTGTTCTGATAACTGTCGCTCGATAGCCACCTTGTTCAAGGAGTTATTGCTTAATATTTGCATAATGGAAATGTGCCTGTCCTTTAGAGCATCTCGTCTCAAATCGTGCGTCACAGGTTTTTTTCTTCTCTTCTTAAGCTTTCAGGCCCTTACTGGGCTCATGCAACTGACAGTGTGCTGTGTGTCATTGTTACTCGTATTTTGTAGGCCTTTACGTTGCTTACGATTTCTTCTTAGAGCGTACAGGTTCTTTCACAAGGCATCTCGGAACTCGTTTCGGATATGATTATCTCCGTCCGTTCAAGTGCAACTTAGGAAACGCTGTCTATCTCGGCCACTCCAACGGTGAGATGACATTGACATCTGTGGTCTTTTCATTGTATACTGTGAGGATTGGATCAGGTGAATCCTTCCTTTTCATCCTGAATTTGACCCCATGCAGTATCGGATTGAGCTTGCAAGACTACCCTAGTAGAAATCAATCCGGTGTAACCCTACTTGAATCCATGCACCGACCAGTATTGACTGGCCAGGGCCCGGCCAGTAGGCTGACGCTTGTGATGACCGGGTACTGACTGGATAGCCTGATTTGATCGCGAGAATTCCAGGACTGTGATTGTTTTTGTGTTGACTAGACAAAACTTAAGTAAAGCTACGGCTGAAATTTTTTGCGATGTTCTCGCAGATTATTTTCCTTTGACATTCGCCATGAATGTGGTGTGAATATTCCGGTACGTGAAGTGGTTGCTCACTCACTTGTAAACAAATTTTGAGGTTAGGAAACCGCATTATTGCAAAATTTATATATTATGAGTCTTGTGAGGCTAATCCTCGTGAGAAGCATCAGCGTCTCAAGATTTATAATATTAGCTTTGCTAGACAATAATTTTCTCATAGATTGATTTGGCAAGTATCAAAAGTTTTGTATATTCTCGTTAAATTACTCATATTTCTTTTCGATATCTCAAATCTCCCTACCTTACCAGATTCACCTTACCAAAGATATTCATTCGGAACTTGTGCGATTGTTGTGGTTTAATGTAGACTTTTTTTACTAAACTGAAAGATATCATAACCTCCAAAACTGTCTCACAAGTAGGCAGAAGATCACACGTTTTGGGACAATCTCGTTCTTGGTTAGTACGAAGATCTCACGATACCGTCGTAAGAACAGAAAAAACCACATTGAGAGAACCATGAGAAAATTCTGCTCGACGTACGTGAATTTATTTTTTAGCATAGGGCGACTAAAGCGCCACTTTTACTCCCGGCTGGGAACATAAAATTGGCGTTTATTCGCCCTAATGCCAAAAAATACCATACTTCCCTCGCTCGGCAGGCTGTTTTAAGGCACGGGGAATATTTTCCCCTCGTTGCACTCGAGGAAAAACCATCCCCGTGCCCCAAAACAGCCTAGCCTCGCATCGGGAGTAATATACTATAGGCTTACAAAAATACCGAAGTCTTATCAAAACTTATATTCTACTCTGAGTCTATGCACATCTTCTTTTTCGTTGCATAAGCTCAGTAGAATATGTATACCATTGTTGAACTCGCTCTGAATATCACAAACATATATATGTATACACATGTGAAATAAGTAATTCTGTTGATTTGTGATAGTTGGTATATAATGGATCAGCTGTTCCGATTCTAGCTGGCCAGTTCAACACTCGTATTGACAAGAGACAGACGTTGCTTATGATGAGCTGGTCTGTTCTCAAAATTTTTGTTCACATGTAAAAGATCCCTCTAAAATGTGAGCAATAATTTGATCTGATCGTAATTTGTGGTTAAAAAATTCATGTGATGGTTTGGTGCTTTGATTGTGAATTTACGTTGTGTAATATTTGTTGTGGAAATCCACTCCTGAAGAGGTCTACGAGCCCTGGTGGACGAAACGTCGAGAATAAACAGTTCTTTTTCATGGAAACTATACTTTTTCGACAATTTCCAAACCCAGTCCTTAAAGATCGAAAAAAGTACCCTACTTGTCGTATTTCTCAAGGACGAACAAACTACAATCATCGTTAACACGATCATATAGTCTGTCGACGGAGTTGCCGTAGACTTCCTCCCTATAGATATTTACGGAGATTACTACGAGCACTTGCCTCGAGTTTAGATGCGACAAATTTCACGAACTCACGCTGATGTGACTACAACTCACGAATGTATCTGTGCATAGTTTTCCAACTAATAAGCCGATCATTCTTGTGGAGGAATTGTTTTTCTAATAGTTTTATGCACATTTCAGTATCTTTCAATGTGCTTCATCTCATCAGAACTTGTTTCAAGGTCTTTTAATGATTGTTTCATCCATATCAGTCGACCCTTTGATGCATATTAATACAATTGGAACAGCTAAGAATTTATATACCGACATGAGATTTGGATCTGCTAAGGAAGAGATTAGTGATTGGAGATCATAGTCTATTCGGAATAATTCTTGTGGTAGCTGATATCCAAGTAAGAATCATCTCGTGGTAAGCATCCCCTACAGCCGAAATTCATCCTAAGTCGCTTATTATTGCCAACGTAAACCCCGGATAGGGTTTGAGAGGTTGAATGAGGAAAGAGCTTATTATGCTTTCAAATACAAGTTTCATCACGACTCCTTCAAACTATGGAAATATATTCGATCAGTCTTTGCTTATTCTTGATATTTCTTACGTATTATCAAATTCTAATTTACTATCAAATGTTACCCCAAGATCTTGGAAATCACATAATGGGAGATCTGAACGCGGATTTGTCAGACACTGCTCACCCTGACACCAAGACACTGACTGCACTGACAGAAGAACTTGCCTTGCAGATAGTGCAGCACGGCCCGTCTCATCAACATACCCCCAATACATCTCATACATGGATTGATCACATTTATGTAGATGACAATGACATCATCACTGACTTTTAAAACAGAGTCCTGCCCAGTTTCGGCAAGCACTCGGTTATTGACGTCACCATCAACGTCTTTACTCCCACTCCGCCAGAAAATTCCTTCACCTACAAGGATTTTCGCAACATCACTCCGGAGACATTGAATGACCGGTTGCTTCGCTGTGACTGGACAGCTCTTGAAAATGCCGAAACCAGTTTGGAAGATGCAATTCACTGCTTGAATAAAGATTTACAGACCGTTATAGATGAATTAGCACCTCAAAAAACTATCAATCCACGTAAAAATGATGCTCCTTGGATTAGTCCTGAGCTGAGGGTACTCATGAATAAGCGAGACGCGACGCGCAGGCGCGCCAGCGCTGGGAACGGACTCAACGTAACCAGCGCAAGTGTCCTGAGCTTCAAAATGAGTACTTTCGGCTTAGTGAAGAGGTTGACTTACGCATCGAACAAGAGCATAACTCCTTCATTCAAACCCAGTTTTCAGACGCTCTTGATCAGAAGAAGAACATTTGGAAGGAGATGCGTAATCTCGGCTACTTGCCTATGAGCAAAGTGGAGGAACTTCATGGTTTCACACCGGATGCGTTGAACGCACACTTTGCGGGAGTTTCCGTTTCGCCCCACGAAAATATTAATGAAGCAATGGACAATATTGACTCGGCACCGGAGGAGGGGTTCAAATTCAAGCCCACAAATTTCACCGATGTAGTCCTTGCTATCAAACATTCCTCCTCACAGGCCTGTGGAGCGGATAGAATACCCCAAAGCGTGATCGCGAAAGCGCTTCCGGCTATTGGTGATCTAATAGTACATATTTTCAACTCCTCTTTCGCTCATGGCATCTTTCGCGAGGCTTGGAAGCAAGGGCAGCTGATCGTTTTAAAGAAGACTGCCGCTCCATCAACGGTCTCGGACTTCCGTCCTATAGCGCTGCTGTGTTTCCTCTCCAAGGTTCTGGGAAAAATCGCACACGACCAAATCACGGAGTTTTTGAAGAACGAGAAGATACTTGATCGCTTCCAGACTGGTTTCAGGCAACTCCATAGCACCCAGACAGCTTTATTGAAATTGACCGACGACATCAGAGTAGGTATTGACAGGAAGAAGATCACTCTGCTCCTACTATTCGATTTTAGTAAAGCTTTTGACACAATCTCACCATCGGAGCTGTTGAGACAGCTACGACATCTTGGCTTCTCAAGATCGGCACTCCTGTGGATAAAATCATATTTACAGAGTCGCACCCAACAAATTACTTCTAAAGTAGGCAAATCTGATTGGCTCGAAACCAATCTGGGTGTTCCACAGGGGTTCGTCCTTGGGCTTCTCCTCTCCAGCTTGTATGTGAATGACTTGGCTGGTTTGCTAGACGGAAAGTCGGTACATCATCTATTCTATGCGGATGACCTCCAAATTTATCTCCAAATCGAGAAAAATAAGATCAGAGAAGGCATTGCTCGGCTGGGCGAAATAGGACGACTAATTGCCGAGTGGGCCAGAAGTTCCGGCCTGTGTCTCAATGCTGGCAAGACCAAGGCAATCTACTTCAGTTTGGAGAGGAATATCAAATATCTGAAGAAAATGAACTTGCCAGGGGTTGAGATACAGGAGGTAAAGTTCATCCCGTCCAGTGATACGGTCGTGAGTCTTGGTGTTACACTTGATAGTGAATTGACGTGGAAACCGCACATTGACCAAGTAACCAAGAAAGTCAACATAGCCCTATACGGTCTGCGGTTTTTTAGGGCATGTATCACCAGACCTCTCCGAATTCGCCCAGTCAAGTCAATGGTTCAACCGCACTTAGATTATTGCAAGGTCGTGTACCTCGACGCCACGGACGAACAGCGGCAACGGATACAGGGACTAAGCAATTCATGTGTGAGATATATATTTGATCTTAGGAGAGACGAGCACATCACCCCATTTGGGGAGCGTTTGGGTTGGTTACGTACTGATTCGCGGAGAATGTACTTCGCAGCTCTCTTGATGCATAAAATCATGCACTTAGGAGAACCTGGCTACCTAGCTGCGATGTTTACCACGTACCAATCCGAACGCCCCGCACGGGGTGATTTAGAAGAGCGGGTACTCAAAGTTCCCAACATGAGACTTGAATATGGAAGAAGATCTTTCCAGGTCCAATGTGCTCACTTGTGGAACTTTTTCCCTCCGGGCTTTCGGCAGCTTGGAAATATTTTATTATTCAAAGAGTCTTCAAAAGACTTCCTGTTAACGCAGTCTTCCCAGAGGATTGATGTAGAGAAAAGGCATTATTTTAATCTTCAAACTGTGATAAGCATGAGCCCGTTTTAATTGATAATTTCTACTTCAGAAAAATTATGCGTGGCTTTCTCGCTACCGAACTGAGACTCCTGTGATATTACTGTGGGCACATGTATTTTTCATATGTCTTCCCAAACGTTGAATGTTTCTCTTTCCTTAATCGTTCTTGTGAAGACTGATGTATGTATATGAAAACGTGACTTTTTCTTCCTTTTCTTTTTCATGACTTCTATGCATCTTACAATGCCTCAAGATGACTAGTCACTTCCTGTGATAATTCTAATAGCCTCGACCAAATTGACAATTTTTTTATAAATTCAATGTATTCATCATGTAAGAGTGACATATGTCCATATGCTACTGTATTTTTGTATTTTGCCCTTGGGCGAATGGAGGTTATCCATCCATTCATTCATCATTTAATTTTCTCAATTGATGATCTTTCAGAGAGTAGTTAAACTGGGAGGTTGAATTTTTTATCGAGTAGAAGGACATAGCTTTACACTTACTTTCACTGAATCCCATTCCTAAAACGTCTCCTCACTCAACTAAATCATCAACCGAGTAAGGAGGAGAGCAAGAGCCAATGGAGAACAAAATCCGCCTGCTCTTTCATTAATCTCTGCTGTTCAAATATATCGTGTGAAGAATTCCGTGCGAAGTGGGGCATTCAATCATGCTTCGCCGGCAAAAAACTGATCTGAACCCAACCCTAGGCCCCGGTTTGAGGTCTCGGTCAAATATATTCTACGTACACTGGGAGAGAGTTCTGCCGTGCGAATGAAACGCTGGAATTGTTTTTCACGCCAAAAGATACACAAAAAAATCGTAGTCCGGTTCGTGAGACATTCAGTCCCGAAGATGGTGTTCGGTAGGAGAACAATGTGAACTATTTGAGCAGCTATACGACTTCCCCAGAACTTCATTCACTCCGTTTGGAAGCTAGGACGGTCAAACCAATTTACATAACTCATATTTTTTGTGTTCCAGTGATTTTAGCTTCCATCTGGCTGAATTATTCGTGAAACTGGCAAATGTGGCGAAGGATCGTGCTGCATTTGTAGCCTACACTGATCCCAAAAATTGGAGCAAGGCTGCTCCTATACGCAAGGAATTTCGGGAGATGGTCTCCTGTCCTGGAGACGTAAGCGCGTTACTTATAGATTTCAGATACTACGAGTGCCAAGATCAGGGTAAACTGGAAGCTCAGTGGCACAAATTACAACGAACATTGTGACTTGACTCGTCCGTGCTGTATATCATTTTTGAACTCGTCAACAAAATTAGTAGCTCGAAAAACTGTCTTGCCTTCAGTGATGGCCTGCAACTATCCATTACACCAACCATACCACTCGCAATGATGGGCAGAAGAAATTAGAGACAGCTTTGCATCAGGTCAACTCATGTGCGAGATCGTATTTTGAGATGGAACTTGCTCAAGTACAGCCTCGTGTGTTGAGTAGGACGATCTTCGTGTAGAATCCTATGCCCCTAACAGTGAGAGAAATAGTTATGAGGGATCGAAAAAATTATCTCGGTCTAGAAAAGAGGACCCGTTATTTACTACCGCTCAAAAGTATGAGCTCGTCAAGAAAGGACCCCGCCATAAATGATAGGATTTTGGCTTTCAGCGAATTTGACCGAATCGGCAATCAATCGATAGAGCTCGACGTGCTGAGCAAAAGTCTTCATAGCCGCTAAACCTGAAAAATTCTCGTTTTCGAGTGATTTGGCACCAAAACTGGTTTAATTTTGATTTGAACAACATAGCCCAGGAACCAAAAGCTTTCTCAGATTGGGACAGAAATCAAATTCGGTGAGTGTACGTATAAATCCTTGACGCCAGACGATGAAACTACTTGAAGGGGCGTTAATCCTCACAATTTAAGAGCAAAGAAAGAATATTCGTGCTCGACTGCAAGTCCTCCGATGGAATAGTATTATCGACAATGACTTTACATGTATTGTCGGTTTGTCAGTATTATAATTGCATCGTGCTTCATTTTCTTTGAGAATCAAGCTCCAGATTAATCATACCGTCAACCGGGGTAACTTTGGAACGCGGGGGGTAACTTTGGAACAACCCATTAAAGAGTGGTTACCACGCACAGTCGGCTAGGCAAATGATCTTGAGACTTCAATACCAATTCCCCCCACTTGGGGCACGCATAAACAATGTTTTGCACCGGCACGAAGGCCTCCAACTGCTTTTAATCCGTTTATAAGCTGACCTCTTCAAAAGTACGTTTTCAATCCAACAAACAGTCTCTCAGGAAAAGTGGTGTAGTTTCGACTTTATCAGATCGAATCAAAGGTAGCTGAGTTCTATTTCACTTGTCTGTACACATATCTGGATAAATCCGTTGTTACATTGGAGTAATTTCACAAAGTTTCAATTTTCTAGAGTGGAAACTGATAAGTACGTATTTTTTTGAGAAACTAGGGTCACTTTGGAACACTTGTTCATGTACTTTCAATCATTTTCCAAGATCTATATCACCATCATATTCTACTTACTTGAGTAGTCGTCGATGAGAGCTTAAAAACGAGCCAAAGAACGTCTCATTCCGCCCCACGGAAGCCTAGTTATGGCAGTTTTTGTCAGAAACCGATTGTGGAGGTATTTTTCTCCCCGAGAGTTAGCCGTGGTGCAGACAGTGAGGTAAGCTGAAGGTGTCTATGCTCGCTTGTAGAAGTTGGATTCCACCAAATGGACTTTTACAATGGGTCAATGGAAAGCTAAGACACTCAGCTTTCGATTACTGATGTAGAAAATTGATTGCATGACCTAGTATACAAATTAATTGATGAATAAATAATGATAACAATTTCTATTTCAAAGTTACCCCAGTCCGTGTCTAACTTTGGAACACGACTTTCAGCGCTCTTTGCTCCAACCAGAGATGTCCAAATGGACCTTATAAAGGACCGCTATCGAAAGCTGAAACTGTAAGTTTCCGATTGACTACAGATACAGTGCACTTCTGATGTGAGGCGTTCAAGTTTTGCGAGGTTTAAAGAAATAAATGCAATTTTTGTTCCAAAGTTACCCCGGTTGACGGTAGTTCAATTATAAGTCTGACTATACCGTGATTTGTCTTGTTCACTGATTCCCTCGCTTTGATACATTATTTGACACGTAAAGTCGCATGGATGAGACTTGAATGTGTCTGAGGAAGGAGATACTCTGATTTTGGATTCATTTAAACAGTGAATTTTTTGCGGCCGAAATTAGCAATTCAATATAAATTCTATATCACATAATCAATCCAATCATCTGAGTGTGAATATCGGGATCCTTCAGTTTTCCCCTTGGAAAAATGCTCTTTTTAGGAAAATACAGAATTTTAAAGTACCTCTTTTTGCATGAAAACAGCAAAGTTAGATCACCGATCACTTTGCATCGAAATGGTGTACACTCCATCCTCACTCCCAAAGGAGAGCGCTCCCGCAGATCCAGCTTCTATACATTACACATGTATTGAGAAGCGAGAATGGGCGATAGCACTATACAGTCATACCGAAACGTATTGTCCTGAGATGCAAATAGCTACCCGTTAATGTTGGTGCCACAGACACAAATGTACTTCACATAAGAAAGTAATGCAAAGGGGGTATTGGTCGCTCTAGAGACTCATATTTAGACGTTCCTTGTGTTCTTCTAGCCATTTGAAGTCGAGCAGAGCTTTCGCCTGGTCTACGCTGCCTTTTGCTCCCAGTGCGTCAATGTGCAGAATACGGGAAGTACCCCATTACCAGTATCAAATTCATGGGTATTTGCGATTAGTTGAGCGTTTGTACGTAAATGTAGAGGCTTTATCTCACATACGGTGTTGAAGCTGAAATTCGAGTACTGCACGTTTCTTGCAGCCGAACACAATAGATGAATTCTGAGCAACCTTCGAGAGCATACATCTGAAATTTGCTCGAGGTATCCACTGTCACATCTATCAAAGCATCGCTTCAATTATGAATAATTCCCCTAGCAAAAAGTTAGTATTCGTGACGGCAGCAGAATGAAACGAGATTGAGTAGATCATTCACATCAAATTGGAAATTTTTCTGGAAATACTTTCGCATTCAAATCAAGCTCTAGAATGATGATGGTCTAGAAACGTGAATGAATTTCCCTGGATTTTTCAGGGGAAGGTTATCTTAATCCAAATTTTTTTGGATACCATGAAAGAATGGGAGTAAGATATATATTATTGCAATGCTTCAGGTGGGAAATTGAAGGAAAATTCTTGCTGTTTTTCCAAAAACTTTTCACCCGAAACCTTCTTCTCTTTGGAATTTTGGAATGACGATCAATTTCAATAAGATACTTAGCTTCAAATGGCACAGAGATTCAGTGACCTACCCAAATTCCATTCCCTTTCTCTCACCTCATCAACTTGGCGAGTAAGAATTCCATACGTTATCAGATGATTTTCAGCTATTATGAGTGATTTCAGTTCAATTACGCCCTCTAGATGGTATTTCTACGATCTATCAACAATCTCACAATATGCTGATGAATGAAACTCCGTTGAACGTATGTTGTCATAGAAATCCTCGATTGAACTAGATTTACAGTAATGGGCGTATGGCATATTTCGATTCTGAGATCAACCTTACCGAATTCTCAGTGAGATTTCGTGCAAACTGGCACGTGAAACTTTCTTGAAAGAGCACCTTGTAGATGATTTCAAACCAAGATATGGAATTGGTGAAATATCGTATCGTCGAAGTATTACACAAATCGATAATGCTAGCCAAGCAATTGATTGTTCCGCCAGGATTGCATTCCCAGCACAAAATTCAAGGGTCACCTATGTCAGTTCAAATTATTCCAGAGAAAATTCGGAGAAGAAACAAGATTTAAAATTGATTGGCATGTACTCAGAATGAAAGCGGAGGCCTTGTGCAATAAACTATGATATTCATATCGTCGGTCGTCTTGAGAATCTGATCGACTACAAAATCCACGTCAAGTGATATGAGGATTGAGGGCATGTTTGTTTGGCTCGGTCTTTGCGTCATTCTCAACAAAAGCAACTGCATGGAACCATATGACTCCTTTGAAACATGGATGTTGAATGTTCAAAAGGTCTGAGCTGCAAGATCCTTCAAAATTTTTTAAAGTTATTTTGCCGTCATATCTGTGCTGATCACTGAATTCTGGGTCGTGTTGAAATTTTCAGGCAAACAAGCAGGAAATGTTAATCATTCCTTCAATCCAATATTTGTGATTATTAAAATTTTTGAAAGAGTGAGAGACAGTGGTCCTTTCCGGTAAGCTGAAGGGAATTCTGTGTGCTGAGCTGCTGAGCTGCACGAGAAAGCAAGTTATCGTAACTTTGCAAGTATCATATCTCACTCACCGAAACTACCAAGTACCGGAATGATACTCACTGAAACAGTAGCAAAGCTTACACACTTTTGGAAAAGATATTACACAATCTTGGGGCCGCAATCAAAACTTTGAAGATCCAAGAGAGAGTCTCTCTTTCCTGGTGGCAACATTTTTCCACGGGTACCAATAATTTATTCAGTGACTGTTCGGTGCAGGGGAAACAAACGATCCTAACTCGCTTTTCTTCCTCGGAAAACTTTTACGAAACAGTTTTCTTTTTGCTCGGTGTGGCACTGTAGGCTGCAACTACGGTGGTATGGAGGCAGTAGTACCAGACGAAACTAAGATGATGAAAAAAACACAGGGCAAGTACCGCGTGAAAGTCGATCCGCTATTTAATTTGGAGATAAGCGGATAATCTCGGCATTGTCCTGAGATACTCGGCCATGCAACAGTTCTAGGAACAAATGATGCCCCGACGCGCAAATTCTAGCGAAATCTGAAACTTTCTTGCGCTCGTTTTAATCTGTGAGTAACGAGCATTCAAAACTCACTCTGTACATTGCTTATAGTTCCCAGCTTAGCTGCTACGCATAACGGCGGGAATTCCAGAGCATTTAGAGGACGTTTTCGTCGGTAGTTAGCTCTAGGTGCCTACGTGTACGTAAACTCAACTTGTGGAGCGCGAAAGCCAGCTTTGACTACTTTTATAATGCTCATGATAAGCGTGATAAAAATCTAGATTGGCAAGTACCATCTCATTAAAAACATCAAATATTTGATTTAACGCATGCCAGAGTATTTTTCAGAGAAAGGGATCAAACTCAATCACATTCCGTTTTGACACGAGATGGTTTTGTCACATGCAAAGACATGCGACACCACCTCGATTCTGAGTCAACATATTGTGAGATTGGTGACGTGAATGATCGATACAACAAATTCCCATGCCATCATGACGATTGACACCGTCGCATTCGTAGTCAAGATTGAATGCCTCTTCTACGCAGCCAAGTCTATCGTACCCAACAGACAGAAAAGGCGACATTTCTAGAGCCTTGCTCATCTCCAATTTTGCGCTAATACGTAGAGTTGAAAAGTGGAACCCGATCGAACCTCAAGTCCAAGTTTGGTCGAAGGAAATAATTTCTAGCAAACTTTTCCCCTGAGGTATCGACTTTAGTGTCCATGAAGTGTGAAATCCACGAGAAACGATGAACAAGTAGTACGAGTACGCGCATAGTCAGACTTGGACCGAACGAGTTAATAACGGGATGTAGTTTGAACAGGATGAGCTAATTAACTGCTGTATCTCGTCCATCTTTTGTCACGATAAATTTTCGCGGATAGGTATAGCATAGTTGATGGCACAATCGACTCGTTTGCGCGATTGAAATGAGTCTCGGAAGAGCATTGTTGACTAGCGTAAACGAGCCCAAGCGATAGGGAAGCAGTAGCGATAATCAAATTTGAGAATGAGCTGCAATTGTCTGTCTATCGAGATTCATTGGCTCACGCGAATGCTAATGAACTTTGGCTCGTTACAATAGCGGAACTTTTGCAAATTTACGTGTCCGCACACTCGTGCGGACTTGCGATTTGCGAACATATTTTCGAACGACGTGTTGGCAGATAGTGTTTAAGTGAATAATATATTGAGTATGATTGAATTTTGTACTTGTAATCAGATTGAAAAATTCAGAATAGTATATGAATAATGAAAAAAGATCGTAAATTTCTCCCCATTATTATTATTAATTTTTTTTTTTTTAACATTTTAATGCTATCTACAATACATACAGTGTATCGTGTTACCATAGTGCTACAGTGGTGGCGCTGCGCTGCTGGTTTAAACTCGTGTATGAATCTGATACCTATCTAATATCTCTATATGAATTGCAAAACATAACTTGTTCCAAACGCTGACTGGCGGTGAGTTTATTGCCGTGAGGTAGAATACTCTTCCACATTCGATTCGGATAAAATTTGATATGTGATTAATAATGTGTAACCTGTGGTTTTGATGGTGAGAATTGATTTTCTATTTGATACGATCAATTGAAAGTTTGTAAAATGTTTCAATTCAATATTTTTATCTTAGGAATATTTCCTGTTCATTTAATCCTATCCTGCGAGACAAAGGGATTATGGTTCCGAAATTTAGGGAAAAGTATCAATTCCTATTGACATTATGGATAAATTTGAGCATTTCTGGCGAATGAGAGTGCTATTCCAAAATTACAGCCAACAACATTGGCATGGCCTGCGTGAGCCTGTGTTAGAAAGCGATAAGTACAGGTATCATTCAAATGCTCAAGTTTTTGCTCCATACATCTCCAAAATTCACAAATATTTACGAAATAAAAATTCCCACATCTTCAAAATTAATTGAAACACGGTGTTCTCCTCAACAAGCCTAAGGAATAGATTCCAGTTTTTGTTCAAATTACTCTTTTTTTTATTTTGTGTCTATGTTCGACCTTGAAAATATGAACTCCGAAGGTACAATAGATGGAAATCTAATCATATCACTTTCATGCCAACAGGAAATGGCAAACTTTGAAAATGTATTTCAGCAACGGCCTACCCTCGTATGATATTTACGGAAAGACGATAGAATTCTATCTACTCATGAATTTAACATGAGTTGGAGTATTATATAGCGAAGAACGAGAAGATACGATGGAATACGTGACAGACTTTCACAGAGAATAGGATAAAGGATAGGATAGATACATGTACCAAGAGATGGTGACCTAAATGCAAACAAATCCGCCTCTGCTAGCGAGCTACTACATAGGGAAATTGAAACCCCAGAGCTACAGACGTGAAATTAATAAGACTTACGGATCGCTGATTCTCAATTCGCCTGTGGCTTATGAAATGTTGAAATTATCTCGACGAAATCTAGTTTGCAACCTTTGCAGCCTGAGAATGAAGGATCCAAGCTTTTATGAGTGAAACCACGTTTAGAAAAGAATTTCTAAATGATTTCCTACAATACTGTCGAGTTTGTATAAAAAATTAAGTGGTTTCCGAGAGCTTGAGTGACCGCTCCAAGTCATGGATGATTACATTTGAAGTCTTGGCACTATATTCACAAGGCCAAATACTCGTAGAAGTTGAGATTTTTTCAAGAATTTGAATTGATCATATCAGATGATTTAGAAATAGCAAAGTTTAACTCGAGTCTGTACCAAGTCCCTCGAATTCACTTTTTGATTCTTCATCCTTTAAATTTTATAGTTTTTATTTCTAATTCTATCAACTCATATTTCATAACACATAATCCTTAATGGATTAGATCTGAATATTGGGAAATGCAAGTCCATGTCAATTAGTCATAGTCTTTTTCCTAGTCATTTCAACCATATGATATACAATCAAACTTTACTTTTGACAGTCAACTTGATTTTGGTGCTCATATTAGTAAGTCCGTCTCTAAAGCTTTCAAGAATCTTGGTTTCATTGTTCGGAATACACGGGGCTTTTGTCATCCTCAATCTTTATTACATTTATACAAGAGTATCTTTATTCTATCCCCCACTTATGCATCCATCATCTGGGATTCGCATTTAGAATACCGTATGCATGAACTTGAATCAGTGCAAAGAAAATTTCTTAGAAATCTGGCTTTCAGATCAGAATCACCGATGGATGAATTTGATCATGATTTCAGTGACATTTCTCGAGTACACAGCATATGCACTATCAAATCTCTTCATCATTTCAAAGATATTGCTTTTGTGTGGAACAACCTAATTGGATAGGTGCAATGCCCATTTGTTACCTCTCTTTTCCAAGCTAGAACAAGTCCATATCATACTAGGGACCCTACGCTTTTAGTTGTTGATCCCTTTAGTAGTAATTGGAATTTTAACTCTGTTGTCGCTAGACTTAGGCGTAGATAGGTGATATTAGACGAAAAAGTATGTACCTGCCATTCAAACGTGCTACTATGAGAAATGTTTTCACATACTACTGACATATTTTTCTATTCTCGTTACCATGATATTAATTTAATGATAAACATATGAATTTATCCCTTGAGTCATTTTTATTTTTCATTCGCAGTGTAAGTTATCCTAGCGCTTCTTGAACTGTTTTTGTAAGAATTTTATAAAAGGTCAATTTTTCCGCCATATTGTTTGAATAAATAAATAAAAAACACGAGGGTTGCAGGCTATGTAATGATGACTATTTTATATTTCCCTCTCACTCAATTCCGATCATATCGCAGTCGCTAGCCGCAACAATTTACAAGTCATCTTATTCCAGCAACAGAATCGACTTCTGAATTTCACACACATGGATTTCTCGCATGATTGAACAACTGGGTCCTTGTCAAGATGCTCACATCGAGATTTCTGTCGTTTCTCATAAAAGCATCTGACGGACAAGGGGATCAATTCCACAACGATGAATTCAGACCCAGCAATGTATGGAAAAGGCATTGTAGTCGCTTATTTGTTCTCTTTCCAAGCACATGCATTTCTATAGATGTTGTTCTCATATAAAGCTCAAAATCCATTGACGCTCCATATGCGGAAGGTTGAAATTTTCCTTCTTCTCTATCCCAAGCAGCTTTCCCTTTTGTGAATGATCCTGTCCACCTTTACGACGAATCTTTTGCAAACCTTTGCAAAAAAGTAACCGCTGAAAGCGGATAAAAGGTGCGGCAAGCCAATGAGATATTGTGTACTTTTCTAAGGGTCTGACATATACAAGTCTTGTAGAGGCTCGACCGGAATGTGCTTTCGCACTCGAATTTCCCGCGTCGCAAGACATTAGTTTCACTTTTCGTAGCTTCCTACATTGCGGCATACTCATGTCCTTAGCATACACAGTCGAGCCAAATAGACGTGGCATCTCTTGAAGGAGCAGCGAGATACGTCATGTTAAAAAAAAAAAAAAAAATGTGCGACCTAGCTTCAATTGTATTCTGGGAAGCCACGACAAAAATGTGCATCCTTTACTCAACTGCTTGGTGCGGCAGAAGGGTGCAATGAGTTTCTGCAAAACTTTTAACTATCGAGCTTCGGATAAGAAGGAAAATTTTTTTCATCGCACACATCTAGAATGAGTTTCGTATGATTGTTAGACCTTGAAAACATGTGAAAAAGTGATGCTACACGGAAAAACTGTAAGTCGAACAGGATGACTAGAGCTTGTCGTCTTCTCCGACTAGCAGGTAGTCTGCAGAGAGGACATGAATAATCCGCAAAGGGTACGAGTCAGGTACGCTCCGGCGACTCTTCGCTAGTCGAACAGGCTGACTAGTGAAGACAGTTAGAGCGACCATGCGATTGGTAAGGGCGTGATAATTTGCAATTGCTCATACTTTCTACATCTCATCTTAATGGACCCTTTCCAATATAATCTATCAGCCAGCTATAGGTTAATCTGTAGCAAGATCGAGGTCGGCACGAAATTTTTTGCAATCGATTTGTCTTGATTTGCTGATTACGAATATCTGGTTTTTAGTCCGGAAATCTGGGGAGATTTTTGTTATCAATAAAATACTGCAAAATTTATGTTTAATGTGCATAAATTGAGAAGTTCTGGTATTCTGTCATCTGAGCAATCTCTATAGCTACAGTAAATTCTTTCACAAAACCGAGTTACAGCGACATATGAGGGCTATAATCATAGTCAAAGCCAGGCACACCTCTGAATCGAAGATTTTTCGAAGATATAATCATAGCAGATGAATGTATGATTTTATCAGAATTTTTGAGGGTTAGGCATTTATGGTACAGCACTACCAATTTTAAAAGAAGCAAGAGTTCGCACGCAAAACACTCAAAAATCGGCGAACCAGAACACGTTTCAGCAAAAGTGAATGAAATACGTCTTGGATGATGGAAGATACTATATGATACCACTGAATATCCGTGGAATACTGGAGTCACACAAAAATTAAAAGTTTCGCGGAAATCCTTATATGTTACCGCGAGAGCCCAAAATCCGTGATTGCCGAGCATTCACTAGTGAATCCTGAAATTTACTGGTCAAGTCCAGTGAATGTTGACGTTCGCTAGTGAAAGCCCAAAATTCGTAGCTAATGTCGTCGCTCAAGCCGTAATGAGAGGTGCTACCTGCAAGCTCGCGTCAGATGGCGCTGGGGTCTAGCGCAAGAGTGGCACCACTAATACAACCACACATAGAGTTGTGTAGGTAATCAGTGTGCGAATACGTGAGTTGGGCCTTGCGCCGCCGTACTTGCGTGACCTCGTGGCTTGCCTGTATGTAAGTCAGAGTTCTTCTTTGCGAAGAGAGCTTATTTCAAGCGCCACTCACGCATTCGCACATGCACGCAAAAAAGTCTGCGGTGGCTACAGCCATCGCCTGCACGCTGCTCAAGAGGAGCGACCGAGGGACCCTCGTGAGTGTGCCGCGCGCTGGTCGTGAGCAGCACCGCGACGCTCGAATTTACCTGATTTTGGAAGGGATGGTCCTTCGCAGCGCCTAGGTGTTCCTCTTTTCATGCACCCGAGCGACGAAGAAGCAGGATTTTTCGCATCGGGCCGGCTCGATGATTCACCGATGATGGTTTTTGCGTGTGGATTCACACATGCTCTAAAATAGATAGTGTGAGTGGTGCCACCCTTGCGCTAGACCCCAGCGCCATCTGACGCGAGCTTGCAGGTAGCACCTCTCATTCGAGCTTTCACTAGTGATTGTCAGCATTTGTGGGTCATTGGCTAGTGGAAGTCGGAAATCGGAAGTGTTGGGGAACGGAAATCGGAAAAAATGTCTGACAAGACATTTTATTATCTCAAGTTTTTGAGTCAGCTGGGAGTAAGCAAAAGTCGAGGTATTGTGTTCAATGTATGGCTCCTTCATTCATTATCCATCAGATGAGAAGCTGTGAGTAAAATGTCTTGTCAAACTTTTGTCGATCTGTGGAATTTTGCATAAAGAACAGATGCTGAAAACAAAAGTTAAATAACATAAAAAATGATCGCGGAAGCTACTTCAAAAACTACTCATTACAACAGTTTATATTTTTATTTCGAATTACACAATAACTCCTGAGTTTCGCAATTACATCTATTTGTAGTTCACTTAGTTTCACAGTTGTACTTCGTCATTTCTCGTCCATTGGTTGGTAAAATCTACGATGCTGCTCACCATACGCTAATTGCTGCTGCGATCTGAAATTCCCCAGCGCAAACTTCAAATTGATTTCTCGTGGAAAGAGTCTGCAGAGTAACAACTTTTGTACCGATCTTATGGAATTGATCATCTCAGACGTTTATGACAATTTAGTGTACTACAAATATATGTTATTGCAAAACTAAGAAATTATCGTGTGATTCAAGATGCCATAGAAGTTTAAGCTGTTGTAATGAGTAGTTTTTGAAGTAGCTTCAGCGATAATTTTTTATGTCATTCAACTTATGGTTTTAACAGCTATTCTTCATGCGGCATTTCCTCGGGTATTTCACAGATCGACAAATATTTGACAAGACATTTTACTCACAACTTCTCATCTGATGGATAATGAATGAAGGAGCCATACATTGAACACAATAGATCGTTTTTTGCTTACTCCCAGCTGACTTGAAAATTTGAGATAATAAGATGTCAGACATTTTATCCGATTTCCATTCCCCAACACTCCCGATTTCCGATTTCCACTGGCCAATGCCCCACAAATACTGACAATCACTAGTGAAAGCTCGAATTACGGCTTGAGCGACGACATTAGCTACGAATTTTGGGCTTTCACTAGCGAACGTCAGCATTCGCTGGAATTGAACAGTAAACTTAGGATTCACTAGTGAATTCCCGGCAATCACGGATTTCGGGCTCTCGCGGTAATACATACACACCGAAAAGAAAGAGTGTGATAATTTTCACTTTCAATTTTTTGACACTCTTTCACTCAGACTTTCGCGAAAGTATTATCGTTGTACGTAAAATTGAAATGGGCATCACTTTGTCATTTCGATAGATCTGAGGGAACAAAGAATCTGCGCGGCTCCGGATAAGTCGTAGATGGACAATCTGCGTTCAGAGATTCAACTAAGAGATATCATTAATCATAGAATTGTCGTGGGAATTCTCCAAATCTATTCACACAGCTAACATTTTGTTTGTAATAGCGCCCTCGTCAGCTAACTTGAGGAAGGCAACCATATCCTGGTCGTAAGTTTAAATCCTACTATGAAGGTGAGAATAAATCACATCACACCCAAGAATGAAAGTTATCAAACAGTGCCTTCAAGTCTTGCTATAGAATGATGGATTTGAATCTCAATTCATCTTTACTACGGATAAGGGATCCACGAACACGGAAATCACGAGTACCGAAACCGCGAATACCGAAATTAGCGTGTATCAAAATTCTACGCAAGATAACTGCGACCTCAGAAATCTAAGCGTGGCCACAAGAACAATAGCTGAGGAAATCTCTACTTTTTCTTGATCAAAATGATCACGAAATAATTTTCTTTGGTATAGAGGAGTGAAAATGTTCGCTGTCGGAGTGCGAGATCGTTACATGAAATCCGCAAATTTTTGCGTTGATGCAGAAAATTGGTACGATTATTATCAGATTGTACAGTTAGAATATCTTCTAACTGTACAACAACCAGCTCAGAATATCTTATCGTCATCAAGATACAAAAACTTTTCCTCACTGAATTGAAACTTTGACTCAAATGTATCCCATGGTATTCTGGTTGATACTCGCATATATACCCAGTGTATCCAGTGTAAAATCAACCGCACCCAGACACCATGAAACAAATTGAACTAACAGCTGATTTGAATAGGTTACGAAGCATGCTAAACATAACAAGCTCGAACAGAGTTAGGGTTGTGTAGAACGAGCAGTGCAGATGACGCCGTTCGCCAGCTCCTCACGGGGAACCGTCACCGTCTTGCTTTATTTCCGCGCTGGCTGGAAAAGCACGAGTTTGTTTAGATAGAGTGTGTCAACCGGCGCGCACGTGTTTCCCTTTCTGCCCCTCCGACTTTCCCAGTCTGCAGCGTCTCATTCGCGTACCTCAGCTCGCTAAACCTTCGCGCTCCAACTACAGGCAGGTTTGCAAAGCCCGCAGATTTGTCATCCAGAATAACGAAGCTCGCCTGGACACAGCAGTAGTCTGCGCAATTCTACCAAGTTCCACGAAGTCGTCCCCCCGTATACATAACGACGGTAAACTGGAAGGAACAACTCGGACTCCCTGTGGGTCAGTCCGAGTCCAGAAGTTTATCCTCTCGCCCATTCATGTTGCCGTTTTCCATCCCGTTTAAGCGATGAAAGTCGATTGCATCATGTCAGGGATTCAGAGAGTGGAAAATACCCTCGGATACGAAAATTAGAGGAATTCGAATGAGTTTGACCGGGTTGCGACTTCATTTCTAAATTTGGTCCGTTCTGAATTATTCTCACAATTATCGGCTTATCCTGGAAACCTTATAAATGTAACCTTAAATACACTATTATAAGTTTAACGAAAACCTAATGTTCGACTTTACCGAACAGTATCTATTTTCAGCTCTTTCAGAACGGATTCACAAGCTCAATTTGATATGCTGCTGAACTCTGATGACAAGATATCGAATAATCCAGAATGAACCAAGAAATGGATTTTGATGGAAAATTATATTCTGCAATCGCTCCTAGGCATGCATAACGACTGAACCATCGCACAATACGGGATCGACTAAATTGAGTTCGTGTGCGCCATAGCGTGCATGGCACTGATATGATTTGCAGCCAGTCAGAATTCACGTGTCGAATAATGGGGTCGCGTCACCGAATTGGTAAATTGCATATCTGATTACACCTAATGTAATTCATCAGATCCTCACCGAATTTGACGTAAGCTACGGCTCTTGCGATGATGTAATCAGCATCTCCATCGTAATGCCGAGGAGGTGCACCCATCAAGTCCTAAGACAGTAATAGTCCTGGTTTTGTCGTATTTACCTCAATATTCTACCGGGTATTTTTTGCGTTAACTTGAACTCATATCAAAGTTCAGGACGCGGTCACATGAGCAAGGAAATCGGCGAATTGACTGAACTAATCAGAAGTGTAAGAAGGATATAACACTTTCATTTTTTGTCTCGCTTTTGATCAGATGATCTAGTCGTTTTCCATTTTTGGTGCTCGTGTAACCTCTACCTCATTTGTAGCCTCGAATCGAGCTCGAATAATCCACGGTTTTACGTGATTATGAATTTACCGAAGGCCTCGCTGAAGGCCACAAGGAATGAGTCCATCAGGGCCTGACTGAACTTGTGATTTCAACCTTCGGCCTGCTTCAACAATTCTCCACATTTCTAATTCATTTGAAAAATCATTCAGAATTTTTTAATATCTAAAATTATAGGAAAATTCATATCAAATACATCTGATCTGTTGCAACTCATCAGCATCGCATAACTTTTTTATGAATCATAAAGTTTGTGAATGTGGCAGCCCGCAAGAAATCTTCAAAAAATTTCCCCACGTTAGAAAATTCTCGACCTCAACGCAGCCACACGGCACGTACTCCTTTTTCAGTACAACTGAATAACTAGCGCAGCGGAGGACTTGAAGTCAGAGGATCCTGAATCATAGCGTGACTCTAGACGTTACGCGGACCAATTCATTTTCCGCAATGCCTTTCGTGGTGGCCATAAATGCCCCACAGAAGCAGCACATTTCCACGACGAGATGCTCGAGATATACGCTCAGGTACTACCATCAGACTAACACTGGAAGAAGAACGTGCTGAGGATGCGTGATATGCGGTACCAGAGCCCAGGGATTATTCTGTCGAGCTCTGAGTACGACAAAGAATCCAAGGAATGTAAGAACGAGACGCGAGTTACGAAAAATTGCCACGGATTTTATACTCTAAGGGGACCAATTTTTTCAACTTCCATTACCATTCTTTGCATTTGCCTTTTCTTTGAGCTGGAATCTGACTTTGAGGAATTATACACGATACTATACACGCTTGTACTCAGCCATGTATTTTTTCATCACCATATTTCTATTTGCCTCATGAACAAAAACATTTGGCCACCCGTCTTCATAGTTATTCTCCGGTGTCAACAATAAATAATTCAATTATTCTGTACCATCAAAAACTGCTTAATCAAAATTATTCTCACAAATTGCAATCATTTCAAAAAGGCATAATGATGAGTGAGCTTAGCCAGCTTGAAACTCCAGACTCCAGGTCTTGATAATAAATTGATGATTAACTGAAAAATTTGGTTCTCTCGGGAATCATCTACATTGTTAATGGGTCCGCAGTATATGGATTAATACCCCATCTCTTCAAAAAATACTCACATCTCTTTCCTGTGTTTGATTTGAAATTGTTTGATCTGCAACCATCCTTCATCTCCATGGTTTTATATTTTAAATCTTACTAATACAATGATCACTAGGAAAATCCTGAAGAAATATTAGGCACCTCAGCCTAGCAAAGAAGGCCACATCTCACACATACAATTGTTTTCTTCTTTGTTTTCTCGAGCATTTTACCACTCCGTAAATCTGTCTCACACTCTCCTCGGGCGGATCTCGTTAGCGCGTTGTTTCCCCGGTGTATAAGATCACGAGCACTGCCCTGAACATGCCTGAGTTTGCTGTGGCCTCGCATAGTACACTTTCTCAAGTCCGTCGGGCTCAAACAAAATGTGAATTACGCAAACGGCACAGAAGATGCACGTGCCACCCACTGGACCTTTGCACCTGCCCCGAGCATCTCTTTTTCTCACTCTGCGGAACATATGCTTTGATTTTTGGAGTCTTACTCCTCGGGGCAGTTTGAGAGTAACTCAGTAACGTATGAGAAAAGTGTGTGCACAGCCGTTCAGTCAGTGATGCGTGAGTGCGAAAAAGTGGATGAGAGTACGGGATGAAAAAAGAAGTGACCCCCGAGGAGGCTTAGATCTGGAACTATGTGTGCAAAAAGTGTGGAAAAAGAGAGGCGGGAGTCTGGAACTCGTTAGCACATCAGGTGCGTCGTCCGACAGCAATTTTCATGCTCTCCTACTCGCACACAGCTCGTTATCGCCAAGAAGTGTTGAGAGAGAAAAGGAAATTGGAGCAGATGCATAGCAAACGAGATAAATCTCGAAAGAAATTCTGTTTGCACCACAGCCTCGTGCTTATCTGACTGTACAAGGAGATAGTATCTTCGGGACTGATGAGGTGCCTGAAAAAAAACGTTGGCATTCCTTGAGTAAAGCTTACACGTACATTCTATACAACGAACATATAAGAATTTTGCCCCATCAAGCAATCAATTGATTGCATGATTTGAATCTGTATGCAAATATTTATTTTTCAGCCTACCTCTCATTCTTGCTCAAAATTGTCTTCAGGATACATGGTTTGGTATCGGAGCTCATGTTGTTGAGTAAATGCGATGTTCAATTTTAAATATCAAGGATCCTATATCTCCTTTTTCTGCTCTCTTCCGCAAGTTTGAATAGTCTTTCTTCGTTGTTGTTGATTTTATTGAGGCTACCGTCAATTCACTCACTATATTGTGATAGAAATTTCCCTCATCTTGTTCCCTAGTGTTAATTATTGAGGATCTCCAGGTTTCACATTGAATGGGGATAACAGATTCTTGAATTTTCAGCACTAGTTCATCGGTAACCTCTTTTCGAAGTTGTTATTGCTATACCTACTAACCTCCAAAGCCAACGAAGAAAGCATTCGTGAAAATTCAATGAGTTGTCATTGGTACCTAGCGAGATTCAAACTCAGGCATTCTATGATGACCGCTGGCACCGTGGTATCTTTAAGCTCACTAAAAATATTTTCGTGGAATTTTACTCGAGGCAAGTCCTGTCTCACTCGAAGCTCGAGTCAAAACTTCGCAAGCCAGCTTCGAGTATTTGTTGCTCGATAACCGTGTGAAAATTCCCCTCGAAGCGAGTTGTTATTTCATTTCATCGTCAGGTTGATCATAATTCACAGTAAGAGAAAAATTGATGTTTTATTGAATATTGGGGAATGTGTGGACTAGAAACCTCTGAATGGAGAAAACAAAATTATACAACAAAAAAATGAAGGAAGCAGTTCCAACTGAATTTTCGACTGTTCATGATCGGTTGTAACTGAAGTTTGAACCCGTTCTACATTTCATCACTTTACTCTCCGATACTGACATCAACTTTTCAATCAAATGAGCCATTGAAGATAATGACGAATGATCGTGGAAAATTGTAATAAGGGCCCATTGCCAAACTTGCATCAATCTAGCATGAGAACATTAATCAGCACGGTCATGTACCCCCACCTTGTAGAAAAAATTCATGCCTAACAATGGTGTTTAATCTAGACTAGTTCCGAGATACAATTTTATCAATCTTGTTCAGGGAATTCACCATGCGACCAGCGTTATCCCTAGCCAATGAATATGCAGACAAGATTTACAAGTTTTATTTTTCATCATCCTATTTTGATAGAGCTTCAAAGGCAAATGCATTATCGTTACTGGATTGTGAGTAGAACGGTTTATGTTCAGATTTCGTGGGCTCGCGAACGTTCGAGATAGCGCTCGAAGTTAGACGAGTGCAGTGACTGAGGGCGTTTCTTTTTCACATCATATGATGAGCTAGATTTATCATAAATTGCACCATTTCTTACGCCTTCGGCCCCGCTGCTCACCTCGAGTCTCTCTCGCGATTCTCAAATTGGCAGTTAGACGCTAGCCTTTGTTGGTCGAGCAGTGCGTAGTACAGTTTGCTTCTAGTTTTTGCAATGTAGCGAATCTACCCTCAACGTGCCCACATTGATGCCAGCCTCGTGACATTTATTCCATCATCCCACTTATATTCCAGTGCCGCGATCACTTCCGTGCCTTATAATACTTTCGACACACTGGCATCAAAAACCTATGGTTTCCGACCCGATCCCGGGGCAAAAAAAGAGGCAATGCCGCCCAGGCTAGAAAACGAGGGAGCATGCGCAGTAGCCCTCGGGCCACTACAATGCATGCTCCGACGTTTCCTAACTTGTACGGCGAAGCGGCATTTTACCTCGACATCGCGTCGGAAAGCATAGAATTTCGATACAAGTGTCACCGAAAAACAGTGTACGCACCTCGGGACAAAAATAACCCGTCGCGATAGGTCACTTTCAGCCCTTGTCGCATAATGTACTATCTCTACAAGTGTTGCATACAATTTATAAAACATAACCAGTTTATTTCGCAGTGAGTTCATGAGTATTTATTCTACCATACTCACGCTTCCACTCATCCTTGTCTAAAACTATTCAAACCACAACTTCCGGGCTCCAGGGTACCATGAGATCACCCTATTCCAAACAGGTCATTTCCAATTTTGAGAGAACACACAACGTTAATCCTGCATGGAATCACTATGATGTATACCGAACTCAAATTTCTAATAGCTCTCCAGGGTATCGCATATTTTTTTCAAAGCCGTGGATGTGCCGAAAGCTCTATGATTAGCTCAAAGAGGTACCTAAAATGAAACCCCATCCATCAATTAGCATTCGCACTTCTCGTGTACTCAAAGCCTCTTTCCACTCATTCAAATCTCGTTATCTGCGCCACCGCAACTAGCTATTCGCTTCTCCTCTTTCTCGGTGTACCACAGACCTCACACCTCCATCAATGGTAGTGTACCTAATCAAAGTGTGTCTATATACAGTGGCTTGCCACAACGTTAACCGAGCCTCAGCCTCAGTGCAAATACGTCAAAGCCGGCCAAAAACTCGCAGTATACTCAGGAGCTAATGTACATCTGAGTACATCCCACAACATGCGGGTTGAATCCCTATTCGAAAGCATATGTTAAGAGGATAGAGCACGAGAGGAAGAGGTGAAAAACAAAAGATGCGGGTCAGGAAGCCGGGGACAATCCCGCAGGCGCGAAATACACGGATACGGAGCATATCGTCCAGCAGACGGACTACGAATAATGTGCCAGTATTCCCCGCGGTGCGCCACCCGCTCCATTTCCATTCGGCGAATTGCCATTCCCAGGGGAGCCCAATGCACCTATACCCCCGTCAAACCTCCCTCTCTCCATCTCAACCCGTACACTTGTTACGTAGAGCTTCGTCTGCATTGTCGCGAAGTCCAATGGAAGCACGTGCGAGATATCGACTTTTGCGCGCTCCAACGACGGCCAAATGCTCAGCCATAATACGGCAGGTAACCCAAACGATCTGGGCTGGCTGGTTGGCCTTTTTTGCATGCGTGAATTTTGAGGTCGAGAAGATTGATCATTGTACCGCCAAACCGACCACAAGCAATCATTCGAACCATACGCGCCGATTCACTGGAAACAGTGGGCGATGATCGCCGCGGATCTGCACCTCATTGATTCAGAATCGCCTTTGTACTCGCCATGTACCCACAAACCATAAGATAAAGTCATTTTGTGGTCGGGATACATTTGAATCGAATATGTTTGTCATGAAATGCTCGGGGATAAAATTTACGCATTAAATAGACTTATCCAGAATGTATCCATACATTATTCCTGGTAGATGAAAAAGAGCTTTGTGGTCAAGTTTTCGTTAGGGGAAATACTAGATTCGGTCAGGCGTAGACCCATGGGAAAAGGCGCAGCAGCCTCCTCAGCAGGGAAATTCTTTTACATAAAGGACATGGACAGAGGGGAACGAGCTTGCAACCGGAAATTTCCATGCATTCATGATTCCCTCGCTCCTTTTGAGACCCCATTGCTAACCACGGAATGGGTCCCTGGATCCTACCGCTGAGTCAGTCGCATTGAATTTGGTTCCTGATTCATGGATTGATTTCTGTCTACGTCATTGATGATTTTACCAATGGAATGATCTACAGGCAGCCCCCGCTATTCGCGGTCCCGGTATTCGCGGAATTCGCTTATTCGCGGTTCTACGAATGCGGCACCCCCCGGTATTCGCTGTGCCCTGACTCGCTTATTCGCGGTCTGGGTCTGGATTTTCGGATCAACTTCGCTCACAAAAGATGAATTTTTGTCGGACTCCATTCAAATGTATCATCCAGAAAAAACTTCGGGATCTAAATGTTCAGAATATGTGGGTATTGTTATCGCTCTATTAGACTAATCAGTTATCTAATAAAATTGATAGTATCCTATCTATATTTTAGTCATGGCACCGCACGCAGGAATAATGCATCTTCGTCAATTGTGAGCCGTTCGAAAAAATTGAAACTGTTGAATTGGCTCGCTTGTGGAGTAATAATAGCCTAAATTGTGAAATCTTCGAATGGCCACTTACCAGGGATTGTAAAGTGACTACTTATGTTCGTTGATCTCGCCACTCAAAAGTGACAGAGCCCTTCTTCACCCACACGCTAGTGACTGATTTTTTGACAGATTTCAAAGTGAATCATATAATTCTTTGATCTTACCACACTGTTGCGTCGTATCTTCCCTAAATGAAGTCAATTTGTGAGGCTGATTTCATGGTACAATCATCTGAAAATAATGTTTGGCTTAGCTTAGTTACTTTCTGATCCGCATGTATACGTAACCCCCCTTTCTCCATAAGGACAAGGTCCCGGTATTCGCGATTTCGGTATTCGCGGCATTTTCTTTATACGCATTAACCGCGAATAGCGGGGGTTGCCTGTACTCAACCGTATCAGTGAAGTACATATTGCGACAGTTCATTTTTCATGTAAGATTATACGAGGTCTCAATAACATGAATCATCAAATCAAGACCGATCAGCTTACAACAGTGACATAGAATTGCTCATCTAATGATGATGACGAAGTAAAGAAAATAATGTCTGAAACCACTGTGGCCTCGTGGATAACGTCCTTGCCTTCAACGCAGAAAGCTGGAGATCGGATCTCGGCGGACACCGACGTGAGATTTCATAAGGGTTTTTCGGTGGCCTCGGTTGAATAACCTCAAAAAGAGGTAGAAAAAAATCGTTAATAATGGAAAAATGATGATAATGATGTATCTTCTTGATCATCTGTCGAGGAATGGATCTAGGTACCCGAGTGGACATTGAGCTCTCTTCCTTCTTGCGGTTCCGTCGTGTCTAAGCTCACTTTTAAGGCCTCGAGGTTCTTCAGGGCCAACTTATTCTTGATTGCTTTTGTCACCCTTGGTTCAGCTGGATCATCGTGACGTCGTTCATGTGGGAAGTCTCGTTGCTCCCTACACATTAATGCCGAACAAAGTTACATCAGAATCTTTGGATCACTCTCAATGTTCATTACGAACATGATTATTGGCCAAGATAAAAAAATGCGTGTTTCCAAAAGGAAAATTTTCATTGATTTGGGGTAGCTCAGCCCCTGAACCCGGAGTCTCATATTTCTCTATGGATGATATATGTATGTATTCATCATCCCTCACATCCATCCACGCTACAAAAGCCCTCTCTCTATTACAGAGCTACCAAGGCTAGCTTGAGAATATTGAACGAGTAGTTGAGGAAGGATCGACAAGAGAAATATTAATTTGTACTCGCAGGCAGCAATTTACCACCTTTGTACCCGGATCTTCTTTCTCCTCCTGCTTGATCCTTGGCATGGAAAATGGCCTTGATAAGAATTTCGCGATTATATCTTACTCGTTGAAATCGCCCTTAGAGCCCTTCAGACCACCGGAGATACCCGCCGTTCACATAAAAAAATTTCGATGCTGCAGAATCGAGATAATTCTCGATTCTGCAGCACCCTACTGGGAGAGCCTAGAACCAAACGTCATGATGTTGTAAAGTACCCATCCTCCCAAAAAAATTCGAGTAGTGACATAAGATCGTTAAGAGGGTGAGCAGTTACAGATGAATGAATTCTTCCTCACTTTTCTTACAAGCGAGGGCTGATGAATGAATTTCCGCTCGTGAAAGTTCACTTCTTTCGTCGCCAGGATTAATCTGATATTGCATGAATAGGTCTCAAACGGCACATGAAGGCTTCGATAGTTAAAAATGACTCAGTAATAGAGAGATTCAAGTGTTTTCGTGAGATTTGTCATGTGCAATTTCACAACATCGTTTTCACTCCGTGTCTTATAATAACGGAGTCAAATTTTTCTTGCTGCCCCCCATTCGAGATTCGTGGTAAAAATTCATGGAAGTAGTCTGGATGGAACGGCACTGCCAACAGTGCATTAAAGATTTTTGAGATGTTACTTACATTCTAACGTTTGCATGTAACATTTCAAAAATCTTCAATGCACTGTTCGCAGTGCCGGATTTCCTCTTTGGCATAGATGCGAGCTTTGAGTATCATAAGCATTATTATTATCTTCCGAGGCAATTAAAGGTACCCCATGACAAGAATCCAGGTGAGAACTATATTCGAATCCCTCTGCAGAATTTTGCAAAAGTCTTTACCAACTGGAACTATATTGCACAACAAAGCAGGTATTCCTATCCGAAACTCCCCAAGCTTATAGTATTTTTACAAAACAGGATCAGAATATCTGCCGCTGAGATTTACGCCAGTGCAACGATTCGTTTTGTTTCCCATCTTTTGTGATACAACCCTTTAGCACAAGTGTACCAGCATACCTGGTTTTATTGAATTTCCAAGTATCGTTTACTTTAGCATGTACGTATACGTCAAAGAAGCATATTACAACAAAGCAGTGAGCATAATTTTACTCTCGTCTCTTCCGTTCCAGTCAGAAGCGGAACAGAAGTGAACGAGCTCTTCTGTCGTCTGGAGACTTGATTGTGAAGAATATAATCTGTAACAGCATGATTGACGAACAGTATTCCATGATTTTTTTAAATAAAATTATTCGTCCGAGCTTCCAGGTGTTTATAACTTTGAGGGGCTATTCTCATTCAGATTCTCCAAATCCCTTTCAAACCTTCCTGTGAAAAATATATCAAAATACATCTAATAATTGTGTGATATAATTTGATATAAGGTAAGTGTACCCAACTTGCCCCCATTAAGCCATTTTATTAACAACTTTGGCCCATCTCCATATTTTCCAACGTACCTTAGCTCATTTTAAAGCTTGTCTTAAGACCTTCAAAATAAGTCAAAGTACATTCAATTTGAACCAACTGGAGCAAAACTGTTTTAATTCTCCCAAAAGGTGATTTTTGAAAGCTTACAAAAGTGTGTACCCAACTTGCCCCCATTAAGCCTTTTTCTTAATAACTTTAATTTACTTCAACGATTTTCAACGTGAGATCATTTTAAAGGTTGTTTAAAGACCTTCAAAATGCACTAAACTACGTCCAATTTGGATCAATTGGAGCCGAACTGTCTCAATTCTAACGAAATAAATGATGGAAATCGTCGATAAAGTGTTTTTATCGCCGTGCACGCACATTTGAATCTTTTCGGTGATTCGAAACACTGTTTCTGAGCCATTTTAAAGTGCTAAACACGTTCTGAGTGGTAAAAAAAATCGTTCTGCACGCCCTTTCGAGATAAACATATGGGGGCATGTTGGGTACACTCCGATGTTGGCATCCTTGTTTACAAATCGTCTCCGTGTTTTGCACATAAAACAGCTCCATATCCAAATTTTGCAATTCTGAACAATGGATTTTGAAGGTCTTGAAACAAGGAATCGAATGCGCTAAGGTACGTTAAGATTGGTTGAACTCAAGAAATTTGGCACTAGTTTTACTGAAGGCGATTCCCTCGGTGCTTTCTTAGCTAAGCAATCACGAAAAATAGAAAAATCACTTTAGATTTTCTGGAGAATGCAGAAATGATTCGGGGTCGATGCAAACTACTTACTTTCTCATATTTTAACATAACAAACGTAAAAAACATTTGCCGGGAGGCCTAGGTGTGCCAATTCCCGAGAGCGGCATATGGGGGCAAGTTGGGTACAGAGGCAAGTTGGGTACACCTACCTTAATTACTATCATACAACGTTACGAGGAAGCATTCTGCTAATCATTTTAGCAGCATTGTTTCACACTCACTATGGTGCGATCCAATTTCAGATCTATTTTGATACAATTGAATAACAATGACCTCTAAACTATCATTCTCAACGACAACAATTTGGTTCTTGTCGAGTGATTGAGGGTCTAAGCTTGTTTTGGATCGACGGAGCGGAAGTGGGTAGCGGAAGTGGAAGCCACTTCGCTCGACACGATCATCGCATAACTTTTGTGCAACCGCCTGGCTTGAATTTAGTGGATTTTGGTCGAGGAGTAGGGTTAAGGTAGGGGAGGGGGGTACATATGGGAGTCCGCAAGCCGCCTCGAACCGACCCTGGTTAATTACTCACTTCCAGAGGTGACCCGTGACCGAACCAACTGCTGTGCCGGCCCCATTTCATCGGAGACAAGACAAGCTCTGTGGACGGATCACAACGCGAGCGCAACGCCTGGAACCGGTCTTGACTAATTCCGCAAGTTTAGAGATGACCCGTGACCGAGGGTCTAGATTGACGGACCGCGCCACCCCTCCGCAGGAACGAGGGACCCAACCCGCCCCGCACCAAGAAAAACCCCCGTCCCCGAAAGTTATCATCAAAGTCCCCTGGTGGGTTTCCTGACCACGCCATTAGTTTAACCGCGGATTAAGCTAGTGACGTACCACCGCCGGCTCGCTTCTTTTCTTTTTGATATCGGAAGAAAAGATCGCCTGGAGCCATAATGAAAAACCTCCTCAAGTTTCAACCATTTGTCAGTTCTTTCATACAAACTCATCCACAAACTCACCTACTCACATGTCCATTCACGTACGTATCCATCCATCCAACTGCGCAGCACCGGGAACTCGACCGAGAAGCCGGCGTCTCTGATTGGCCGCTTGATGCAGACTGGCTAGTAGACTCACGTATTTGGTATTTGGATATACAAACGAGTGCCCGCAGTGCAGCCCGGGATACGTGAGCAAGAAAGCTCGGAAAGAGGCTGAGTTAGTTCGAAAGGAGGAAATCCCATATAACAAGGGTAGGATCCACCCGGGTTAGCTTCTCGTTTCACAAAAACAGCCACGCGCAAGTTCACCCTCACCCGCATATTGTTGTAAGTACTCGAAATGGCGCTCAAATACTCATCAATGTGGTTGCTCCAAATAGCAAACTGCGAGCTCTACGAGGAATCTTATGTATTGAAATAGGTGATGGGCCCTTGCTCCTTCGCGAGGCAAAGTTTGCGGGGCCAAGGCGAGTTGTCGGAAACTACTGCTAGTGCTACAAGGAGATCGATTACCCGCATCGGCGTTAATTAGTTGCGCGAGCGCTTCTCGTTGAGCGCGGGCACTGCCCTATGTAAGCGCCTTCGCATACCCCAACAGAGTCTTCGCCAAAGATCGGCTTGTTGATTTTACCGGACGTCGGTGGTGGGCGGTGGTCACGTTTCCCCAAGAAGTAAGGCTACTTGGTCTGCTTAGCAAGCAGAAATTCCAAGTAACTCAAACATGGCAGTCCACTTCAGAACGATTCGGCTCTGTAAACCATTTCTTTGATCAAATCGAATTCAACCTCGAACCCTATCACTCTGATGATACAGTACCCGCCAAAATGAATGGAACACGGATTCCTCCACTAAAACAGCGATTACTCGGACATCCTTGGGTCTACGGCAATTTTGAAAAAAGCATTCGAAAGATCAGCAAAAATCTATCAATTCATGTGCTTTGAAATATTTTTTTCCGTAAAATTCATAGTTTCAATTGGCTCCGCAAAGTGAAAAATTTTTCATTTCAATCAATCATCGATAATTTATCGGAAAATTATGATAGCGCAAAAAACCTTGCGGGATCTTGTAGCTCTTCAAGACCTTCAAAATCCATTCTTCATACATTACTCTACGGTTTTTTTCACCCGAGTAACGAGTGATCTGGCAAAGAGAAGTTGGTGCGGGTCGAGGGTACTGTTGATCTAGAGGTATGAGATTTTTTTCCTTCAAGCTGTCTGAAGTCGTATTGAGTGCGTTCTAGAACATAACTGATTCATATTTTATGATTTTTAGAAGATTTCAAGTCGAAATCGTGGATTACGCATTTTTTTTGTATCTCCGCTACCCTTAACGCGTGTGAATTTGCTCTCACTTGATCGCTCGTAACTCGGGTGCAAAAAACCGTACACTAATGTATCAAAAAAACGATTTTGAAGGTCTTGAAAAGATCTACAAGATCCCGCAAGGATTTTTACTCCATCGTGATTTCCCGATAAATGATCGATGATTGATTGAAATGAAGAATTTTTCACTTTTCGGAGCCGATCAAAAAGATGGATTTTGGGTTGGAAAAATTTTTGGAAGACATGAATTGATAGCTTTTCTTCTCATCCATCAAATGCTTCTTGTAAAATTGCCGTAGAACCAAGGACGTCCGAGTAATCGCTGTTTTAGTGAAGTGACCCGTGTTCCATTCATTTTGGTGGGTACTGTATATTTGAAAAGTTCCAACCTAAGTTGTACTGCTGATTCCTAGAAAATCTGTATTGTCTAGTATTTTTGAGCCACCTCGAGATATTTCTGATATTGAAACGAAGGAAAACGCATTCTGTAGGTACCCTACGATCACATGTATAAATTTAGATAAGTTTTCATCCGACTTCTATTAACCTCACTCTTTGTGTAAATATTCACGTGGTTGATTGATTGATTGATTGATTGATTGATTGGTTGACCGATTGAGCTGAATTCTATTGAATTCTAAAGGTGTAATTTCTTGACTCGTCAGGATCATTACAGGCAAGTGCACTATGAACAATCAAGTGATCACAAGAAGTACAGGAAGAGTACGTTGATATAACCAAGCGTACTACGTGACAAAAATAATACAAACGATTGTGGCACGTGTGGGGTAACTTTGGTACACGTTTTCCGATCGTTTTTTCCCTTTTTTTCATTCATTAAAATTCTGAATGCTGGAAATACTCCAATGTAACGGTGGTTTCTTCAATATGGTGATATATGTGGTTGAAGTGTGCCCTTATTCATCCATAGATTGTTCTGGAACAGTTCTCGCCAGGTACACTTACCAGTCGCGTATCACTGCTAAATCGTCTTTTCCTAAAAAAGCTTCAATAATCAACCACAATCATCCACGCAAGATCCACGGTGGCTCAACACACAGTTTATGAGTGTGTTTAGAGAGGAGAATTGGTTCCAAGCAACAAAATCATTTACCTAGGAAAA
This sequence comes from Eretmocerus hayati, assembly GCA_029851415.1. NCBI lineage: Eukaryota > Metazoa > Arthropoda > Insecta > Hymenoptera > Aphelinidae > Eretmocerus > Eretmocerus hayati. The sequence continues at coordinate 134,920,341 of CM056742.1, read as the reverse complement.
CGCAGCTTTGGAAATCATTTTTCAGGGGTGTACCAAAGTTGCACCCACCATACCAAAGTTACCCAATTGGACGATATCTAAAATGCTCAACTGATGACTTTTCAGATCGCAGGTATCGATGAAATATGAGATAAAATGCTGATATCTCGGGAATGAAGAGGCGTACGAGATAGAAGATTTACACCGAGATGATGAGGTTGTACCTCACTCCTGAGTGACTGGTTTTCGGTGCGAGCCGTAGGAGAAGGTCGAAATAATCGCTTGAAAGCGGGGAATCTCATGATTGAGGCGCAAATGCTATTTTATGCAATTTTGTAAGCACCCAAACATCGGGATATTGCATAAAATGAGTTGAGTGTACCCAACTTGCCCTCATTAGGTCATTTTCTGACCAACCCTGGTCTACCATAACATTTTCGAGGGTGTTTCTACTCATTTCAAAGCCTGTTTCAAGACCTCCAAATTGAGCTAAGGTACGTTCCATTTTGACCGACTGTAGCCATAAGCTATCTCAAATTTTCCAAAGAGTGATTATTTTTGAGTTTCCAAAAGGGTGTACTCAACTTGCCTCCATTGAACCATTTTTTCAACAACTCTGGTCTACCTCAACATTTCTCAACAACTTTTAGCTCATTCTGAAGTTCGTTTCAAAACCTTCAAAAATGGACTGGAATGCGTCTGATTTCGATGAATTCGAACCGAACTGTCTTAATTTTCCCCAACAAAATGATGTTAATAGGCAGTGAGGTGTGGAAAATCATTTTTACCGCCGTGCAAGCACATTTGGAGCTTTTGGCCGGTCCCAAGCACTATCTTCGACCTAGTTGACGTGAGCACGTTCTGAACGGTAAAAAGAGTCGTACTGCATACCCGTTAGATATAATTATATGGGGTCATGTTGGAAACACTCCAATCTTGATATTCTTGTTTTACAAATCATCTACGTGTTTTGCACGAAGGAGAGCTTCAGATCCGAGTTTTGCAACTCTGAAAGATGGATCTTAGAGGCCGTGAAGCGAGGAATCAAATGCGCTGAAGTTGAAATTTGTTGAACTAAAAGAATCTGACATCGGTTTTACTGAATGCAATTTCCTCCGTGATTTCTTAGCTGTGCAATCACGAAAAATGGAAAAATCACTTTAAATTTTCTGGAAAACGTAGAAATGATTCGGTGTTGATGCAAACTACTCACCTAAGATGATAAACTTAAAAAAATTGCCGGATGGCCAAGGAATGCCCATTCCTGAGATTGTCATATGGGGGCTCGTTAGGTATAAAGGTAAGTTAGGTACACTTTACCTTATTCTTGTACCATTCGACATCTTGAAAATGTCTGCATCATATCGGCTAATCACCACATGTAGATGTTTTACTTATAAGAAACTATCGAGACTAGTTTCAAAGATTGTGATTTCTATCAAATTACTAGGACGCCAATACATGACATAAATTTGGAGCAGTTAAGATGAAACAAGGGAGTCGTAGCCATGTACCTACGAACTGGTCACGTCATTGTTCTCTTTCCGTAATCCTCTCGCCGCGGACTCTGAGTCACTTGGGCTCATCTCCCTGGTCTTTTGGGAAAACTTTGTTGCCCTTTTGCAATGTTTAAGAATTGTTCAGTACGTCCCAGCAATCGAGCAGTCTGTGGTTATTCCGGTGAGACAATTATTAAAAAGTTTCCCTATAACTTGATAAAAATTACCTCACGGTATTTCTCAATTGAAAGGCTCAAGCAAGCCTCTGCTGAAACACCTTTAAAGACTGGTATCAAGACATTCCTACTTGTATCAATAATCCCCCTCCCTCCGCGAACCATAAACAGCGAGATATGGAGGGGCCGTCAATCATTCAGGGCTCCGACAAGCTTGCGATGTTTGCCCAGAAGTCAGTCGAGAGTCTGTCGGGTTCATGTGGGAGTCGCTCGTTAGCCTCGGCTCGCGGAAATGAGCGAGTCAGGCGATTTGGGTGCACTGCTGCTGCTGCAATATCACGAGAGTGCACGTTTCCCCGGTCCGCACATCACATTTACCCATCCGCTATCTCAAATATCCGAACTCTCGACGCTTATGTCGGGACGGTAATCGTAAATACGAGAGCTCAACGTCACCGAACGATCAAGCCAAAACCCTGAGCTTGGGTGGAATATCGCTATATTAAACTTTATCAATCTTCTCTGAACCCATATTCCCGACTCAAAGATGGAACATATGTAATCGAAAATTTATATGAGAATGTAATGTGCACAGCGTGAAGATTTCTGCATATCAACTCTTGCCAAACTTTGAAGCCGTTGGGAACTTGATGGGTTCCGCGTAGCACAAAGACTGTACTACACAGGAGAAACTCATCTAATGATCTTCTCGAGTCACTCGTTAACTCATCCGGAGAATTTCATTCGTAACCAAATTCGAAGATGATTGAAAGTCCGCCAAGCGTGAATATCAGATTATGTTCATTTGTTCCAGTGGGTGATGACAGTTTTTTTGATTGGTGTTCATCAAATACCTCCAGCAAGTTTGCACTGACAGTAGATGTTTCTGAAGCAACTATACCTTCATCGTGATTTTTGAAGACGTGCCATTACCGTTGTTAAAAATCTCATCTGCTGTGTCAAGATGATTGTTAAATGGGGCAAGATTCTGCACCAGATCAATACTGAAATGTAGCCGTGGTACCCATTGTATTCATCTCCGTTTCCTATTCCATATCACGCATTAGAACGATTGGAAAGTGAGTCATTCACACACGTTACACATTGAAGAGTCATTTTTCAAGATCAACAAGGAAGCTCAACCCCGGGTAAAGTGATCATAAAATTAATAAACTGAACCAGCTCCAAAACACTGAAAAATCATACTCAAACTCGTAGTCCGATTTCCTGCAATCACTGCTTTTTTTCTAGTGAGCTCCATGACCTACCTCGTTTATGAACAATATTTGAGATACAATGTTAATCCCTTGAGAGGATTATATGAGTGTCGAGGTGAGTGTTCAAAAAATCTGAAAGTTTTCATACTGCATCCATGTAATACGGCCGATGAAGCGCTAACGGCTCAAAACGCGTAAAGGTATTCTGATCGCGTTGCAAGCAGGATACTATTGTGCTGCTTGCGCAGTGTAGCACTAAAGCCGATAGCAATTTGACAGTATACTGCCAAACGTGAATTCGGACCCGAAATTGATTTTCAGGAATTTGCAAGCGAGGATTTTGTTGAACGAGTAAGGGGCATTGACTGAAAACCGAGTGATCCCCCGTCTCCTTCTAATCCAGTAGATATCTATTCGGAATCAGCAACTGTAAACATTGATTTATCGTTGTTTTTCGTTGTAGTCAATGCAGAAAACTCACTACTTCATGTATTGTCACATTAACTCTTCTAGAAGAACAAGGATGATGACGATAAAACTTCTGACATCATCAATGCGTTCTGGATAAAATCCTTCAAAATACCCAGGTTCTTTTTTGGCTATCGCGTTTCTCGCAAGAACTCTTTATGTCGTCCAAGTCCCGAACTTTCAGCAATCAGGATGTTAAAGTTGTCCGAGATTTTCGGAATGGGTGTTAACGTGAGGCCGTGGTCTGCCGCGATGTTGAATAGTCCAGAAGGGTGAACCGGAATCCGTCCTGGAAATATCTCGAGTTTTACTTAACCAAATCACATGAGATTTCGTATGCATCAATATAGTGCGTGTCAGAATTGTGCTATATATAGGAAATCTATAAGAATGAAAATGAAAAATTCAAAATGGTGGCAGACTACGGCCTCGTTTTAATGGCTTCATGATGGCTTCATTGTACTGACGGTTGACGTCTGTGAAAGTCCAGTGTCTCCTGGACGGTCTTTGGTGACTTCGTGATTCATCTAAATGAGTTTATTGTTCTGGATTAGGAATCAACGATAACCAAGACAGTAGCAATTTTCCGTGCGATGGGTATATAACAGTGATTTATGAGGTGTGGTTACTTGTTTCAAAATATTCCGATTTGAATTTGCAATCCTTTACATTCATTTCATGAGGCATGAATCGAGGCGTGAGTTATTGTTTGAAATGAATAGGAGTACGGTGCGTGCGTCAATACTATAGTATCGTAAGAGGCTCAGCGTACTAACACCGTACGAGAATCATTGTACTAGCACCGCATGAAAATGATCGTATCTAGTTCAGTCTGGTTTGGTCTAGTGTAATTTAATTCGGTCTAGTTCGGTCCAGTCCTGTCTAGGTTGATGTAAATGAGTCAAATTTGGTCGACTTCAGTCTATCTCGGCGTAACCCGATTAAATTTCGTCTAATTGGATCTAATTCGATCGAGTTCGGTATAATTAGGTTTAGTTAGGTCTAGTACGGTACGATACGGTCCGCTTCGATCTAGTCTGATCTAATTAGGTCCTGTTTGGTCTGTTCCGGCCCAGTCACGGTGCTCTTGAAATACGTTTACATTCCGTTGACGACCACCAACGGGATTGTTGTGGGATATGTTTCTGGGGCACTTGGAGCTCATTTTCTGATATAAATCAAAATCGGCCCTTGGGCTGTTTCTTATAAAAGTCCAAAAAGCGTGTTTTTCATCCTGTTTTCAATCTTCCTTCTTGAATAACTCGAAAAGAGCACACTTCAACCGAAAACGTGTGGAGACATCTTTTGTAGATCTTGAAAAATTGCATTAAAAAGGTTTCCACACTTCAATCCGTAAAATGCACTCCGTTCGAGATATTCTGGGATTTTCATTTCGTAATCATGAATTTCCCGGAAAATCTCAACTTTGTGGGTCTAAAGAAGCTCGTTTCATCAAAAATTGTGTAAAATATGAATTGTAGTGCTTGAAAATGGCGAGTTATCCAGGATTCTTTGATGTTCCAATCTAGTAATGGGTGAGCATCAGAAACGATTTTCCGGAAAATTTATGATTACGAAAGGGAAATCCCAAAATATCTCGAACGGAGTGCGTTTTACGGATTCAAGTGTGAAATACTTTTTTATGCAATTTTTTAAGATTTACAAGTGATGTCTCCACACATTTTCGGTTAAAGTGTGATCTTTTCGAGATATCCAAGGAGAAAGATTGAAAAGAGGATAAAGAAACACGTTTCTTGGACTTTGATGAAAAACAGCCCTAGGGTCGATTTTGATTTTTATCAAAAAATGAGCTCTAAGGGCCCCAGAAACATATCCCACAACAATCCCGTTGGTGGTCGTCAGCGGAATGTGAACGTTTTTCAAGACCACCGTGCAGTACAATCTCGTTTGATCAAGTGCGGTCTTGAATGGTCTAGTACGGTGTGGTACAGTCTAGCTCTGTCTAATTCGGTCTGGTATGGTCTAGCTCTGTCTAGTTTGGTCTGGTTTCGTCTGATTTGGTCTGGTTTGGTTTGTCTCTATCAATCAACTGATCAGTCAATTCCATCCATGGGCCACACATCCACACAATATTATAATCTAACCGGGCGTGACCCGCACAGAAAGATCAGTTTGTTGATCAATATCAATTGACTGATGGCACATTTCATTGATCGGTCGTGTATCCCGCGTTGTGCACTGTGCGTCGTCTTTGGTTCTGAATGAGCCGTGGTGTATCTCAAATTCGTTGTTCTATTCTACATATTTCCAACATATTGACTGTTATTCAAGTGATTCCTGGATATTCCGGGACGTTGATACAAAAGAATCCGATTATGTGGTCACGCAAGACCGAGAAGATTTCAATAAGCGGGTGATCCATGTACCCGAACATGATGTACACTGTAAAAAGTTAGTTGAATTTCCACCAAACCGGCAACCACCCGGTTGGCTGTCCAATTCAACCAGGTGGTCGGGAATTCAACCACTGGTTGCCTATCAAATCCAACCACTGATTGGCTTTTTTCCCACAACGAATATATTAGGATAAATGCGGCGTCACGATATTGGTCGATGGTGGTCTCTGGTTGACACTTTTGAGTCGGAAAAACAAGTTTCGTTATGTTTTTTCACAAAGAAAGAGGAATAAACATCATCGCCGGTTGCGCGAGCATTTTCGGAAGAAAAATTCAAGTTAAGTACCGTTTTTGCGATTCATTATCTGGATTGGTGAACACTCGACTGCGGCTGCCACGCTTATAGCTCGCGTGAAAAATTCGCTTATCCTTTTATTATGGATATTATAGATATCATGTCGACGGCTCCCACGAAGAAGAACACTTTTCTTATCAACGACGGAGAGAAGCACTGTTTTTTTGTCCAAGTCTGATCACTAGTCGCCGACAACCCATGTAATACTATTCGATTCCTTGTCCAGATATTTCTATGTGAGCAATTAAAAGTCATCACCATTATTGGTTTTCGGGCATTCACAAAGACCTGAACTCTTAAGTAAAACAGGCTCGACAATACTCGAGTCAAGATAGATGAAAGAACTTTTACGAATGTGAGATAGAGTATACCCGAATTACAAGCCCAAATTCTAGTATCTCTGCCAACCTCACTTGTAACAAGTATCGGTTATAACGAGTAATTCTTCCTGATCATTGAAGCTCATTATAACCGAGTTCTACGGTATTGACGAACGATCGCCAGGTAGTGAGACTGCAGATGAAACGTGTAAATTTCAGACCCGATTACCGTTGACGAGGCGATGTCAGCTGGCAATCTGATGCAGCGCGATTGAGATGCATCGCCCTATTCATCGCGAGTGAAAGCTGCAAGCTCCCGATATGGCGCTAATTTGTTCACGGCTGCATGTGACTGTGTAGTGGTTAATCACAGCTGTGGCACTTTGCCCGGAAAATAAATTATGCGTACATACCCGGACCCTCCGTTGAATGCAGCAGGTCAAACCCAAATGCCAGCACCATCGAAAGATGAATCTGCAACAAGGGGTCAAAGGCCAACCGAACCGTTTTCGAATCTGTTCTGCTCACTATTTAAGGAAGGTAGGCAGAAGCATAGAGTCAAGTGGAGGGCTATCCGACTAGTTGAGCCTGGCATGAATTGGGACGATCCAGGCTCAATGCGATATCACACCTCTTGGCCAAAATGAGTTTGCATGGGCGAGGGTCACATTAATTGAGATGGAGAGATGAGGACGTGTAACTTTGGCCTCGAATGAATGTATCTGATCAGAGACTATTCTTTTGTACGGGTGTGTCCACAAACGAAGCGCATGAGCCGTGAGCCAGCGTGCGCTGGCGCACGGCTCACGTGCCGCTGACCAAATTTGAGCCCGCTTGTGTGTTTCTGCATCGGTTTTCTACGAGATCGTCCATCATTTTTGATAGCTAAACTCGAATTCTGTTTCGCATCAGCTGGGGCCCTATCGAAGCGGCGCGGAGAAAAGTTATCGCGCGGCAATCCTGCGTGCGCCTGACGATTGCCGGATTGTTATCGATAGCGTAACCTTGGACGGATAGTTATCCAATGTTGGCATGTGATCTTTCGGTGCAAATTCAAAATTTTTGAGCTCACCCTCAAGAAGCCCAATAATGTCATCTTACTGAAAAATGGATCTTTGGTGAGTATTAGGGCTATGGTATCCTCATCAATTGGAAAGAATCCTGATGAGGTGCACATAGTGGGTGATAAATTGCAAGTCAGCGATGAGCCACCTTATAGATTCCCTACTTCCTCTGTAGACTTGGGTATCTTCAAGATCACAGCTATGAATGAGTGTGAAAATATTCAATGCACATTGAGTGATATGTGCAGTAAAGTCGCTTTGTTCCAGATTTATGCACTTGAATCAGAACCTAGAGGAACATTTGCTGTAAAGATGCTTCATTAACTAATTTTTTGTACTATTATTGATTAATAAACATACTATCAAATTTAGTCAACTGTTTCCTCTAAATTATAATTAATAGCTCACCAAAATTTGAATTCGTTTTGTCAACAATAAATTTAAAAAAACCTGTAGGCATGATTCTCTCTGAATTTGAGAATGTTAAAGCCTGTTTTGAATCGACGAATCAGAGAACAGCTGAACACTTTTATCTGACTAGTCGTAAGCGCTGAATCCAGAAACCTGCAGGTGCAGAAAGATTTCACACAGTGCAAGTTCGCACGCCGTGTTCAGAGTATTCAATCAACGTCAGAGTAATGGTAAGCAATAAATGAAAAAATCGGTTCAGTCTGTTTCATGTACTCGAACTCATGAAGCTATTTTCGACACAAAAAATGAGGTATTATCTGGAGAAATGTCATTTTACTGTTATGAAATAGTATAAAATGACTACCTAACCTCAAACGCATTTCAAGCCGGTTTAACTGCTGTGGTCACTGCTGTTCTTGTTGTTCTTCTTGCCCAAGCAAAACATGTTCAACGACACAGTTCTTCAAATTTCTGTAAGTCTTATTGCAGATATAATGGCTACATATAATGTTGTGCAAGTTTCTGTGCCCAGAGCTCAAAAGTTGCTTTGGGAAAATTCATTAATAATTGTCCCTTCTGGGTATGTAAAACCTGGGACTGATGGTTGTATGACAGTAGCATACCCATCTCGTCCTTTTCATGAAGATCTCATATCATTAGTCGATGACTTTGTTGTGAAGCATCCTGAAGCTACGCCACCGGGCGAGTGGAAGAGACGTAAGTGTGTAATTAAGTCATTCGCAGGTATAATATTTTGATATCTTCTAGCATTCCATTATACAGCATACATTCTATCATTCTCAAGCTCCTCATGACTGATCTTATTCAATACTCCAGGTAATTATTTGGATGCTCAAGGATTGTTGAACCGGTTTACTAAAAAAGAGGAGACACCTGTCAGTTGCATTAAGCGAAAGCCAAGTAACAATCCTAAAGGAAAAAGTGGTGCCAAAAAGAAGAGCACACCAAAGACTCATACAGCTGAAAAAGCAAAGATGAGTGTAGAGTATCCGGACAATATTTAACCCATATCTACATATGTGGCAAAGAAATTTCCTCAAAGTACCACTGCAACGCTTACCTCTCAAAGTGTTGAAGTTACTGAACTTGAATTGAATAATGTGCAAGACCAGAACAGCACTAAGACTTTGGTACCAAGTGAAGAATACCAAGATACCTCAAATAGCTCTGACGCATCAAAAGCTAGTGAAATTGAGATATCATTTTCGTCGACAAGTGATGATATAGGTATTGAATCAGATATTGATTCTCTTGGATGACTCACCAACAGTCCAGCTAATGCTCGAGCAGTGAATGTATCTGAGGCAATGAAAAACTTTCTCTATGGTGGAATTGCTACTTTTGAGGAGCCAGAGTATACGAGTACTCCAGAAACATGTGAGTTGATGTTTTTGAATGCTTCCTTTTCGAATAGAGCAATGTTCTAATCCATATTCTTTGCCATGTGGGTTGATGACATATTATTCATCTCTCAATTACAACATGATTATTTCTCAAATTTCGCAGCCAGTGTGATGGAAGAAAATGAAAACAGGTTGGTCGAAACAGTGACTCAACCTTCTACCAATCAAGATGGGATGTCTACTCCTCAAGAATTGCTCCCTCCTGTGGTGCTCGCAAGTAATGTTCCAAATCATCTACTCACCATGCAAGATCTTGTTGATAAGATGAGTGAATTTTCCACAACCATTCGAATCACTCAGTACAAACTCAGTAGTTAAATACTGTTATAATGCTTTACAGTTTTTGGAAACGGTTTAAAGACGGAGATAGTGGATGCAGTTGGTGAACTCATAAACAAAAAAGTCAATCATAAATTTAACAAGCTAGATACAAGTGTCGAGGATGTTGCTAACATCTCAAAAGAAAGGAGATGGGAATGGATTTGGGAAACATCATTCCTCTTATGGATTTGGGAAACATCATTCCTTTTGATGACTTCAAAAGAAGGTATAATACTTCCAAGTTTCCTTTGAAGACTTGTGCTGAATTCAACAGATTCAATGAACAGCTTCGTTTGAATCTCAAGGACATCAGATCTGCTCCAGTATGTGAGGCTAATCCTCAAATTTCTTACAAGCATCCTTGTGAACCTAGCCCATTGACTATTTTTTGAAAATTCCAGAAGAAGCATGTCTTTGTTACAACCAACTCGGATAAAGATTCGGAAGATAATTTGCGAGTTTACGTAAAAAGAGTTATGAGTAAGACAGTAGTGCTTTCTTACACAGCTCAACAATCCAGCCCAACCGACGATACCAAACCAATCTTCGGCGAGACCGAATTTGTCAAATGCGTTAGAGGTACGTAAGCTCTATCATTCAATCTTGATGCTTTGTTTTCGAGAAATCAAAAAAATCTCTATTTTCAGACGCATTTTTTTCCGTGTATAATATACCAAAAAATGTTTTGGATGAAACGGCATTGTTGAGAGGAATGGGGTCGATTATTAACGCTGCTCGAACGTGGAAAGATGATGATGATGATTCCTCGGACGATGACGACAGCCAACCGCAGTAATTTAGTTTTCTGAGTGATTGAGGGGAGTTTCTCAACACATCGTGATCAAAGTTGATGCTGATCACACAATAATTTCATTTACATCATCTATCATTTCATCTGAGCTTGACAAATTTTAATATATTGTAATTTACATCATAATATTTCCCCAGCTTTATATGAAATGATTTCAAGTTTGTAAAATCGATTGAAAAATCCACGTAATTTTATTTCTGCTTGGCCAACTCTATTCTGTTCCATCATAGATGGGATCATTTTAGTTTCTTACACAAATAATTCAATGTTTGTAGAAATCTTTGTGGAAGTATCTCGTACGCCCGCTTGATCACTCATTCATTCATGTATGCTTGTACTGAGTAATTTATCTATAGGATCTACTTGGTTACTATGATAACAATGACTGCTGTGATCTAAAGAAATTACAAACCATTGGACAGTATTGTAAGTAAAATTATAAACGGATGTTGACTAATCTTGTGAAAAGTCATTACGACTGTTGAATAGTGCATCATAAACATTGAATAAATTGAGTATAACATTTTAAATCAATGCAGAGAGACTCGATTTCAATTTTTTTGAGATACCTCAACCCCCAAATCCAACTTCTCACAGAGTGTATTTTCACTCCACAACACTACCAAAACAATAAGCTGTCGGGAAACTATTAAAAAAATATAAGTTCATTGCTTAGACCTATCCTTCAACTTCATTTGTGCGATGTATTTAGTCTCACTACTCATAATTATTCATGTAGAATCAGTCCGAAGACGAAGTTGGGATAATCAAGGAGTTGATAGAGGGACGATCAAGGGTTGATCAAGCCCCCTTGAATTTCGTCGCTTCAATCAAGGAGCTTGATCCAGGCTTGATCCGTGCCCCATTACATTCCTTGATCAAAGCTTGAAAGCGACGTTCAAGCGCTTGATCAAGCCTTGATTGTAGCTTGAGAAACTTTTCTAATCGGGATGCATGCCACATTATTGCAGAACTCAACGCCACCATTCAATTCACTAATTTCCAACTCTCACCACCAGAGTATCACATAATAATATTGGATGACTGACTTCCGAGGCTATGCCATCAACAACAATCCGGTAATCATCAGGCGCGCGCGAGATTGCCACGAGCGAACTTGTCTCTGGGCCGCTTCGATAGGGCCCCTGGCAACGTTAATAACACCCAAGCCGGCTCCAATTTGGTGAGCGGCACATGAGCCGTGCGCCAGCGCACGCCCGGTGTACGCCGGCTCACGGCTCATGCGCTTCATTTGTAGACACACCCTAATGGAAGGGAAATGTTCGTCCAGAGATGACGCTTTGCGATCTTCGGAATCTTCGTTTGTCAGCATGAAACCTGTCTAGCTCATCCTCGACGAAGATTGTGCAGCAGCAGAGATGGTGTTGACGGTTGAATCCCCATCAATGTCAAGTGTTTGAAGCTACAATCGATTACCTGTGGAAAAATGTGACCATGAAGTTAGTATCCCCGCACAATTTTGGTTAACACCCATGTGTGCCGGGGAGTGCAGCGTCTCGCCCTCTCGAACAGTGGCAACGTCTTTGAACTTCGTGCGAGTTCCAATATATAGAACTCAACTGCTCATGCCTAATTGAGACCAAGTTTCAATTAGTCACCTCACTCGAAAAGCTCATGCTACTTTGATTAGCTGGAGGATAGGAAATTCAATTCTCAGTCACGACCACGGTCTTATACACAGGTCCTACAACGCCCATGATGGGGAAGGTCCACTATTGAGGCGACGTAAGCTTCTTCTTTTGACCACCACGCGTCTCTACTTATCCTTCGAGAGGCAGCCGAGCGCGTGCGCGCAGGAGAGGAGAAGAGGAGATCGTCTGCTGCTCGGAGGCTCACGCACGCTTATGCATGCGCTTGCACGAGTTTCATAAAACCGTGCTCTTGTCGAATTTCATGACGACCCCCGATTGCATTGATAGCAGTATTATCTGCTTATCAATGCAGGGTTTCATACGTCAATCTTTAAATACCTATAGCTAAACTCAAGTTTATCAAAAGCCCCAACTGGAGCCAACAAGCTAAGAGGTAGGTTTTTGATGAGTTAGGAACGACGTGTCCGCGGTCGAGCGGATAGCGTCGCTGGTCAATTTTTGCATTCGATGGTTGCAGGTTCGAATCTCGGACGGGGAAATTTTTTTTTTCCTCTATCCAAGACAGCATTTACTTTTGAAGACCACGGGCTATTTGTACTATTTTAATATTAAATTCAAACTAATTAACTTATTAATTTCACTTTCAAATCCTTCTCCATAAAATTAAATTAGATTTATTTAATTGATATCGATTTAAAAATAATGTAACTCATGATTCTTTGATTAAAACTAAATATCAACTGAAATAAATTTAAATTATGAATTTTTAAGGAATTTACGTCATAACGAACACACATAAGTATTTTAATTGAATGATCGGTGTATTTCTTCCGTTTCTTCTGAATCACGGACTCATTCATAGAATGCCACCGTTCTTTGAGATTCTTTTCACGTCAATACATAATACACTGGGGAACAGAACTCATGTTCTAGAATAACCCATTTGGGGAAACATAATTTTCGTCTGTATTCTCCCACTTCAAAAACGAATGCGTAGCCAGATTCGCTACTACGTTCTCCGATTGCAAATCACTGATTCACGAAACAACGGCTCTATTTTTACGGTTGTTGTACTAATCTTGTCAAGCCATCAATACGCAAGATAAGCAAAAAAAGCCAGTAAAGATAACACCATTGTTTTGCAGGGAAAATGTTTCCCCATTTCCCCGAATGAGTTATTCCAGACCGTGAATTTTGTCCCTTACTATATTATTGACGTTAAAAAAAATCTCAAGAAACATCGGCATTTTACGAATAAATCCGTAATTAAAGGAAGAAAAAAACGAAAGAAGTACACCGATAATAAATACTTGGGTCTTCAAAAGTAAGAGCTGTCTTGAATAAAGAAAAAAAAAATTTCCATGACCGAGATTTGAACCTGCAACCACCGAATGCAAAACTTGATTAGTGACGCTATCCGCTCGACCACGGACACGGCGTACCTAATTTATCAAAAACCTACCTCTTAGCTTGTTCGTCCCAGTTGGGGCTTATGATAAGCTTGAGTTTAGCTATATTCAAAGATTGACATATGAGACCCTGCATTGGTAAGCAGATAATACTGCTATCAATGCAATCGGGGGTCGTCATGAAATTCGACAAGAGCACGGTTTTTTGAAACTCGTGCAAGCACATGCAAGCGTGCGCGAGCCGCCGAGCAGCAGACGATCTCCTCTTCTCCTCTCCTGCGCGCACGCGCTCGGCCGCCTCTCGAAGGATAAGTAGAGACGCGTGGTGGCGTCAAAACGAAGCTTATTTACGGCTTCAGTAGTGGACCTTCCCCCACCACGGGAGTTGACGGACCTATGTATAAGACCATGGTCACGACGAAACTCATTTGAGCATTCCTTCTACTCTAAATCTTCTATTCTTCAGAACTGCGATTTATAAAACTTCCCTCAAGGTGTTGATAATAGGCTGCAAAATAACTAATTTGATCATTGAGTGAAGACCGGAAGGCACATATAATTCCATCTGAATAATTATTACCGATCATTTATCGATAAGGTCACTATCAACAGTTACGAACCTCGCAAATTAAGAACCTCATGAATTACGATGATTGGCTCAGTACTGGGTGACTCATTATACATCAACTTTCTTAGAAATCAAAAGTTGATGTCGCAGTCGTTGATTCTAGCGTCATTGCCTTACTTGCTATCGCTTGTTCGGCTTGTGGATATTCTTGATGAGTCAGAGACCCCTGAAATGCTTTTATAATTCAATGATGATGATTGCAAAGTGATTATTGATGATCAATCTAAGGTGACAGGGAGTGGTATCTTATGAAAATCAAAAGAATGATGTCATCTTGAATCTCACCTACTGATAGATATATTGTTTAGAAAATTTAGTTCGACTCCTCCTAATTTTCGGGACGGCTGAGTTGGATATATCGAAGCCTCGAACTATCAACACTGGTATTCTTAGTCATGGGTAACCTGAGGGTCAATGAGTGATCCGCAAATTGGGCGCTTTAGTCGGTAGGGCCAGGAAATGAATTCTGCATTCACTTCGCATTAATTCAGTGCACTGATGCAGCAGACCAGCAGAGTCTTGGAATTGTTTTTGTCCGTGCAAACTACAGCGCCTAACTCGTGGATTAACACGCAACCTAGGGTTACCAACGACTATGAATGTTTAAGAGATTTCTGCAATGAAGTAGTCATGACTACACCAAACTAGACCGAATTAGATCAAACTCGACTTGGACCCAAGCCAAACAGGAGAGCCTTACTCAGCATCGTGAGCTATTCCATCATGCTGTACGGTGAACCGATTTGGGAACAGGTAGTTAGAGAGGGTTCGTAATCAATGCAAAGTTAGGTCCAGTCCAGCAGCGTTTCGCGCTACGGACGATCAGCGCTCACTGCACGGTGTCCGACCACGCAGCCTGTGTGCTTGCGTACACCACCTATTCGCCTGCTTGTAGCCGAGAGAGTGCATGTATGGAATCGCCAAGAACCCCTTAAGAGCGATGGAGTCGTGCTCAACCCCACTCGTAAGGCCCTCATACGAGACATCGAGAGGGGGGAGATCGCCAAAGAGTGGGAGAAAGAGTGGGAGAGCACATCGAAAGGAAATCGGATGCAAAGATTGATCCCCAACATAACCAGGTGGATTGATCGAGCTCATGAAGAGCTGGATTAATGACTGAGTAGCTGGAGCGATTCCAGAGGAGCTTGACCCCGGTCTGTTAGATGTGTGAGGTAGACTGGGACGATGCAGAGCACGCACTATCCCAGTGCGTGAACACAGCTGTGGAGAGAGCGGAGCTCGGGGACCGGCTTGGGGCACAGATCACCCCTGAGACCCTAGTACCGTTTATGCTCCACAGCAAAGAGAGCAGACGGTGATCACCCTAAAAAGAGAGCGAAAACGGGCATTGCAACGCCAAGCGAGGGTGTTGCATAGCGAACAACGGCAACTAGAAGAATGATCATTGGCGACGAAGAGAAAAAACAGAAGAGCGGACGCACCATAGAGGAACGCCCCATGGCGCTCGATACGCCTCTGACCTTGAAGTAATGCTAACGCGGTTCCTGGGTGGGTTGGTTAGATAGTGGTTAGCTGGCCCCAGTTCTGCAATGACGGCTTGCCAATATTGCAGGGCTGAGTGCAGAAAGTCTTAGCCCCCAGGGCACACGGGCACTGGACTCATACTCGCCCTGTTCATCGGGTAAGCAAAATGGAAGCGCTTGAAGTCTGCCGGTGGGAGATCCATTAGGGATATCCTGTCATCAGATTTTTCCTTATATTTCACTTAGAGAAAAAAGAAAAAATTAGATCGAGTCAGACCGAATTAAACATAAATCCACAGGACTAGACCGAACCGAACCGACCTAGACCGTGTTAGTACGGTTTTTCACATCACTAGCGAGCCCATCCTCATTCGCATCCACAACCTCATTCACATCCACGTCCCCATTCCCAACCACCCATCCATCCAGCCATTCAGCTATCCACGCACCCACCTGACATCACCCTGATGCGGCCACGTTGGTGACCGAATCACACCAGTGCAGACAAAAGTGAACCGAATCGAACCAAACTAGATCTAACTCCTCCATCCCTATTCCCGAATCACACCTAACTAGACCATACTAGACCGAGTTATCCCCATTTCGACCGAACTAGATTGAGCTAGACCGAATTACACATAAACAGACCGAGTTAGAATGAATTAAATCAAAATAGATCGAATATCACCGACCTGAACCGAACGAGTCATAATTAGACTGAACTGAACCGAATTAGATTGAATTTAAACAAACTAGTCTAATTTACACCAATATATAAAACTAGACCGATCTACGCCGAATTACACGGCCTTAAACCGGGCTAGACTGAACTAGACCGAATATTAGTACGATACTTCTCATGCCCATCTCTACTCTCTCCGTATCCATCAGTGAGAATCCACTGAACTTCAGTGCATTACGGATCAACTTTGACTGATGACTTCAGTGCATATGCACTGGGACTTCAGTGCATATGCACTGAAGTCATCAGTGACCCTCACTGAAATTTCAGTGACCTCGAGGGTCGGACGGGTCCTGATCACTGAAGTTTCAGTGAGGGTCACTGAAGAATCAGTGAGATAATTCACTGAAACTTCAGTGACGTCGGGGGTTGGACGGGTCCTGATCACTGAAGTTTCAGTGAGTGTCACTGAAGCTTCAGTGAGTATCACTGATTGATCAGTGAGCTTCACTGATTCACCAGTGAGAATTTCCACTGAAATTTCAGCGAATATGATTTGCCGGGACCCTTGAAAAACTGAAAATTACCTTGAACTTGCTCGTCTGCTGTCTCGCTTTTGCTTTTTCTATTTGCACTGGCAATGATCAAACAGAGAAAAAGCATAATCCGAACCCCCAACGTGCCCTAGAAATTGATGAAAAATCGAGAAAGCAAGAGTGATGGAAATTTCAGTTACTATCATGACTTCATGAGTTTTCCAAGCAATGGTTATCCTTGTCAAAAGAATGAAGCTTCGCAACTATACATCCCTGAAAATTGCATCGAATCGGTGTCTTCAATCAGTTAGACACTTTACTAAATTGTACTTGCCGACATTGTCAGGAGTAGGATTCATTCTGATTATTTTGGAGGTATAAGATGAATTGAATGGGGAAAATTGAAGCAGGAGTTTGTCACTTATAGCAAAATCATAACTCAAGCATCCAAAAGGCAATTCATGATGTCAATTTCAAGTTCTACATAATGAAACTTTCATATGAAAAAAAGGTCTACATAATGAAATCGTAAGAAATTCAGAATTATATGGTTCCCAAGTCATGATTGTGCTACAGGTAAGAAACTCGCACTTATAGTAAGAATGAAATACTCAGATTCATTCATGAACTTTATTATCTTGATTAAATAAATGTTGACAAAAACAAAAAATCAGTGGTGGCAGAATTGCTCGATGTTACTGAAACATCTGAAGAAAAAACACCTTGTCAAATCAATCAAAATCTGCATATGCATCTGCGCCATCAGATGCATATGCAACTCCTACTATAATGAATCCAATCAAACGCCTGCGAGAACACATTACATCACTTATCTATGACAAGTCCCGGATTTTCTCATTATCACATCTTAAAACAATAAGATAGAAACTAAAGAAATCACGAATGCTTTCTGTGAACGCAACAAAGTTTCATACTGCTGTTATCGACAGACAGTAAGCTTGATGAACTGAATGCATGTCCATCTGCCTGATACGCGCAGCAGAAGATGAACATGAGAAAATTGTACAACTTTGGTGGGTACACCGGATTTAGAACTTGATACAATTCAAGAAGCAATCAATTTCTCAATGAATCAATCATCAATTAATCAACTAAACAGCTCGTTTGGGACTATCGTTTGGGAAGCTCTAATTCGATACTTTGTGGATGCACCAGTCATCTAAATCTCCGCTCTCTATTGTTCGATTAAAAATCATTCAGTCACTTCTCAGATAGAAAATAGACAACAATTGCCAAGAGGGCATTTTTTTTTCGAGGAATGTCTTATCTATTTTTGGGGAAGACCCGGGTGATTGTAATATAAAATCATTTCATAAGAGAGCTGGAACATTTGAAAAAGCGTGTGAGCTAGACTGTGGTTGAATCTACCCAAACTCCACAAAGTATTGAAATTCTAGTTTGTAAGAGAAAATAGCTTTAAAGCTGGAACTACAACATCAAATACTTTCTTTCATGGAAGAATAAGAGTTGTCGCACAAAATTGACACCGCTCTGCCAAACAAAGTTTATTTATGTGGATCAAATTTTGATGGACATTTTTTTGTGATCAATTTCAGAAAAAAACTTTTCCGAAGTCAGTTTCACACTGAAATCTGTATAATCGAGTGATGATTCCAGTTTTTTTTCAAGTATTTTGAGACAATCTACACAAATCTCGGTATAATGAATTATTCTGCCTCATGAGCAGTCAAACTCCTCTATTTTTCTACTAGATTATCATACAATATGATTTTTTCTTCTTTACTCAGAGCTAGTGGATAAAGTAAACAGGTGTAAATACCTGTCATCAATGGGTACAGTCCCAAACGAGCTGTTTAGTTGATTAATTGATGATTGATTCATTGAGAAATTGATTGCTTTTTGAATTGTATCAAGTTCTGAATCCGTTGTACCCACCAAGAATGTACAATTTTCTCATGTTCATCTCCTGCTGCGCGTATCAGGCAGATGGACATGCATTCAGTTCATCAAGCTTACTGTCTGTCGATATCAGCAGTATGAAACTTTGTTGCGTTCACAGAAAGCATTCGTGATTTCTTTATTTTCTATCTTATTGTTTTAAGATGTGATAATGAGAAAATCCGGGACTTGTCATAGATAAGTGATGTGGAGTTTAGATCGAGCAGTCACAGAGAGCAGACGTGTTTACAAACGGTGTGCCCTGCGATAATTCGATTGTACCGCGGCTATAATTTTCGGCGATTTTCATGTCAGCGCGTGAATACCAGCTTGGTTGCAAAACCAATACCTACGAGTAAATTTTGTGCCTGTTGCACTCTTGGGCACGGTACCAGTATCCCGCCAGGGATCAGTGTGCCACAAGTGCAGTATGGCAAGCTCAACTACTCAGTCTAATCCTCGAGTTACTTTTTCTCGAATTGTGCAGCAAGCTCAGTGTCCAACAGACGAACAAGCAGTGATAGTGGATGCAGTTGAAGGTCACAGTATACAAGATTATGCTTTAGCTCTAGGCTCATTAATTAACCCACAGAATATTCATTACCTTTCACGTATATCGAACAACAGAATATGTTTCTATTTATCGAGTGAAGATCTTGTAAACAAACTAGTGGATAGCAAGACAGAAATCAAAGTCGGTTCTCAATCTCTACCACTTCGCCCATTGATTTCTAGAGCTATACGTATTATTATTTCCAACGTTAGACCCAGCATACCCAATAGACCCAGCATACCCAATGTTGTGATTTTGGAAGAACTCAAGAAAGTTGGGATAACTCCAGTCTCGCAAATTTCTCAAATCAAGTGCAGTGTAAATGTTCAAGGTTATGCCCATATAATGAGCTTTTGGCGCCAAGTATTTCTAAACCCCGAGGATTTGGAAAAACTTCCAGGCAACATGAATATCCAGGTGAATAATTCATCTTTTTGGATCCACCTTTCTCACGAAAAACTTGTGTGCTACCTCTGCAAGGAGGAAGGGCACGCAGCCAGACACTGCAAGAATGTAGAGACCCCACCAAACGCATCGTCAACACCCGAAAGATCAGAAGCAGTTTCCCAGGAAATTACTTCACAAGTTGTGACAGAGAATGTGAATTCGGATATGGAGCAATTGATAAAAGACCTCCTTCAGACACTGCAACTGTATGCAGTGCGGAGGACTTGAATCCAACGCTCTCCGATGAAACCCAAAAGAAGGCAACTGAAAGCAGAAAAAAGAAAAAAATCAAGAGACAAGCGAACAGCACCGACATCGATCGCCAACTAGAGCCAGCACGTAACTATATCATGAGTCAAGATTTGAAGCATCCTCTCAATTGCGACGATTTTGCTTCATTTCTCCTCAAAACCCATGGGAATCCAGATGTTCGATCTACAGCAGCAGAATTCACCGAAAATTTTGACTCACTAGATGAAAAGTTGAGTGGAGTGTACGATCACCTTACCGATCCAGTTTTGAGAAGCAGAATCACTAAAATGAAGAAAAAACTCACTACCAAAGATTCCGATAAGAATGATGTGAATGACACAACATCCGATGGTCTCGAAACGAGTGAAGAAATACTAACGGACAATTGAAATGGCGCAATCATCATCGAGTAGTAATCATTCAACTACGGAAGATTCAATGGAGAACAAACCGATGCCTCTCCGAGTTCTATTTTGGAATGCTCGAAGCATCAAAAAACGTGTACAAGAACTTCCAAGAATTTTAGCGGGAGTGGACATCTTCGTATGTGTGGAATCCTGGCTTACAGAAGAAGATAAAACTATATTCGCAACTGGATACGTGCAGTACAAGAAGAATAGAGACTACTCGACAGGTGGCGGAATCATCATTTTAGTGCGTAAGAATATTCCTTTCCAAGAAATAAATAATATCCAGGCCCCTCATATTTCTGTCGAAGTTTGCGGTATTCGTCTCACACATACAAACCCACCATTAGACATCATAGCGTGCTATAGAACCCCAAGTCACATCCATCGCACTCTCAGCCAAGCTCAATGGGATACCATTATCAATAACGTAGATGACAACAGAGCGACTCTGCTCATGGGCGACTTTAACGCTCACAATGTTATTTGGAATTGTAATTATACCGATAGTAATGGTGATGGTTTGAAGAACAGTATAGAGAATCATGATTTATTTCTTCATAATAATGATGCAATTACTAGGTCTGACTTTAGACAAAACAAACACTCGAATATTGATTTAATTTTCTCAACGATGGATATAGCACACGAAATTGATGTGACTGTGATGGATGAGACTTGGGGCTCTGACCACTATCCAATTATATGTAATGTAGGAGTTGTAAGAGATATTTATGAGAAAAAAACATTCAGACTCCACACCTTGCGCACGAACTGGGATAACTTCGAAAATTATCTTGAAGAGAATTACGAAATTTTCTTTTCTCTTGAATATGATGAATCTCCAGCAAATCAAAAGATGAAAACATTCATTAATATCATTACATCTGCTATTCAATTTTCAACTCCGAAAAAGAAAAAAGTCAATCGTAAGATACACAGGAATCCCGCTCCATGGTGGGATGAAGAGTGTAATGAGGTAAAAGATAATCGAAGTAAAGCTTTTAAAAAGTGGAAACGTACGCATGAGTTGAATGATCTCATTGAATACTACAAATTAGCCGCGATTGCTACGAGAACATTCAGAAGAAAGAAACGGGACTCTTTTAGAAAATTTGCTGAATCTATAAATTTTAGAACTAACCCAAATTATGTCTGGTCAAAATGTAAGGTATTCAAAAACAGATGGGTGAAAATCAATCAATCGCACAGCGATAGAAATTTACAAACAGAAGAGGCAATAAAAAATGCCACGTTCAAAATCAGCCCTCCGTGGGTACATACTGATCCAAATAGAATCCCTGAATGCGCTGAGAACGAATTTCTTAGTGCAAGTTTCGATTTTGTAGAGTTCAATACGGTACTAAACATGGCGAATGACAAGTCATCGCCAGGCATGGACGGGATAGATTATTCGACTTTAAAGAGACTCCCGCTCCAATACAAGCTTTTGCTTTTGGATATATTCAATGAGATGTATCGAACTTATGCGTATCCTGAAGAGTGGAAGGACTCATATGTCCACTTCATTGATAAAGTAACAACGGTGTCAGGCCGATTTCTCTAACATCTTGCATTTGTAAATTATTTGAGGGACTTGTTAAAAATAGATTGCAGTGGTGGTGTGAGTCGTGTGATATTTTACCGAAAAGCCAATTAGGGTTTCGAAAAGGCAAGTCGTGCGCCGATAATCTTGCATATCTCACTTTGCATATTGATCAAGCCTTCGCCAAATCGCAGGACGTTTTGGCCGGCTTCCTCGATGTAAACGCAGCTTTTGACAGCGTTGTCTCCGGTTTACTCATGGATAAATTAGCAGAAATTGGTTGCCCGGAGAATCTTGTAAAATTTGTGAAATTTTTGATTCATGAAAGGAGAATATACACAGATTTGTTGGGCCAACAGTACAGACTCTCAGGTAAAGGCGTTCATCAGGGTGGAGTTTTGAGTCCCCTGCTCTACTCAATCTATGTTAAGGACATTGGGAAAAATTTACCCAAGAGTATTTCGATACTTCAATTCGCTGACGATGTTGCTATCTTCTTGAAAATGACACGCTCTTGCAAACCAGTTGAACTTTTTCAAAGAACTTTATCACTCATTCAGGATAATTTGTTTCAACTTGGATTGGACTTAGCGCCACATAAAACAGTTGTGATACTTTTCAGTAAAAATAGCTTCACTCCTGGTCAAACTGAAATCCAAATTGGGGGATATCGAATCAAGTCGAGCGAGACAGCACGATTCCTTGGCATTATATTTGATTATAAATTGTCTTCCACACAACAAATTGATAAAGTAAAAAAAAGTTGTACTCGTGCTTCCAATATAATTAAATACCTCTGCGGTACTTGGTGGGGCTCATCACCCGATACCCTGCTTATTTTGTACAAAAGTTTTGTAAGATCTATTTTGGACTACGGATGTTTTGCTTACTTTCCAATAAAACAGCAAGCAATTGACGATCTTGAGAAAATACAACGGTCAGCTATTCGAAAAGCTCTTGGGTATCGTGTTAGCACGCCCAATAATGTGATTCTTGCTGAATCAAAGTTACTATTGATTGAAGAACGGGCGAAATACCTTTGTAATAATTTTATATGTAAATCTGTTTCCAATAAAAATTCGGTCATGTATGACTTCATCACGAAGAAAAGTTTGTGCAAACAGAAAAAAGTCCGATTGCTACAAGAATGTATTGAAGCGCTACCGTAAGATTCAATAGAATCCTTGGAAAACTATAATATGTATAGATATGAATACAGCACGTTGAATACATGTGTACCTGTTAACACAGAGTTAGGGCAAGAAATTAGAAACAGCTCAGATCCGAATCAGCTGATGGAATCATTCATTTGGTTGAACAATATACGCGCGATATATACAGACGGGAGTGAAATTTCGAATGAACAAGTAGGTGTTGCCTGTCACTGCCCAGACCTGGAGCTTGAAATCACGAAATCTCTTGATAACAAAGCCTCGGTGTATACAGCAGAATGTGTTGCTATATATGAAGCAATGAATATTAAATACTCCAACCCTCATAATAACTACACAATATTTTCGGATAGTCTCAGCGTGATTCAGAGTATAAAATGTCCGACCACAAAGGTCAATGTGAATAAATTCATTCTTGAAATTAAGAGGCTGTACAATGAAATCAAAGCAGCACACCCTCTCATGTCTATTTCTATCTGCTGGATTCCATCCCATATCGGAATCGTCGGCAACGAAAGAGCTGATGAACTTGCCAAGCTTGCAACAGATTTACCTGTAGATTTATCAATTGCGATTCCATTCACAGACTCCCAAGCGTATCACAAGAAACAGGCTCATGAAGCTACTTGCAGAACAATAGAAGAAGAGGGGCAAAAAACAGGAAAATTATATTTTGAGTTGTTTCACAAAGGAAAGTCAAAGCCGTGGTTCACCAAAGTAAATGCTCTACGGGAGATCTAGTCTCTATAAATAGATGGCGGTCCAATCATTACAACTTGGCGGCCTCTTTGGCCAGGGTCAAAATTATACAAAGTTCTAAATGTCTATGTGACAAATATGATGAAGATCTGAATCATGTAATTTGGCAGTGTAACTTGTGCAATGATGAGAGACTGAATTTGCTTAAGAAATTACGAAACATAAATCTTCATCTACCATTACAAATTAAGAATATAATTGAAATTCCGAATGTCAAAGCATGTCAATATATAGTTGAATTTTTGAAATCTTGTAACAAGTTAGTTTAATTTAGATATAAGAATATGTACAGATTCTGTATAGCTGAATAGTCCTTCATGGACTCATATGCTTCAAATAAAAAGAAAAAAAAAAAAAGATAAGTGATGTAATGTGTTCTCGCAGGCGTTTGATTGGATTCATTATAGTAGAACTTGCATATGCATCTGATGGCGCAGATGCATATGCAGATTTTGATTGA
Source organism: Eretmocerus hayati (assembly GCA_029851415.1). Taxonomy (NCBI): domain Eukaryota; kingdom Metazoa; phylum Arthropoda; class Insecta; order Hymenoptera; family Aphelinidae; genus Eretmocerus; species Eretmocerus hayati. Next base: position 134,896,071 of record CM056742.1, on the reverse strand, counting down.
TTTGATAAGGTGTTTTTTCTTCAGATGTTTCAGTAACATCGAGCAATTCTGCTACCGCTGATTTTTTGTTTTTGTCAACATTTATTTAATCAAGATAATAAAGTTCATTATTGAATCTGAGTATTTCATTATTACTATAAGTGCGAGTTTCTTACCTATAGCACAATCATGACTTGAGAACCATATAATTCTGAATTTCTTACGATTTCATTATGTAGACCTTTTTTTTCTTATGAAAGTTTCATTATGTAGAACTTGAAATTGACATCATGAATTACCTTTTGGATGCTTGAGTTATGATTTTGCTATAAGTGACAAACTCCTGCTTCAATTTTCCCCATTCAATTCATCTTATACCTCCAAAATAATCAGAATGAATCCTACTCCTGACAATGTCGGCAAGTACAATTTAGTAAAGTGTCTAACTGATTGAAGACACCGATTCGATGCAATTTTCAGGGATGTATAGTTGCGAAGCTTCATTTTTTTGACAAGGATAACCATTGCTTGGAAAACTCATGAAGTCATGATAGTAACTGAAATTTCCATCACTCTTGCCTTCTCGATTTTTCATCAATTTCTAGGGCACGTTGGGGGTTCGGATTATGCTTTTTCTCTGTTTGATCATTGCCAATGCAAATAGAAAAAGCAAAAGCGAAGCAGCAGACGAGCAAGTTCAAGGTAATTTTCAGTTTTTTAAGGGTCCCGGCAAATCATATTCGCTGAAATTTCAGTGGAAATTCTTACTGGTGAATCAGTGAAGCTTACTGATCAATCAGTGATACTCACTGAAGCTTCAGTGACACTCACTGAAACTTCAGTGATCAGGACCCGTCCGACCCCCGACGTCACTGAAGTTTCAGTGAATTATCTCACTGATTCTTCAGTGACCCTCACTGAAACTTCAGTGATCAGGACCCGTCCGACCCTCGAGGTCACTGAAATTTCAGTGAGGGTCACTGATGACTTCAGTGCATATGCACTGAAGTCATCAGTCAAAGTTGATCCGTAATGCACTGAAGTTCAGTGGATTCTCACTGATGGATACGGAGAGAGTAGGCTGAATCAGATTGAATTCAACCAAGCTAGATCTAATTACACCGAACTAGAGCAAACTAGTCCAAATTAGACTGAACTAGACCGTACTAGACCGAGTAATACACAGTTCGACCGAACTATACCAGAAGAGACAGAATTATCTCGAGTTAGACCGAATTAGACCGAACTAAATTCAATCTATGAGCGCCGGGTGGGTCCTGAAGGACCCATCAAGAATATGTTGAATCTCATACATCCATGTCAATATGCCATAACCCTTGAGGTTCCATCATCTGGTCTTAGGACATACCCGACTACTTTGTATGATAGTTGAGGTTTATTGATGGTCTTCGAGTTTCCAGACTACTTTGAAAATATCATTTTGACAAATTTTCAAATTACCAAAAATGACTCGTCACTGTACAAACACCATTCTACGAAAATTTGGCAAAAACCTACCACAATTTCCATTTGTTTGCACGGTTAAGCCCTACAATTGTGGTGAGTTCAGAGTATCCATTGACTCCAAGTGTACTCGGTCTCACCTTTGAGTGTAACCGTTCGCAGAAAAGCCCTACAGAGTCTGCAATTTATTGAGGCGTGTACCACCGATGCACTGTGTTTTCGACTATTCAAGACCGTTGTCCCACCTCGCCTGGACTATTGCGCAGTGGTGTGCCTTGAAACATCACAAGACCACCGAACGTGACTGCAGAGATTCAGTAGCTCTTGGGTAGATACATCTTTAGCGTAAGGAGGGATCAACACATCTTTTCGTTCACAGGAAAGATCTTGGCTGGTTGCGCATGGACATATGCCGAATGTACTTTAAGAATATTCTAATGTGCCAAATTGTTTTCATAGATGAGCCTGAATATCTGTTTGCAATGTTCACGAGGTATCAACCACGGCAATCTCATAGCTGTGCAGACGATAGCTGTGCCAGATCTCAAGACTCCCGTCACGCGCCTCAAGATCACTGAATACTCGTTTTAGTGCTCAGGTGCTGAGCTTTGGAACTCTATCGATCCCTTTTTACGTAACGCACCTCTGTAATCATCATTCAAAAGATCCCTTCGCCCTCACATACTCGATTTGGACTTGAAAAAAAAATCCATCATCCCTCCTGACCCGAATGGACAAAGAGCACCCAGCAATACTTCACATGTCAATTCGGCTAGTCAATCTACTTATGGTTAAACCGCCATATCTAGCAATAATTACTTTGAATGTTCTATGAATTATTAGTGATAGAGATGTGTACTGTACCTTTTTTCATCTTCTTATTGGCATGTGTGTCTTCACCAAGATAAACACGTTGTATTATCATTTGGCGTCTTGCAACAGACACTCATCATGGTTTTGTACCTAACTGTATACTGTTTTGCTTGAAGGCAATTAAAATCTATACCTATCTATCTATCTATGCAAATATGATCAAGTGTTTTCATTTAAATTGGATTTATATCTCTTCATTTCTTTATTTTTGACTCGTGAACCTTTTTAAAACCATGACCATCTTCACTCAGTGAAGCAAAATCCTTTGTATTCAACTGGCCGCAAATTTTGGCATTCACAAAAAATGTGTCATCACATTTCATGGTAATGGCTTCTGAAAACGCAGCGAGCCACCACAAAAGTTGACTCACGATTTCGTGTCTTCATGCTGACAATATTGATAGCTCCAGTCCTTGTTCGTCATCAAAATCTTTGCTACAACCTCTGCTGCCTTCGTTCAAAACTCGCTAATGATTCAACTTCTTAGCTTGATATTGATACCTTCGAGGTGTGCAGGTAATAACTTCCTGTTCATGCTCTAGTTTGCCATGAACTCGCTACTCCGATGAGGGATCCCTTCTCAAAGTTACGCTTAATGTTATGATAGTTTATTACTTAGTTTGTACTGCTGTGAGATCGCTGTGGATAATCAGAGCAACCACCTGCGTGATTAAAATTTGAACGAGTTTTGTGGGATCGCCCCGGAGGACATGATCAGAGCACACTTTACTCGATTGCGATCCAGCGCATTTTTTAGCTATGGTCTATTCCGTTGGCGCTCATTTGCGCTCGCTCCCTAAGACCATGCAGCCTGTCCGTGCCAGCCGACAGAGAACTGGATAAAAAAGTCGAGTCGAGACCTGAGACGAACGAGCAATGGGAGTTGATCTATCTTGTTAGTGGCTCCATGATCTTGCCCTCCATTTCTTTCTGCCACTCACTCTTTCAGATACAACATTGTTTCTTGTCCTAGAATCATTCTTGCTAAACTTTGCCAAAAACCTACAGCATAGAGAGGCTATCATTGTCATGTGAATGACGTTTTTAATCAATTGAGTAGGACCCTTTATGATGGAGATTAGCCAGTTCAAGAGCCACAAAAAATAGACATAGACATTAGGGTGAGCCGGAAGACAAGGGTTTTTTCAAATCGTAGCGTTTGGGGCAAGAAATTTCGAGTTCCTAGGTGTGAATTCGAAAATTTGCCACTGAATGCTGAGAATTGGCATCGTGCATTCCAGCACGAGCCCTAAAAATTCTCAAAATGAAGAGTAATATAGCTGTTTTGCCGTTGTAAGTGAAACAACAAGGCGCAGGGCATTCATGTGATCTGAATCATCACGAGAGCTATTTTATCTTGTATTCTTTCACCCGTAGGCACCGAAAACGAGGTTTGTACATCAATATGAAGATGCTCGAAAATGGAATATTGGACCGAAGTTCCTCAGAGTTCCTCTTCGAAGCATTCAATGGTTCCATTCTACAGACTGTGATATTATTAGAAGACAATTCAATTCAGACTCTTGTTGGATACTCCGTCCGATCGTTTTTGAAGATGAATTCATGCCTGGTATCATCACAGAGAGATGAATTCGTGATGTCTTTTAAGAAATGGAATTGAATCTTTGGTGAAACTTGGAAGACTGCGTGCTATTTAGGGATACGAATGGAGTCGATGACGACCTGAAAAAAGAGCATATTCTATGGAATAAAATTAGATCCAATCGAGATATAAGAGATAATAATTGGATTAATTGTGAAAGCTACCCAAAATATCATTTCCAGGGTTATCTGGTAGGACAGAATTATGCATACCTCCTTTGTGCAATTCTTACTTATCTATGAGTCATTACTGCATACGATTTTTAATACGATCAGCTTTCCTCGAGTTATCATGGCAGGAATATAGGGTAGTTAAAATAATTCTCTCTCGTGGCTGTTGTCAAGAGTGGCCTAATGGAGAAGTTTGTATTTCGTTCGGAAAATTCATATTCGGGTTGTGAAAAACCGAATAGATTCGTAAATCTATACTCCAGGCAAGAACAAAAGTGAAACGAACCAAAAGACAAGAGATAAATTGATGCTCATCGATTCTCTGGACTTCGTTCTCTAGAATACCACTCAGGACTTTCATTCTCCCTCATAATAGATGACCAAGCAGGCATTAGAAGATGTACCGCTAAACTCAAAAATTTATTCTCCAACTTCTCTGCATCATCTTATTAGAGGCATATTTTTGGATTTCATAAATTCGACAATGCGACGTCAAGTTCAAACGTGTGAGGCAGAAACTTTGGCCACGCACACTGTTGGACATTCATCTTTCGAAATCTACTCATCAATTTACAACAATTCTGGCGGAATGTCGGCTATCATTTGTTGCATTTTGCCACCACACATATTTTCCTCGGGAACATCTTGTTGAATATTCCGTGCTTAGTTCTCGATGTATTTGCGATTCAGGATGAAATTCTTTCGGAGGTACCTGAGATTGAAATCACACTTTGTTTTTTTTATTGGTATCTGCCATCGTCATAAATGTACATCTGTATCTAATTAATGCGAGCTCTACCATTTATTTTCCGATAGAACTTACTCATAAGTCTGTCTGGAAGAACTATGGTAATTTTTGTGAATCTCAAGCATACGTTGAATAAACTTCGAAGTGAATTGAAAAAGAAGGAGGAAGTTTGCATCTTGCAATTTGATGTAAATATATTCATTCGAACTGACCAAAGATGAGGAAGCAGATCTGCTCTCGGATCTGCTTGGAACTCGACTGCCGTCGAAGCCATACTCTTCTCCATCCCTTCCATGTTTTCTTTTATTCTGACAAATACAGCATTTTTTATTTTTCCCATCTCTCATCAAAATGATCTTCCTCTTTTGTATTGCATGTTCCTGATTAATGCATCAGGCTACATCTCCCTCCAAAAACTTTTTCTTACAGTTATGGATCCTCTATGTGCCTCTCATCGGTGTCAAAATCATTGATTTTCGTGAATTGTTGAATTCTAGGGTTGATAGTGGATATAAGGGACTCTCTGCAACAGCATCAGAGATACCCGATTGGAGATGATTTTAATCCGCCTTGATCAAGGATCTTGATCTGAAAACTGAGCCCATAGTGATATACTAATACGCGGCTAGTCCAGAGTTCCCGCAGAACCGCAACCGGCCACGCACCGGAGTACATTCAGGGTTTTCCAATAATATCTAATTTTTAAATAACTGCAAACATTTTTCGGACCAAATCATTAAGTTAGCGCGCTTCCTAATGAAATTTCGAATCATTTGGTCTCTGGTGCATCTCGTTACTCGTGAAATATATTTTGCAAGATTTGGAAAACGGCAATCTTGAGCTGTCACTGCCGCATCATAGTAATAATCACGTTGTCATGCACATTGCCGTTTTCCAAATTTTGCAAAATACACCACAAATTTTGAGAGACGCAATAAAGCTCAAACGATTGGAAATTTTATTGGCAAGCGCGTTGACTCAATGATTTGGTTCGAAAAGTGTTTGCAACTATTTGAAAATTAAATATTGTTTGAATTACGTTATGCAAATCACCGTGGCGCCATCTATGAAGTAGTAAGCCGTACGGACTGGCCTTAGAGACTAAAATCTCATTAGAATCAAGATTGAGTCATTCTCTTCCTAGAAATGCGAGCTTAATTCGTGTTTTTGCATCTGAATCAAATGGAGCTTTCTTGAGCCTTTTCATTTTTCAAGACAATAATGGCTCCCACAGTCCATAACTTCAGTGCATCACGTATTCGCGGCTACTGTAATGTTTTGTTGGTGCTGCTGTGAGCTGGTGTGAGTCCTTCTGGTAAATTTTATTTGAATAATTCATTTATGTGAGACAATCAGCGAGGGGCTAATTTTAATCCGTTGGTTGTACAAAGACCAAATTCTACACCTCAGTGCAACGCGGAGTCGTTCGTGCCTTGCGACTGCGCTTCACATACACTGTTGATTCCTCATTCCCCTGATAATTCTGGATACACAACAACTACCGCCAGGTAAACAGAATTTCTAACAAAATCTAGGGATATGTGTAGAGTCCATTCATCCCTGAAAATATACTTAAAATGCTCCTCCTTTTATAGTTCTACGTTTTCGAAAAATCTGAGTAGTAAGTATTCAATCACAGCATGGGTATACTTCAGCCAAATATAACCCTATATCAGCTGGATATGACTACCGACCATCGTTGCTGCGTCTTGCAACAATGCAAAGTCCCATTTGATGTAGCTGCAGTGTTTTTCGTGAAAGAAATGGATAGCACCAGTTTGGAACACAGAGCGTACATACATGTATCATGGTAATAGTCGTAGCGAGGGTGACCCGCATCCACTTTGCCAATGCTTGCAATGCAGCACTTTCATACCAGGCTGCCACGATGCAAACATCACTCTGTTCAACAGATGTTCGATATGTATAGGGTAGCGCATTTGGTTTCCAAGACACGTGAACCACGTATGTAACCAGTGGTATTGGACTCCTTGCGTCTCATTTTGCGTCTTCTCTTGAGTAAATTTTGTGGCACAAGCAACATCTATGTAGCGATATCTTATTATTAATTTCATCAAATTTATCTGGAACCTCTCTGAAGAAGAGGATAGGTCTTCTATAATTGTGGCGCAACGTGATGGATCAAGTGAAGTCAAATCCAATTTCGATCTCCTCACAGTTCCGGGCTTTGCATCAGAGCGCGAGGAGAAAATTGGAAGATGAGAGTCGAGCAATGGAACGAGGAGGCAGACCTCTAATTATTGACGAGTGTTGAAATGATTAAAAAGAGACGTTTCCACGAATGCCCGATTTTGTTCCAATACCGACTGGTTCAGAGCAGTTTTCCGATTCAATCGTTGTCCAAAACAATGTAAATGTTCTCATCTGGAAACTACGTTCTTCCACAAACTCAATCATATCCCATTGTCTGCTCAATTTCCTGCCAGTGTGCAATGCAATAGCATAGTTTCTCAATTAATTAGCATAGTTATAGATGCAAGTGAATGAAAGTAGCATAATCTCATGATTTATGTGCAGAAGACTGACATTGGTCATGTAAATGAAGTGATTGGTCTCCAATTCGTGAAGAGCTATTACGCAAAAATGTCCGTATAATACGGTACCTTTTTATCGCACATTCTTTGTCTACACTCTTTGGTTCGGCCCCCAGACTGTTTTCGGTGAGCAATTCACGAAGAATTCTGAAGAGTTTTTGACTACCTCTTACATTTTCTTGATTAGTTTTGAGCAAAAATATCCCCATTTACAGGAATCTTTGAATGACCTAGATTTCCTGAACAGTCTTTTCATCATATTTTTGGGCATCTTTTGATGCACTGGTGAGCAGAAACCCGAATTCTCATAAGCATTCTCACGTCCCCGTCTTTGCAGTACCGGTATCTGCGCGCCTGTATGCGACCGTCGAGAATCAGCTATTCACACCTCTTTTTCCTTCTGGATGAGTGTAAAACACGTTTTTCAAAGAATTTCACTCTTTCCCATTGAGTATATTGTAACCCAGGTTGAATTTCATCCTTCTGAATATGAACGGATCAGCCGATTCCATAGATAATATTGAAAAGAATTCCAATCACAAGTAGCTAATTGTGAGAGAGAATTAACAAAAGAGAGCAAGCAACTCGTGAATCATGCAGTACGAAAGAAATGCCACTCGAGTAAAAGGGAGAATCGACGTAGAACTCAATTTTCATGTGTACGCAATGCAATAATGCAAGCTCTCAATTTCTCTTTAGTGGATATGGTCTCTCAAAGTTGTCTCCTATCTCTATCTCTCTCCTGTGTTTTTTTTTGCTTCCGATCAGTTTCCTCACTCGAATCTGTTTTACCAATGACACCGAAAGCCTTTCACGTCGATCGGATTCTCGTTCATACTCCAAAACTAAACTAATTCCAAATGGTGAAAATTCACAGAAGCGCTTGTTCGCGACCAGAGTTTCAAATCGGATTCGGATAAACTCTATGCACGATTCTGCATACAGAAAATGTTTGTGGGTTAGCACGACGTGAAAGAGATGAGAATAGGAAGGAATGTGGTAAAGAGTGAACGAGAGGGCAGTTCGTATTCATACGGGTGAAAATAATTTGACAGAACTTTTTATTGAAGTAAATTCGAGTTGTATCTCTTGCTGTAAACTTATTTATGGATAGTGAAGCAATTGAGAATTGATTTTGATCTTGATAAGATTATACGAAACCAGAGCACAACGTTGGAATCAATATTTCAAAGTTATACAAATTTATTTCAGATTATAGTCTCATGGGTCCTTATGATCTTAGCGTATGATCTTCACAAATTTTATACGGCAAAACATACAGCCTCGCAATTCAATGGGCATTCTATGATTATAAATGAGGAGTTATCTTCATAGGAAGACGAATAGAACTAAACTACGAATTAAGGTTACAAAAATCGTGCACACCATTAACCAACATCATATGTATAGAAATGTTTTCGTTGCAGAGAGATTCACTAGCATTCAGTACCCCAGTTCGCGATGAAAGAGCATTTGATCACTTTGGGTAGAACACTGATGCTTCGGGGAAAAACACAACGGTGGCTGCCGAGTCGCTACAGCCAATATCAATTCACGAAAATACTTCTGCGATTGGAGTATTTTGTTGGACAAATTGGACGTGAGTAGAAGATATTTATTGTCTTCTTCAATCACTGATGACATTTGTGAGGTGGAAATATTCATGCAATCTCGTGAAGAGAATGTGTTCGAACGAAATCATACGAGCAATATTCGTTTGATGGATAAGAAGAGAATCATCTCATCTCAAATACATTACAGCAATTAATCTTTCCATTGAGAATCGAAGGTTCTGGGTAGAACGAAAAATGGTTCTCGAATCACGTAGGGAATACATTCAAGAGACTGGTGGAGAATTCATTTTCTGATGAAGTCCTGAGAGTTCCTTACTTCACCACACTTCGCACACCACTGAATTAAGTAATTCTATCTATCGCTGACGACATGTCTGATCATAACCAGACTCTTACTACTGACTATCGACACGTTAGTCACCTTTCCAATTCGCTTGTTACTAATGGAGATACAAGACTTGTTCTTCCCTACTCACGGTCACAAAATTCATCAGGGTGCGTGGTTGCGCACCTAGGCAAGTATAAGTTTAAAAAAAAAGGAATGAGCGATCGTGTAAGCATACTTTGAATTCGTCGACCCTGACCTTGTAGTTCTACTTCTTATCGTTTTAATAATCTGCAGATAGGTTTTAGCCCGGGTGAAAGTTCTCCCAATACTTTATTATGATATTGCTTGATGTTTGGCAATCATTCCAAGTGCGCTACCATTAAAAATTATTAAATTTGAATATTCACTTTGAGGGTTACACCAGAAACTCTTTGTCAATTGTTTAAGATGAATTTCCGACACGCATTCGTGTTAGTATATCTGTGTAACATATTGAATTTTACTAATCCTGTGACTTTATTGTCGACCGCTAGTATGTTTGTTTTGGTCTGCAACACACGTGGTTCAGTTCTGTTGCATTCATAGAAAATTCTGGCCTGATATATTTAAAATACGATTCAGCTGCCTGGCTGGGCAAAAACTGTTGCTGTAAATTCTTCGCATGTGATCAACTTGAGTGGAAAAGTTGCATCGGTGCAAGTCTCGAGAAGCTGATTAAAATCGGCAATATTCGTACAGTATGAGTAGAAGGAGAGGTCTTCGAGGTCTTGTGATTTGTGGAGATACTTCTGGTTGCAGCAGTGAATGTAATATAATCACATTGATCGCTATCAGTAAGTGATCCTCAAATTCTACTCAAGTCCTTCGAACAATGATGAAAACAAATGTCTCACTACCCTATAACCTCCGAGGTTTCCGAATCGTATCAGTACCAGCCCAGATGACTCATCACTAGTTTGATGCCTCCTTCCGAGACTTTGATTTGTATTTGCTTCTATCTTTGTTACGGAATGATATATTGATTGGTGACTGTTTTTCCTCGTCAATTCCTTAAGAACGCATCCTTAGAGATAATTCTTGATTTCACAAGGGGAATTTGACAAATTCGTGATGTGCTCGATAGCTTGATGCGCAAATGATTCTTGCGTGGTAAAATTATCATGAGGACCTCGGATATAACTGTACTGCGAGACTGCGCGGACTACCAGATGTGACTCTCAGGCTTTGATAAGCAGGTGTTCGCATCAACAAGTTGACGAGCTGCAGGAAAGAATGATTTCTATTCGTTTCTATTATACGTTTTGCAGCTTTGAAAGTGTAAATAACCCTAGATTTCCAAATATTCAATTTACTTGACATTTCTACTCATATTCAATTTTTTAATTGTCAACATTAATGAGCTTCAAGATGTATATGATAGAAAGTCAGTGATATCAATCATGACTTTTTATTCCCTCTCATCTAGATGTATTTAGCTTCAAGTTGTGATGCCTTTAACTTCAAATTATAACAATACCCAGGGAATTTTCGAACTCGTTCATAGTAATAATCTTTCATTCTTCACCAATCACCAGCTCACATTTGACTAAAAATATTCCCAATAACGAGCTATTACCGCAATTAAGAACTCCAACGCCATAAATAATGAGCTTCAAAAACGCCTTGCCCTTGTACACACGGATTCACCAGAGTACGAGAGCCCACTTCACGATCAAAATGGAATCACGAAAAGTCGGCCTCGCAGTATGCGTATTGATATGTCTGACAAGATTTCGGCAGATCATAGTATCCAGTATGCATTTTTTGACTTCACTATGTATTCAAGATCAATTCAAATTCGAGAGAGCTCGCAAATCAAGAATTGACTTTCGAAGAAAGTAAAGTACGAGTCAAGTATAAAGGCCACAATCCCGGAATAACTAGCTGTTATCCACATTGATCATGTGATCTCATTATAGAAGCTTCTGCATGAATGGATCTTTGCCCTTTCTGTGGATTAACGAGGGAGTGCAATTCAACTCAGGAGAATACTCAAATCAGATCTTAAAAGGCAAGTACATCTGTTTCCAGAGTTCATTGCCCGCTGTTGATAATTTACACGCGCCTCCTGAGTGTATCATTTTGATGCATACGTAGGTAGACGAAGTCTGGCAACGATGTTTCCAAAAAAACATTGGTAGTTTTTAAAAACTTCGTTTTTATACATACAAGCGTTATTGCTTACCTTGCTAACGCTCGTCCGGCTTGGAAGTGTCTCTGATATGGTATGAGCCCCTGAAATGCTTCTGTAGTTCAACAATGTAACGTTGAGATTTCGTAATACAGTGAATTCGGAAGAAAACAATTTCCTTGATGGAACCTAGTAACTTTGATTGAGAACTATTGAATTGGTGTAATGTTGCGCATAGTGAAGTAGGAAATCGCCAGTAAGTATCTGGAAATTTTCCCCAATTGGCCAGCTCCAGCGACGCCACCAGCTCCAATCCCAGCTCCTGCCTCAGCCACGCCCCCTCCACGGCCCCAGCCCCAGACCCAGCCACAGTTCCAGCCTCAATCTCAGTCTAGCCTCAGCCCCAGCCTTAGCCCAAGACCCAGCCCCAGCGTCAGCCTCAGCCTTAGCCCCAGTCTGAAATTTTAGTGATTTTCACTGAAATTTAAGTGAAACATCTCACTGAAACTTTGGTGATTCCAACTGAAATCACTAAAGATTGAGTACATTCATTCATCCACCAACCCACCCACCTGACCACTAACGCCCACTCACCCACCAACCCATCCAACCATCTACCCACCCATGACCCACCCATGACCCTTACGGCCACCCATCGAACTTCACTACCTCCACATAGGCTACCCGATACGCAAGATGCTGACGGACAAATTTTGGCTTTAATGGTGTTTTATGATAGGAATACCAAATGAGGCCAAACTGGACGGAACTTGACCATACTAGACCGAGCTAGAACGAAGTAGATCGACCTGGCTTGAACTAGACCAAACCAGACCGGAATCGGTGGAGCCATACCGTATTAGACCGTACCAGACTCAACTAAACCATATTAGACTGAACTAAACCTAACTCAACCGAACTAGACCAAATGCGACCTAATTACCCCGAACTAGACCGAGCGAGACCGAGCTGGACTCAATTAGACCAAACTAGACCGATCTAGACCAACCTGCATCGAATTAGACCGAATTAGGCCATTCTAGACCGAACTAGAAAAACTAGACCGAACTAGACTGAACTCGACGAAATCAGACCTAATTTGACCGAACTCGACCTCATTTGACCGAATTAGAGCGAACTATACCGAATTAGACCAAGCTGGTTCAAATTAGCTCAATTTAGATCAAAGTAGATCGAACTACGATGTACTGGACCGAGCTAGACGGAGCTAGCCTTGATTGGACGGAACGAAACCAGATTAGATTGAATTGGACCGAACTAGACTTAATTACACCGAACTAGACCGAATGAGGCTCATTTAGAGTGAACTAGACCAAACAAGAACAAACCAGATCAAACTACACCGGATTAGACCGACCTACACTAACCTCAACCTACATGATTTTTGCAAAAATCATTAACGGGAAAAATAAAAACGATACAGTATTCATTCCAAGAATCAACGTCAAATCCTCAAAGAATAAAATCTCGTTCGCTATGGTACGTCGACGATTACCTCTCAGAATCGGATTTGCAATTACTATGAATAAATCTCAAGGACAATCATTTGGAAGCGTTGGGATATATTCGCCGGCACAAGTATTTGCATATGGGCATATACGTTGCTCTATCAAGAGTCACATCGAAAGTAAATTTGAAAAATTGTTATGAAAAATAGTGCTAAGAAGAGCAAAAAACAAATACTTTCAGAAAATTCATCTAAAACGCCTTTTGCAGGAACACAGGTTCATACCACGAATGTTGTATATCCAGAAATATTTTGTGATTCTGTTTTACCAATTAACTCAGTATTTCGTATAGCTCTTGAACCAATTCAAGTCGAATTTCTTAATTTCTATTATTTCTCAACGTGTGTAGTGTTGAATTTGAGGTATTGTGTATTCTCCACAGCATCATAACAATTCATGATTTCTAATAACAATCGGGAATCAATTTGCTCGTGAAACGTGTACATAATGTAATAAATAAAGAAATCAAAATTGTAACTCAAAGTGTGCTGAATTGTTTTGAAGCATTCCCATCACAAGCAACACACGCAACACCACCAATACCAACACGGACGCCACCGACCCACCGACCCACCAACAGCACCAATGACGCCACCGCGATACGAAGCATCCAGGCGGATAAAATTGGACAGACGCTTAATTAATTCAATGTATCGAAAGGATACGTAGGGGGTGCGTATAAATCATCAACAGCGGGCAATAAACTCTGGAAACAGATGTAGTTGCCTTTTGAGATCTGATTTGAGTATTCTCCTGAGTTAAATATCACTCCGTCGTTAATCCACAAAAAAGGCAAAGATTCATTTATGCAGAAGCTTCTATAATGAGATCACATGATCAATGTGGATAACAGCTAGTTATTCCGGGATCGTGGCGTTTATACTTGACTCGTTCTTTACTTTCTTCGAAAGTCAATTTTTGATTTGCGAGCTCTCTCGAGTTTGAATTGATCTTGAATACATAGTGAAGTCAAAAAATGCATAATGGATACTGTCATCTGCCGAAATCTTGCCAGACATATCAACACGCATACTGCGAGGCCGACTTTTCGTGATTCCAGTTTGATCGTGAAGTGGGCTCTCGTACTCTGGTGAATCCGTGTGTACAAGGGCAAAGCATTTTTGAAGCTCATTATTTATGTCGTTGGAATTTTCAACTGCGGTAATAGCTCGTTACTGGGAATATTCTTCTATATCTTTTTTTCAATCTGTCGTTTTTTTTTAATGAACATAGAAAGAAAGAGAGGCCCAGAAAGGGTGGAAACATCCAAAGTAAGGACCGGTGAAGAATTAGGTGCCCCTCGTAAAATTGAGGAAACAAGAATCTCTCAAATCGACGAGGGTTCCACAAAGAGATTTCGAATTTTTCATGAGATTGGTATCATACAAACCATGGGATATTGGATGGTGTAGCGGGATATGCGTGCCCAGACGAATTTCGTCTTCAGCGAGAAACGCTGTTTATCGCATCGGGGTGAGAAAATAGCGCTAATTTTTTCAAACATGGGGTGCATTCGTGCATGGACAGAACATGAGACCCGCGACGAAGCTCATGACTGTAAGATGTCCCGAGCTGGTGTGTTTACACGTGTCATGCAACGCTTTTTATCAGCACGCTGTTTTGAATGAGCGATATTCAGAGGCCATTTATGTTGCCCTCCTCTTACATTAACAGGAAATTCTCGTTTCACAGATATTTCTCCTTTCTTCTTAATGAATGGATATTGGTGAGCTTACTATAGTCCTCTGGGAGAGTTGTGAAATTTCAATCATGCTCAGGAAAAAGGTAATCATTTGGATTAAAATTATCGACAGTGAATTTATTCCAAAAATCTCTCTTTTAATTGCAGATCACTGAAATGATCGACTGATGATTCATTGCTTGCCATCACTTGTTTTTTATTACATGCTTCATTTCGGATCAAACATTACAGAAAGGTTTACTCACTCATTTGGCTGTCCAAATGTTTACATTTATCTCTCGACAAGTGCACGCACTCAATAAAGTAATGGCAGGTAGGGTGCGTAATTGCGTATAGCTGTGATCCAACAGCTTCTGCTTTGACTCTGGAGCATATTATACTTATGTGATGCTGATAAATACCGTCATATATTTCTATTTTGAGAGAGCAAATGTCATGGGGCTTATGCGGGAGGTTATTGACAAAGGAGCAACGCCTCGGGCAAGTGAGATTATCGCCACCAATGTTTGGCGTGTCAAACTGCAGGATCTCGCATTTAAACTGGATCGTATTTTGATAGACGAAACTTGTTGGGAACATCAATGAGATTCACTGCAATCTAATTGATATCCCGACCTCTATCGATCGTTTACGTATTGGCTGAAATCATTCATCGCCAGTGAGCCCCAGGCTACGGCTGACGTTTGTACGTGATTTTTTGGACATTTTTTGAGGATATGATGAAAATTTCATTTCTTAAGAACTAATTTCGTTTCGAGTCCATTCGTGCCAGCGCAAACTTGTAACTAATTGGGACTTGGATCGCTATTTCTCTTGCTAAGAGAGAGGTGAGGAAAAGAGAATTTGAGTCAAAAAACAATGCCTCAGAATCTATCCGCAAATTACGTAAGGCCTTCAAAAGAAATAAGGTGGGGAGGGTGAAGTCAACTTACTATCACAACACATTGGATGAGTACCCGAGTAAAAAAAATTTATCTTTAATAATATATTATAATATTTAGTAATATATGATTATACATTATTATAAAAATCCACGGCGATAGATAATCATATATTGTTATTTATTATCAATCATATACTATTATATACTATTATATATATATTATTTTATTATATAAATCTCTTTTACTCGGGTAGGCAACTCTCGATTACCTTGCTCTCTACGCAGTAACATACGATCAACCGAGGTTACTCTGAGCAGATGAGGTAACTTTGCACACTCGAGGTACAAGTTTTGAATTATCGAAATCAGCAAAGTAGGGATGCGCAAGGTCCCAATAACAATTTCTCTAATAATGTTATGCACACACAATGTTCTGCGCCGGTATCGGAGTCTCTATCAGCTGTGTATGAGGTTAGAACAAATTTCTTGGAGGGCATGGTTTTAGAGTAAAAAAAAGTTGCTCGAAACAATTCGTCTCGTTCAAGTATTTTCGGGGCGAAACCAAGTCAATGGTGCTAGATTTTGTTGATTCATATCCATAGCTCAAAGAATCCATCATTACCTTGAGGCATTTTCACCCTGACTCAATTTTGTAGTGTAAGAACTGGCAAGCACATTGTTTGTCTAAAACGGGGTAACTTTGAAAATTTCAATAGAGAAATACACTCTTTTTCGAGAAATGGGGTAATTTTGAACACTTCAAGAAACCGTATGGAATCAAGCTTTTCTCGGAAACCATAGTAACTTCGTATCGTACAGATCAATTCTCGTATTTCGATGATTCTCAACATTCAACCTCCAAAATGCTCTATTCAATGCTCTCAATAATTCTACGTGAAGAGCTGAACGTTCTGAAGTGATTTCATCAATTCAAATGCAGATGTGACTACAATTCAGATAATTTCTAGAAACTACTCATTGATTGTCTGAACCTTCGTCCCAACCTCAGAAAACTCGAAATGAGTTTGAAATACTGTACTGAGTGCAGATGTATAAGCTGATCAAGTTTCATATCAACAAAGATCAAGATCAACAAAGAGTATCACCATATTCACTGTCAAGGATCCCACGTTGAACTATTCTAACTAACTTTGAACACTTGTCAAATGCTTAAAAATTCTGCCCAGAGTATCCAATCGGACTCTATTGCGGCGCAATCGGAAGCTGAGACAAGGAGCTTTCGTTTAACTCCACGTGCAGGAGAAGGGAGTCAAAGAGACGTAGAGGTTACAGGGAAATTACGAGAGAAACTTTTGCAAAGTGTTCCAAGTGAGCTCGATTGACAGTAATTCAAAATGGCACACCATCCGGAGTCACTATACTACAACAAATATATTATCAACATTTTATCGAGGAATGTATTTGTTGAATTTTGTATGCCAAATTCACCTAGAATTTCATTACTGATCAGTTTACATGCATGACAGCTGCCGTAAAGCCACTAGAACTAGTGAGCCCTACTCCACTTCCAAAATATACAAGTCAGAGTAATTTCACAAAAAAATATCTAATTATTATTTCACGATCTAGAAAGTTTAGGCTGAACCGACTCCTCAGCCTATTCCATGTTCTGACTCAATTCTTTTGGCTCCCTAAGTCATGCAGATGAAAACCAATATCTTGTTTGCGTTGAATTGAGAATATCGATAGAATGCAGTAGAATCTAAAAATCTATCTTGATCGAATTTCAAAGTGGCATTGTATCAGAAAGCAGCTCACGTTGATCAAGTTGAATTGCAATAAAACTCCCCTAACTCAAAACTTTACATTAACAAAAGAGTACAGGAGAGACCTCCTCACCCTAACAGGAAAGCTACTTGTTCTGGAAAAGTTTTCGTCAAAGTATAACTCTACGGAGTAGTGACACTTCACACTTAGGATCCTCCGAGACTCAAAGGCTCTCCAGTAACTGCAATTTTTGCGAAAATCGATGACTGGGAAGGATCAATGCTTAGAGTGTGACTCCTAATAAATCTCTGCTAGAGTCTTGAGTATAATACTTCAACATGATGTCTGAGAAGATTCTTTGGCCGATTCGTCAGGACCATCCAGATGAAGGCAGCAGAACAGGATTACATACAAGGTAGATCAAGTTGGTATGGATGCAAGTAAGTATGCAAATTTAATAGAAAAAAAAGTAAAAATACAATGAAGACGTTCGATGGATTTACGTTACAACAGGGGTAGAGTTGACCTGTGAGATAACTGATGAAATTTCAGAACCATGTGTGTGGGGCCTGCATGATGGGACTTGCTTCACTGCCGCACATACAGTTGAATCAATAAGCTCCCCGTGTGCAAATTACTATCTATCGCGACGTTAGAAGAATTACGCTGTGTCAGAAGACTACAACAAAAAAGTTGAGTGTCGAATCCGAAATTTCGAAAGAGTCATACCACCAACCGGGGTAACTTTGCAACAAAAATCGCACTTTTTTCTTAAACCTCACAAAACTTGTATGTCTTACATCTGAAGGGCATTGTATCTGGAGTCAGTCAAAAGGTTACAGTTCCAGCTTTCAATTGCAGGGCTTATGAAGTCCATTTGGACATCTTCGGTTCGAATTATGAGCGCTGGAAGTCGCGTTCCAAAGTTAAGCCTGGACTGGGGTAACTTAGGAACAGGGATTGTTGTCGTCATTTATTTGTCAATTGATTCATAAACTACTTGTCAGTTTTTACTTTACAAAATTAAATTTGACTAAAAATACTCCAATGTAACAATGGATTTGTCCAGATATGTGCACAGACAAGTGAAATCTAGCTCAGTTACCTTGGAGTCGACCTTGGAAAGTCGGAACCACGCCACTTTTTCCGAAAAACTGTTTGTTGGATTGGAAACATACTTTTGAAGAAGTCAGCTTATAAACGGATTAGAAGCTGATGGAGATCTTCGCGCCGGTGCAAAACACTGTTTATGCGTGCTCCAAGTAGGGGAAATCGGCATTGAAGTCTCAGGATCATCTGCCTAGCCGATTGTGCGTGATAAGCACTTTTTCATGGGTTGTTCCAAATTTATCCGCCCCCCTCCCCCCTATTCCAAAGTTACCCCGGTTGACGGTACTTAGAAGAAGATGGCTGACATTTCCACGTCTGCGATTGCTGTGCCTAAATACAAAATGCCTCGCTGTGACGATCGCAGCGCCCCAAATCCACTGACTCTAATCTCGAATTAACGACTATGAATTTTAGCTTAAAATTCTTGGGGATTACATGAATTTGCTTCGCGTGCTTGGATGGCTCATTTACAATTTCTCGCATCCCAACCAAATTCATCTTGATTTTTCTCAAGCATACTGTGCATAAGAAACCCACAATTTTGTGGTATATTCATACGTTTTTCAAGATGAAGTTGTCACCAGAGTTGAACTATAGCGCAATTGGTCGATCTTTCCGAATCTCTTCTTCATACAACTTGACATATTCATGCTTTTGGAGCGAACACTCGTAAACAGCCCCGCATCATCATGATAATGAACCCATCTCGCCGTTTCTGATGAAGATATGTCTGATACTCCGAAAATAGACTAGTATATTCAATCACGTCGAGCTGCAGAGGTACGAAGAATGGACGTAGATAGGGTAACGCGGTAAATCATGTACAAAACTGCCAAATGTATTGATTTAGAGCTTCACAAATTGGAAGACTCTGTGACAAAGATGTCTTCCAGGCTTTCAACTACAAGCTATCCATGGTTGAAAAGTAAAATATTTCATGCAAAATACACTACTTGTGGAAATTAATGGATCATGCAGTGTTGTCAAATCGACGATTACTTATTAAAACTGAATCGTACAAAGATTCTGAGGAGGACAGGTAGCTGCTTTCATACTTCTTGCTTGAAAAACACACTATATTCCAGATTAATCAGCCTCTCCAGGTCACATTAAGGAAGAAATCTGGCAGCATATTCAAGAAATTGTAAAAATTTCACGTGGAAACCGTGCCATCCAATAATTTTTATGATGGTTCTTGGCCGTAGAACAACACCTAAGGAAATGGAAATGTAGCGTGGTTCAGTTTCTCCATGAGCGGCCGTGTATTGAAAAATTTACTTACCGAAGCTCGTGGCTTGAACCAGAGAGGTCGCAGAGAGAAACTTTAAGAAACAAACATGTAGAATCTACAGATTCTCAATGATCTACAATATCTCGTTGGAATTATTGTGATTGGACAATCCCGTTGAAGATTCAGGTGATTCGATGAAAGAATTTTTCTTCGATTCCCAGCACCAATTTTTAGCCCAAAAAAATCCGGGTAAAGTGTTCAGAGCCCACGAATTGATAGGTTTTATGTGATCTCCAAAATTCATTCCTCAGAATATTTTTACGATGAATTGTTTTGGAATAGCGTCGATTAGGTGATGAATAATTTATACATTTTGACGGGTACTGTATCAAGTATATGAGAAGAGCCACCGCTGACATGAGAAATGGAAGACCATGGTTCGGATCTCAGCCGTGTCTAATGTGGATTTCTATGAATGCTTCTTTGATGATTTTGTTGGTTCAGAATCCACTTAAAACAGTAGGTCTCACCAAATAACCTCAAATCGATGTTAAAAACGCATGAATAAATGAATCATTTATATTTGTACCAGGTTCCACTTGTGAAATGTGACAATGGAATGATCATGAGATTGCTTAGGGCAACTTGAGAATCATATACGTTCAATCTCTTGATTGATAGCATAATCGTCAGATTTGAAAACGGCTTTTCTGGGAAAAATTCCCCCAGCAGAAGTTACTCCCGTGAGAGTCGGATGAAAATTACCGATCGTGGTGACCCGGTTTGAAGACTGTCTCCATTGCATCTAGAATTTCCAGGAGATTCCAAGCTTGGCGATCGCTAGACTGAGAAAATTCGCCAGCGGCAAGACTGCCTGCGTAATAGAGCCTGAGCGTTTAATGGTTTGACGGTGCTTCGGTCGCTACTACTGAATACAGTGGCTATGTCGCAATGTAGTGGTAGGGCACTGGTAGTTCCAGTCACTATCCCTTGGGACTGCACAACTGCAGCCGCACCATGCAGTGCCAACACTTTACCGTCACAAGCATGATACAATTTCAGCCTGGACCAGCCCAGACGTACCGCATTCTATCGTTGGATGCCCTATACGATAATGCTTTGAGTACCGTCTGAATTCTCTAACCGGAATGCTCGTGCTCGTTTGTTTACCCAATCTCTATTCTCCAATACTATTGATATACAAGATTATCTGGTCACTTGTACAATACAATGTGGATACAATGGAATGGTGCCATTAGTTATGGATAGCACTACACATAAAAATAATCAGGGGGATCGCACTTAGAAAGTCATGGCAAGGGGGGAGTATTGGGAGGGTCCCCTTAGAGCTATGAATTTGTTTTGTCTGACTAACGAGTCAAGTGCATTCTTATCGTAATAAAAGGGAATAATCACGTGTCAGCTAAATAGGATTTGGCTATGTTATACGCTAGTCCATGCCAAAAGAAAATTTTTTGTTTTCGCAGAATTTTTTTATTCGCCTTTTATCATTAATAATTAAGGATTAACATCGGCCGGGTTCCACGCGCGCTTTCACTGGGCAAAATCAGAGATTTTTACGGGTCTGTTCCGTTTGAAGTATCCTGACGTCAAAATCCGTAATCTGACATCAATAAGTACGAACTGACGTCGATTCAGTCCATGGTTTGTTTACATCTGAAGCTGTCTAATGGTAACCTATCGTCAAGTTTTGGTTATCCAGGAGATCTGTGTTCAATTTTCAAAATGAATCAAGGATATGCTAGAGGATCGTCGAAAAATCTACCAAATGTTAATCTGAAGATGCTGATAATGTTTTTCACTCAGAATGGATGTTTCTCAAGCCCTGAACTCAAGAATGTAAAAAGCATCAGGTGAGTGGAAAATATTGAATTGCTGTCCAGATGACCATGACAAAAATCTGCTTAATTCTGCTGATGCCTATAAGGTTTCAATAATACATAAATTCCTGAGTGGATAATTACTTGATGGTGATAATGAACTTTTGCAGAAACATGCACTCCAACTATGGGGACCAGGCAGTTGGATATGTTCAGATCCTCCGCCAACAATATCATTGTACTGTAGAAGCCAAAGTGTGTCCAGAACACACAATAAATACCAAAAACTATAACGTCATTGTGAGAATTGACGAGCAGGAGGAGATAATTTCCAAAGCTGAGTGTCAAGATTGTACTGCCTCTCAGGGAGGATGTAAGCATGCAGTCGCATTTATAGCCTGGCTTTATAGGAAATCTCAAGAGCCTCCCCCAACATCAGTTGCATGCTATTGGAAAAAACCCATGCTATCTAGAGTTGATGCAAAAGTTAATCACACCACCATGGAGGATCTGCTGTCATCAGCATCAAAACACTTCAATGGTAGGAATAGAAGTGATGAGTTCTTGAAGTTGGTGTTGAGTTCAAAGGAATCTCAGAGCAGCGAAGGTCACTTGTTCAAGCTACATCTAATCCTGTACAAAAACTCCCTCTGCGCTATTTATCAGTGAAATATAGTGGAGACAGGAGAAACATCTGAGAGTTCTAGGATTTTTGTGGAGAATTTCTTACGCCTGAAAGATGTGAGTATATTTCCAAGTTGAAAACAAATCAGAGCAACAGCAATGATTGGCATGAGCTCAGGTATGCTCGAAAGGGTGCCTCAATTATTTGGGAGTGTGCTCGCTGTAAAGCTCATGATGGGTTTCTAGTTCACAAGATCTTCTCGAACAGCCACATTGATACATCAGCCACGAAGAGAGGTAGAGAACTTGAGCCTTTTCTGTTGCCTAAGATCAGTCGACTGCTACAGAACAAATATAGTGAGAGTGTCATACAAAGGAGTGGCTTCCAAAATACCCAGTGATAGGTGCTCCTTCAGATAGTGAAACAGATGATGCTGTTGTAGAACTCAAATGTCCCAGCAAAGAAACGACAGTCAAAAACTACTTGGAGGGCAACACAATAAAGTCTAAGTTAAAAGCACAAATACAGCTCCAGATGTTTTTTGCAAATAAGGCCAAGGAGTATTTTTGTGTTGCTAGCCCTCATGAAGAAAAAGATAACAAGCTGCACATTATTGTCGAAAAATATGATGAAGACTTTACTAAAGGCTTATTACACAGTGCAATGACATTTTGGGAAGGAGCCAACTTCCCCAAATTGATGAGACAAGTTTAATTACTGAAATAACTATCTCAAGTCGAAGAGCATTCTTATTTCAGGGTCTTTTTTGTAAAAAAATAAAACTTATATTCTGAACTATCATTTGTCTAAGACAACCAGTTCATAATCAGTGATATGAATTAACAATCATATAGTTATACGCATGCTGGTATCTCTTTTTTCATGACTTTGTGACACAGACATTTCAGATAGTATTCAAACGTGTGGATAACACATATGTATGGTGAAAAGTTGAATGAAAGACTAATTTCGTACAAGTTTTACCAATATTCAGCTCACCAATGTTCTTGGAATGTTGATATAACTCCAGTCAGATCTTCGAGGCAAGACTGATATTGATGTAGAAATGAGTTCTTACACATCTGTTTGTTTTATTATGGAAGTTTGCCAGTCAACTGAGCCACGTGCAATTTTCACCATTCAGTCTACATGAGGAACTAGATGATTATCGACTCTGGAATGAATACCCAAGATTTGGAAACTCCTTATTCTGTTGATGGCCCTTTCAACATGAATACGGAGTCTAGCAATTTGTTCTGTTGCTTTAACTTCATGTTTAGAACTCTTTACAATCTGCATGACACTGGGAAGCATCTAACCTTTTAAACCCCGATCAGCCAGTACACGTGAGTTTGGAGTCAATTTATCTAAATATCCACAATTCAGCACGATAGCCATATCATTACATCTCCCAGGAGCACCCTTAGAAATGTAGGTTATCAACCCATCCCCTAGTATGTTTATCAAATACGTTTTAGTATTACACCCTTTATAATCAGACCATGTCAATGCTTGATGGACTGAATTAGAAGGTTTTTCTATTTCAGTCTCAAAACAATATATGATACTGCGTACATCATGGTAACGATATCTGAAAAAGATGGGTAGATTTAGTAGTAAATCATCATCTGATGGCCAAACAATCAGCTGACCTAAGAAGTCAGCTATACAAGGAAGGTTTTTTGAAAATTCTCTTCCAGCTTATTGGGGTGAAATGCTGAACTCATACCCCAAGACCGTGAACGACAAATTTGTTCTCATTTGTTTCAGAACTAAGTAAGTGTCTCTAATACTAATAGAAGAAACTTCATGAAGTAGGTTCAGAACAAACATGCTTTGTTTGTGTACACCGATGAAAGTTAATGGGTCCTCTTCAATGATAAGTTTTGTGTATTTCCCAGAAATTCCCTCTTTCATCATCTTCAAATGAAGCTCTCGCTCCAAGCCTTTAGATGAGTACTCTTCAGTGCTGGGGTGATATGATAAAGAGTTAGTATCAAAAATATCATTGGGAATGCTATCTATAGTTTTGTTCAATTCCTCGCTGATTGTCAATTTTTTGACTGCACTTGTCAAATCAAAGGCACCATGCTGTTCCAAAAGTTCACATTGTATTTCTTTACATGGATCTTTCCATTCTGCTGGTTAGATGTGTGGTGAATTTTGATCAAGCCTTTTGTATCTGTTCTCCTATTCCCAAACTGTTCCTCACATGGAGCATTAATCCTTGGGATTAAGGTAACCAAGCTTGACACAGTTTCTATCGAAGTATTTGAAGCGTCACTGGAAAAGTGGATTCATTTCAATCCATTCACTATCTTTATACATAGATGGTATCATGAAATCCTACACTAATATGTAAAGCGGAGGAGAAAAGAAAGTTGACGTATACTCACAGCGGGAAATTAACATCAAGTACCTCTGCTGGTGAGAGAATCTGAGATGTGTTCACATCTGATTCTATGTATGGAACAACATCATCTCTGAGATTTTTCCTGCCACCATACTTTAACCAGGTGTCATAGTTTTGTAAGTCATTTGGCAACTAGAAAATAAATTGCCCCGAGTGATGATATCACAAAACTTCTCCAGACAGAAAACGCCACAAAGTATATGTATTCTCACATTGAAGTGAACTTGACAGCAATATTTAGATTTGCATTTTTCCTTCTCTGGCTTTCCAAATTGGCCGAACCACAGTTTTCGTTTGGCTTTTGGTACAGTCACGAAAATTTTTTCTGGTGTTTGCACAGACGTATTTCGACACATGCAACAAGTTTTGTATGTACGGTGATTCGAGTCCAGCTCTTGTCGAATTCCCAAAGGTAAATCAACATTTTGATTCTCATCCATCCTCACAATATTCTTTAGCAGTTCAAGTAGGGTTTTTCCAACTCATGAGCTCAGATAAGGGACAGATGTTGAGCTTATGTTGCTAAATTTTATTGAATTACAGAAAAACTTTACATTGAAAAACCTGGGGAAACCGCGAGTTGGATAATAAAAGTATCAGACGAAACAAATCGCAAGGCGCCCGGCGCGTTGTCAACAAATACCAGTCTCTTCGTGACATTCGATGTCACTAAGGCCTACATGACGTCAGGATACACGAACGAGAACAAACCCACTAAAAATTCTGATTTTCGCACGCCATATTGGTTTGGTAATTCGAATCGAGGGCCGATTTTCTACTTTAAAAATGAGATATTTATAAGTCACAGGAAAAGAAACTGTATTGTAATTATCCTCCTTTTGGCAATAACTTCCCATAGAAAAAAAGGAAAAAAATAGTGATGATGATTCCCTATTCGTCATTGCCCGAAGTACGTATGCTTAGTACGGGCGCTAGGATAATATGAGTATCTCACGAGCGGAGCGAGGTAAATAAATCTTCCACATCTGAAAAAATACTGCACGCACTGAGGAGTAATAATATTTCATCGTGAGAACGCTAAGGCGGGCGTTGAAGACGTCAGTTTCAGGTTAGGATGAGGAAAAAGTTAATTCCCCCAAACACACGCATGATCTTCTACAGTAATTTGAGTTTAGACTATTAGACAAACTGAGTCAAATTGGGCCTCTTGAGACGTCTTTGAACTATTTCTCAAAATGATGATCTCAAGATACAACAAATTGTGCAGATTGGTCACCAATTTGCCAAACGTTAAGAATCTTGGAGATTGAAAATTTTTTTTTTCTACTAGGAGAATCTCGAGGAGAATGATATCACTTACAGATCGTTTTATTCCAATCACCTCATGAACACTTGGCGATTTTCTCGGTTATACAAGATCAGCATCGTGACTTTTTGATGTAATATTCCCTGAAAATGCAACCATAACAACTTTTCAGATTTTAAAAAATTTTGAAAATTGTTTCATAGATGTTCATATATGGTCATAAGGTCCTTGGACCACATGTTCATATATGATCATAGGGTTCCCATTTTTACACGGGCTTTCTAAACTGTAAGTCTTTGACAAGCCTGACACGATCTTGACTCGAATAATGATATGAATTTGAATCAGTGATACTCCTCAAACTATAAAAAATCTCGGAGATGAAGTCGAGCGCAGAAGTGACATGAAACTTTTGAAGCACACATATCTCGCCTACTAAAAGTGCCGAGGGTTAAGCCGATACTCACCGAAACAGGAGGAAAGCTCGCCATACTTTCGGAAAAGATGTTACAGAATCTTGGGGGTGCAATCAAAACTTGGGGAACCCAGAGAGAGTCTCTCTTCCTGAGGTGGCAATATTTTTCCACTAGCTCCAATAATTTATTCAGTAACTTGTTCGATGCACGCAGAGTGAGCAATCCCGGCTCGCTTTTTCTTTGAGAAAACTTCCGTGAAACAGATCTGTCGGTGCGGTGCTATGGTCTGCAACTACAGCTGTATATTGACAACAACACTAAACGAGGGGGAGTGGGACTATAAAACACACGAAGCCACGACAGCAAGCAAAATTCAATCCGCTATTTGGTTTGGAGATGACCATATAATCTTAGCACTATCTTGAGATACTTGGCATGCAACACTTCTAGGAACAAATATTGCCCCAACGTGCAAATCCTGTCAAAATCTAGAATTTCAACTAACTGGGAGAACTTTGAAACAAACATCACATTTTTAGTATATTTGGGTGTCTCTGATCAGAGTTATGAGCGCTCGGAGTAGTATTGTAAAGTTGAAACGAAATGGGGCAACTTTGGAACAGTGAAAGTGAAATGAAAGAACCATCGACAGTGGGTTACTGTACTGTTCTAAATTTTCCTCTAAACTTTGACTATTTGATTTAGAAATCACTTGTCATGGTGGACTCCATAGAAAAGATTGTGAAACCTGATTATGTGCTCCCTGAAGCTCGCCGAGTTTTAGAGTTACCCCTGTATCCGAAAGTAATGCTGATAATCTCCAACTTTTGCAAGTGTTCTAAGATTTCCCCTTTCTTCAAAAAACCATGTCTGTTCACCTCCTACTCCGCAACATTGAATTTTGGTGAAAAAACACTAATGTAACGATGAGTTCACTGAGATATTTGTACGGATATGTGAAATTCAGCACCAAAGGTCAGAACCACACTAATTTCTTTGAATCAAAAATATCTCTGGAAAAGTTTGTTAGAAACGAACTCACAGTGGATTCATACACCCTTGGCAGAGCTAAGTATTCCTCATGCGTGCCTCAGATGGGAAAAACAGATGTTAGAGCGATAGGTTCAGCTGCCTAACGTGTACCGCGCGTGATAACAACTCTTTCATTGGCCGTTCCAAAGTTACCAAAGTTACACCACATGTTCTACAGTTACCGTAGTTGACGGTTTTCCACGCTCGCTTCAATCTATGATGGGAATTCAAAGCTCATTCTGTACATCGTTCGTGGCTCTCGGTACGGCTGCATGCGTATAAGTTTGAGAATTTACAAGCGTTCTGGTAGGTAGAATTTCGGACACTTAGCTCGAGGCTGTGATGTGCATGCATTGGAATCGAGGAATGCGAGAGCGATCTCAAGTATTTGTATAATTGGTACTATGCTCAACGCTGTACAGATCAGAGCCCAGAGAATCGGTTTTGTGTCGAAAAGGCCCCGCTGCAGAAATAGTTTATGACCTCTGGGTCACGAGGTTTGGCTGGGATTTCGGTAGGTTGTATCTGGGAGCAAAGAGACCTTAGTTTGGAAACCTTAACTTAGATTGGAGCCATATTGCCTCCACTTCGGACGATAATTAATATTTGTGAGCCGATGAAACTTGAGCAAGGCGTCAAAAAACCGATCTTGATAATGAAATCAGCCGTTACTCATACCTTTCATGAGAATTTATTTTTTCAGCTAAATGTTTGTACCCACAAGAGACAACGAAGACGATCTCCAACGTCAAAGTTTCTGCGATATAAATTTTGGTATGAATCTAAGAAGTGTAACTGTACAGAGCAATGCCTTATCATTACCAGTTTATATACTGGTATTCACACATGCTCAATTGAAACGACGTAAATCGCCATAATCGCAAGCGATCAAGTTCGAGTGCGATTATTATATGAGGACGCTCCGTTGCCACTAACATCAGCGTCGGACAGAGGCCAACAGTGCACGTGTACTCTGCCCATGAAGAATCATATAATGGTCACTATCGGGAAACAAAATACTATCCGCATTCAAAATCATTTTCAAACTTTGCCAAATTTCTATCTTTGTCACTCCACTATCTCGAATCTTTCCATCAAAATCCTTCGATGCAACTTCGTATTTAAACAAAGCTCGAAGGTGTACATGCTTGAAAAATATAAGGAATCCCAAAATATTATACATTCAATTGAGTACGTGTGAAAACCAGTATATAAACTGGTAACTATATGAGGCATTGCGCTGTACAGCCACGATATGAATCTAATGAACTAAAATTTAAAATTACCGCCGGAACACATATATCTGTAACATTTAGTTCATCCCTGCGATATACTTTTGTCTCGATGATCCACCAGTTCACATATGAATCCCATTTTGAAGAGTGTCGCAAATTCCAATTCACACGACTGCAAACCCGAATACGATGACACCAGATTTTTAAAATCTTAGTTCGGACAATTTTTGGGGGTATTCTCATCGTCGATCACTATTTCAAAAATTACAATAGTTGCATTCAGAGCAAGAGACCAATTGTATGATGCAGACATAATTTTCTCAATGAAATTTTTTCTAATAAGAACCGTATCTCGAATACTCCGGCGACTTTTCGAGAACATGATATATCATACTCACTCCGTCTTCTGGAGCCATCCATATGTCAGCAATATTTTCCAATGATCAAAATAAAAGCGATCCGTGTAGCGTTGACACTTGATATTTTTGTCACACGCAAAAGCGCTACACCACACCGATTCCGGGTCAAGATTCGGTGGGATTGAGGTCGTGAATGATCGATGCAACGGGCTCCCATGCCATCGTGACGATCGACGCAGTGGCATTTGTATTAGAGATTGAATGTCTCTTCTGTGCAGCCAAGTCTATCGCACCCAACAGACAGGAAGACGACGTTTCTGGAGCGTCGATCATCTCCACTTCCGCGCCAATGTGCAGAGTTGAGCAGTGAAATCCGATTGAAGCCCAAGTATAAGTTTGATCGAAGGCAAATAATTTCTTGTCAAATTTTTCCCAATCATCAACTCTGGTGTCTACAGAGCTTGAAGTCCACAAAAAAAATTAGCAAGTAGTGCGAATATGCGCATAGTCGAAGTATATAGTGAAGTGATTAGTTGCTGTATCTCGTCCAGTTTTCACCACGGTAAATCGGCAGAGGTAGCATAGATGACAACACAATCAATGCATTCACGTGAATAAAATGAGACCCTGAGGGGCGTTGCCAACAAGCGTGAACGAGTCCGAGCGATAGGAAAGCAGTAGTAATAGGCACACCCGAGAATGAGCCGCAATTGTCCGTCGATGAAGACGCACTAGCTTGCATGAATGCTGATGAGTTCTACAATCATGAAACATCTGCAAGCTTGACTTGTACCGATAGCTTGTGAGATTGCAATCCACAAATCAGTTCCTGAAAAGATTGTGGATGTCCCGCTTCATACAAGTGCTCCATGAGTATTTCCTATGGACAGAAATAAAATTCCTTTGGAGTGGGATCAAAAAATTACATTATATTAAGTCGCGTGACGACTGTTTGGTGTCCGGAATCACTAGATTTTTTCCCCTAGATCGGTTTTAACCTAACCTGACCTGACTTTTCTCTAGAGAAAAATATCCCTAGATTTATTACTAACCTGACCTGGCCCAAAAGTTGCGCGCTGCCGTCTTAACTTTACCTGTCTTGATTTGTCTCCAGAGATAAATATCCCTAGATTTTACTAACCTAACCTGATAAGACCAAAGAGTTGCGCGTATTTTCCTCTAGATTTTTATTACAATTCTATCTAGGGTCTATTTTGCCAGTTCCTTTCCATCTGTTATACTTTACCTGTTCTATGGATTTTTTACCTATTTTGATTTTAGACTTTTCATCACTTTGGATATTACTTATTCTATTTTACCTGTTTCGTTTCACCTGTTTGTTTAGATTTTTTACCCCATTCAGATGTTAAATTTTGTAAAGCTGTCAAAAGTCTGTTCGTTGTACCCTTGCCGTGTTATCATGTTTTCGCACCAATATCCCTTTATGATGCATCCGCTCACCTTACTTTCGTATGGTGTCGGACACAGGGATACGGGCTACTCCCATGTTTCCAAGCATTTTGTGGGTACCGCTGTCTTTGTCTGGCTCGAATTGATGTAAGAGTTCTGTCGAAAGTCTGTCTGTTGAACCTTCGCTTCGAGCCATCGTCGAATTCGCACCATTTTCTACACTTGCTCACCATACATAGGTATTATGATGTCGCAAGTGCAGAAAATGGATTGTTCCAACGATGGAAGCTTGGGTCCCTCTGTTTGCGTCCGTGGATGGAATGTGATGAATGAGAGAATGTATGATGATGATGATGATGATGATGATGATGATGATGATGATGATGATGATGATGATGATGATGATGATGATGATGATGATGGGAAGTGATGAATGAGAGAATGAATGAGAGAATGAATGATAATGATGATGATGATGATGATGATGATGATGATGATGATGGGATGTGATGGATGAGAGATGAATGAGAGAATAAATTGATGATGATGATAATGGAAGAAGAGATGGGAAAGAGAGGAAGAAGAAGTAGGGATGGGAATGAGATGATATGAATGGAGAGAATGGTATGAAATAGAAATAAGATGCAACGTGCAATGAAGATGTAATAAGTTGTGATGTTTAAGATGGATGCATGATTATATTATGGATTGAATGATAGCCTCACCCTCCTACTTGGATTTGAATTCGGACACAACCTCTTCACCCGAAGGCGGCTTACCTGCGTACAAGAATTCGCCTCCAAGTAGGCGATCATTGGCGGATGTATGATGAATGATGAATGTGTGATGAGCTGGTGAGAATGATATAGGAAAGGAGATATGATGGTGGTAAAGTGGGGGTGGTATGAAAGATGATGAGATTTAATGAAGGTAAGATGGAATGGGTAAAGAGGAGGGAAAGGGATGAGATGTTATAGACTAATAGCATTCATGATGAATGTGATGAGGTGGTGGGAATGACGTAGAGGAGGAGATGAGACGGTGGTGAAGTGAAAAATGATATGGAAAATGATCAGATTGAATGGAGGTGAGATTGGGTGGAGGTGAAGAAAGAGATGAAGAAGATATAGACAGGAGATATAGGAAAGGGAATGAGATCATATGAAAGGACAGAATGGAATGAAATATGAAATAGATATGTGATGTGACATGCAATGAAAATGAATTAGGCTGTGATGTATGAGATGGATATACGAATGTAATGTAACGAATGAAATAATGATAAAAGAAGTTTTTCTATAGCCATTTAATATTTTTTCGCGCAGCTCTATCAATCCTTGAAAAGTGAGACCGAAGCTTCGTAGAATTTATGAAAATTGAACTTCATCTACGAAAATAGTTACAGCGTGCATCTGTAACTAATTATGGTTGCCATTTGAACGAAATTCTTATTTTATTCAAAATCAAATATTTGTTTTGAAAAATAATACGGTCCGACTATTCAAACTCCCTCCAAAGACTCTTAGGCGCAGCGAGCGTCAGCGAGCGGAGCAATTCTGCTAGTTTATAATAACCCAAACAAATATGGAACAGCTTATAGTCAGTTGATGATCTACGGCAAGGGGAGCTTACCCCCGGGGGTAAGACGAACGCCCATTCCGGTCTCACCTTCCGGTTCGGAGAAACCTGGCCCCGAGACTGGTGCATGACGTGCACATAGGGGTAATACAGATGTATTGCCTCTATGGACGTGCATCGGGTTCCCGATCTTCGATCACGGACCGCAAAGAGAGCTGCATGACTTTGGAGGCCCGACTCTAGGGTGTGACAGCCCCCCAGACCCAGCCGACACCCACCAGAGCGTAAAATTGGCATGGCTGGTGATCACGAGTACTGGATAAGTCGTCTCCGACTTTTCCGGTGCTCGGAGGGTTCCTTAGGCTCTCGCAAAGCCTAGACGAGCCTGACTGAGTCTTCCACCGAGGGATAAGTTCGGCCATGGTGGTTGATCTAAGAATTTGGTATTCAACGATCAAGGTCTGTCGTTCTCGGGTAGCTCTCAAGTATTTCTCAGCTCGAGAATGGCCTTATTCCCAACCGACGCAGTGGAAGGGCGTAACCTTGCCCCCTGCTCATGGGGCAGCCGTGATGGAGCCAGTAAACAGGAGCCCGCTCTCTCAGCATCAATCAGCTAAAATATAGCTGAAATATCAGCTATTACTCCCATGGGTCGTCAAACTGCTGATCAAATCAGCAAACGCTAAAATCACGCTCAAATCGATAACTTTGGCGAAAAAACTCCACAAATCCGGGTCCCAGTATCGTCATGAACATATTAACGACAATTCCAGGCCAAATCACGTCGAAATGAGGTGTTTTGGTTTGATAGTTACTCAATTTGTGTCACGAGAGGTCCTATATAGCTGATAACAATCAGCTATAAATCAGTGATTGTAGCTGAAATTCAGCTTATGTAGCTGAAATTCAGCTACAGTAGCTATTCGTGTCAGTAAAAAACCGTTCACTGAAAAATCAGCTTATAATAGCTGATTCAGTCAGCTAACATAGCTGGAATCTCAGCTAATATAGCTGATTTTTCAGCTAAACGATATTCGAATTCGTGTTGTGCCGTATACACTATACAGTGTCGTGATCAGCATTGGATTGAAGGAGATATGATGACAGGGAGCCTAATATGACAACATAAGTATATGTAGATCGAGAGATCTTTATTTCTCAGGAGGTGAGGTTGTGGCCGTTGTCGGTTTTTGTCATGAGGCTATAGCGAAAAACACCTGCTTAGCCTGGCCCGCTTCAACAACAGGTGGCCCGCTTTAACAATAAATGGCCCGATTTACCAGCATGTGGCCCACTTTAACAGCATGTGGCTCACTTTAACAACACGTGGCCCACTTTAACAGCAGGTGGCCCGATTTACCAGCATGTGGCCCACTTTAACAGCACGTGGCCCACTTTAACAGCAGGTGGCCCGATTAACCAGCATGTGGCCCACTTTAACAGCACGTGGCCCGATTTACCAGCATGTGGCCCACTTTAACAGCAGGTGGCCCGATTTACCAGCATGTGGCCCACTTTAACAACACGTGGCCCACTTTAACAGCATGTGGCTCACTTTAACAACACGTGGCCCACTTTAACAGCAGGTGGCCCGATTTACCAGCATGTGGCCCACTTTAACAGCACGTGGCCCACTTCAACAGCAGGTGGCCCGATTTACCAGCATGTGGCCCACTTTAACAACACGTGGCCCACTTTAACAGCATGTGGCCCGATTTACCAGCATGTGGCCCACTTTAACAGCACGTGGCCCACTTTAACAGCAGGTGGCCCGATTTACCAGCATGTGGCCCACTTTAACAACACGTGGCCCACTTTAACAACACGTGGCCCACTTTAACAGCATGTGGCTCACTTTAACAACACGTGGCCCACTTTAACAGCAGGTGGCCCGATTTACCAGCATGTGGCCCACTTTGACAGCACGTGGCCCACTTTAACAGCAGGTGGACCGATTTACCAGCATGTGGCCCACATTAAGCCTTACTTCCCGATGTCGGAAAATTTTTCTGACAAGAAATATATCAATAACTTGTAAAAAATTTTCCCGAAAAATTTCAACCAGCTGGGTGAATTTCTGATTCAACCCAATGAGTTTTTCAAAAACGTCATAAGTACAAAAATGAAATTTTTTCTTACTTTCCCTTAAATGGAAGCAAGTAGAAAATCTATTTTCGAGCGGATGTGTTCCTGGGTTTTTCAGAGGTTTTTCAGAATTTTGTCAATCGAAATTCATCACAATTGTCGGTTTTTAGCCATGTCAACTGTAGACGAAAAAATAAGTAAAGGGATTAACAGCAAGTGGCCCACTCCAACAGCAGGTGAACCACTTTAACAACAGGTGGCTCGCTTTAACAGCAGGTGGCCCGCTTTAACAGCACGTGGCCCACTTTAGTGACATCATTTGGGACGTGGAAATTGGATAATCAAGTTAATCTGACTGCACTAAACGAACTATTATGTATATCAGAGCCAAAAATTTTTACGAGGCGCACAAAGCACGAGGAAAATCATCCCCTAACGGTGTATATCAATGCATATCACCCCCCGTGATAGCTGATTCAATCAGTGAAAATCCGTTCACGTTAGCTGACGAAATCAGCTATTACGAGCTGATTTTCAGCTACCCTAGCTGATTGATGCTGAGAGAGCGTGGTATAAATCCCAAATATTTGCAGTCAGATCATGATTTTCACGAGACGATATTGAAGGTGGTCGTCAAAAGCAGTAATAAGGCAAAGAATGTGACAGCAAAAAAAAATGATGGAGATGTTATCCCTTAGTTGTCGGGTTTCAACATTGGTTCAATTTCCAAGAACTAACCAGGTGGAACACACGAGGAACACATGACCTAGAACATCATTTGAAGTATAAAAATGAACTTAGCTAGCCGAGTTTCAGGATAGAACTTCTATTCTTAGATAACTCATTGTCCGTCGCGTGGTGGCGCCAATTAAAGCGATCCGTATTCGCTCTTGCGCTTTTATTATTATTTATCGATGATCCAGCGTTAGTTGACAGTAAAGTGAAGCCTCTAACGATCTTGCCAATCCTATTATTTTGTTTCGATAATAGTTGGTCGTGTAACCGTAAGCCAACGGTTAAAGATTCAAGTTGCTCAAAATTAACCTCACTTATAGCACGTGTTGTATAGCCTCTACATTATTCAATCATGTCTAATAAATGTACCTCGCCAAGCTGTAAAGATAACCGAGATTTTAAAATCCCATGTATCTTTTGTGTAAACACATATCATCAAAAATGTGCCATAAATGCTAAATAAGCGGTGGTATATGGGGAGGATGGACCAGCAGTTACGTCCCTCACTTGCTACAGCTGTGGATTGAAAACAATGGAATTGAGTAACTCCAGGGCAAATGCTCCTTTGTTCTCATCAACTACTTTTGCCACGAATGGAAATTAATACTACACATGCAAGTTCATTACCAGAAGAATTGAAAATATTCATCAACAGTGCATTAGCTGCACAAGCTGATTCAATTAATAGAAATGCTAGTCAAGCCATACAATCACTGTCAGATGATTTAAAAGCTCTTGGATCTAGAGTTGATAGTTGTGAATCTCAGATCGAGGATATCTATACTTGTATTGAGCAGATACACTCC
This sequence comes from Eretmocerus hayati, assembly GCA_029851415.1. Taxonomy (NCBI): domain Eukaryota; kingdom Metazoa; phylum Arthropoda; class Insecta; order Hymenoptera; family Aphelinidae; genus Eretmocerus; species Eretmocerus hayati. The sequence goes on along the minus strand of CM056742.1, from coordinate 134,860,622 downwards.
ACCTCATCCGCTAACCTTGCTGAAATTTCTTCATTAGTTCTCTATGAACTTAAGAGCATTGAATTTAGGAGATGCAATCTTCTTATCCATGGTGTGAGAGAACTACCTGTACAACAAAAGAATCCTTTGCTCGTGAAATTTGAGCATGTAATCAGCTGTTGTCAAGAGTTGATGGTTTGGTCAAGTGTCCAAGCTGCCCCAAATGTTAAGTTTACCACTGACAGTATCAAATCTCAACAAGTTCTGTTCAAACAACTGATTATTGCTAAAGAATCACACAACTCTGCTTATTCTCAGGACCTGTTTTCAATCAAACACTTTAATGATGTGCCTTACTTAGAGGATAGAGCTAAGAGGCGAAGGAACCCTGTGAATACCACATCTTTTCTGAATTAAGGCGAGGCCGTAGTCTGCCGCTATATCTGATCAGCCCTAGTAACTTATGGTATGGCACCCCTGCGATCACCAAAGTGATGATCAGTGATGATTAGCGACAGCAAGCGTGTCACCACCAACTCTAACCTTTGTGAACATGATTGTTGATGTATATGTATGTGTGAACACACACACACACACACACAAAAACACTGTTTACAAAAGTGGATATATATAGACCTTATGTATATAGATATATTGTACCCCTCTCGCATACTGATATTATCGGAGGTCTTGACATTGTGCCCCTCTCACATACATTAGGGGCCTTTGGAAATAATGTGTTTCTAATCTTGGAAACCACAGATGTAATTCAGTTGACTTGATGATTAAAATTGAATGAATACATGAACTTTTGGAAAATTAGTATTATCAGAGACCCCAAATTTCAATTTTAGGAATACTTCAGAAAATACAAATTCATCAATTCTCAACTGATCCCAAAATTTGGACATGGGATCATCCCTCTGGAATACAGGAATCTTAGCGGGCATGCTTTGAACTCCAATTCAATATTCCAAGACTGACTTTATCTCTGAAAATGACCCGTATGCGTCATTTTGACCATGTATTCTAGGATATTGAAACTGGAACATTGACTAGAATCATTAGAATAACCAGAACTGATTCAGAGGCCCAAACATAACAGTTACACTCAGTATTTGTTCAATACATCTTGAGTACAACAAAATTCATAAACTAACTTTCTAAATTTTGTTCACGAAACCTTTAGAACTCAAGTAATTTCCAACGGATTCAGATAACTGAACATGAAATTATCCCTCTAAAATACAGGGATCTTAGCAAACATGATATGAACTCCAATTCAATATTCCAAGACTGACTTTATCTCTCAAAGTGACCCGGATACGTTATTGCTTTCTCTAAAGAGAAAGCTTTGTTTTCACCCCAACGAAAATTTGATCAAATTTTCCATTAAAATCAACATATTCTTCAACAAAATCCCTCTTATCAAAAAAAGCCAACGACCATTCTCTTCCTCTCGCCAAAAGCTATCAAATGTAGGTAACACTTTTCCTCCTAATGTCCTCCCAAATCTGCCAAAGACTCATCTTTCCACCCCATTTTCCGTATTTGTGTGTGTGTATGTATGTATGTTGTTTTACATTGGACACGCTTTCTCTTTTACTATTCGCCTTATCAACTTTTGGCTTTCTACAAGTTGTAGAGAATCCAATTTCTGAGAGCCCAGTGATTTGGCACCTTTCGGCTCCCAGTCAAATTTGATCCATGGGCTTTTTGGACAAAAGTGCTCAAATTTCAACTTTTAATACATAAATATCTTTTTCCCACACACTCTCACAACAAATTGAGTCACCTAAACTATGATTTTTTCTGCGAGATCTATCGATTGGTTAATACCAAAATTTCATTTGATCTCTACAGATCTCAAATTTTCAAAAAAATCCAAATTTTCACCAAAAATTTTTTTTTGAGCCTTTTTAAACCTACCGCATCCAAATTCTGTCTCAACCAACTAATAGATATCATCGAAAAAACCTAAGACTAGATGGCTCAAATCCTTCTAAAAAGCTCCCTCCAAAAAATAATTCAAAAAATAAAGGAAAATTTCCCTTAATATTCAATTTTTCCTCCTACCTTCCTTCATGACTCATTTATCTCAATCTTGATGACCTAAACTATGATTTTTTCTGCGAGATCTATCGATTGGTTAATACCGAAATTCCATTTAATCTCTACAGATCTCAAATTTTCAAAAAAATCAAAATTTTCACCAAAAATTTTTTTTTGAGCCTTTTTAAACCTACCGCATCCGAATTCTGTCTCAACCAACTAATAGATATCATCGAAAAAACCTAAGACTAGATGGCTCAAATCCTTCTAAAAAGCTCCCTCCAAAAAATAATTCAAAAAATAAAGGAAAATCTCTCTTAATATTCAATTTTTGCTCCTACCTTCCTTCATGACTCATTTATCTCAATCTTAATGACCTAAACTATGATTTTTTCTGCGAGATCTATCGAATGATGATGGTCTGGTTATTCTAATTATCATCATATGACGCTTGGAGAAAGCTTTCTGCTAATCACTTTTAGCAGCGTATTTTTACCAAGTATTGTAGGGTATTGAAATTGGAACCTTGATTAGCATCATTAGAATGATCAGAACTGGTTTACAGGTCCAAACAAAATACTTATATTCTGTATTTGTTCAATTCATCTTGAGTGCAATGAAATTCACAGACTAACTTTCTAACTTTATTCCACAAAACCTTCAGAACTCAATCAAATTTCAACGGATTCAGATAACTGAACATGAAATCATCCCTCTGAAATACAGGGATCTCAGCAGACATGATTTAAACTCCAATTCAATATTCCAAGATTGACTTTATTTGTGAAAATGACCCGGATACGCCATTTTAACCAAGTATTCTAAGATATTGGAACTGGAACTTCGAATTGAAGAACCTGAATGATCAGAAATGGTTTGAAGGCCCATACAGAACAATTTCACTCTGTATTTCATCAATACATCTTGAGGACAATAAAATTTGCAATATAACTTCCTAAATGTTGATCACAAAATCTCTATAACTCAACCAAGTTTCAACGGATTCAGATAACTAAACATGAAATCATCCCTCTCAAATACAGGGATCTCAGCAGACATGATTTAAACTCCAATTCAATATTCCAAGATTGACTTCATCTCTGAAAATGTCCCGGATACGCCATTTTGACCAAGTATTCTAAGATATTGGAACTAGAACTTTGAATAGAAAAACCTGAATGATCAGAAATGGTTTTGAGTCCCAAACAGAACAGTTACATTCTGTATTTATTCAATACATCTTGAGTACAACAAAATTCGTAAACTAACTTTCTAACTTTTGTTTACAAAACCTTTAGAACTCAAGTAATTCCCAACGGATTCAGATGACTGAACTTGAATTCATCCTTTTAAAATGCAGGGATCCTAGCAGACATGATTTGAACTCCAATTCAATATTCCAAGACTGACGTTAACTCTTACAATGAACCGAAGACGTTATTTTTACCAAGTATTCTAGGATATTGAAACTGGAACCTCAATTAGAATCATGAGAATGATCAGAACTGGATTAGAGGCCCAAACAAAACACTTACATTCTGTATTTGTTCAAACCATCTTGAGTACAATGAAATACATAGACTAACTTTCTATTTTTTTCACAAAACCTTTGGAACTCGAGCCAATTCCAACGGATTCAGATAACTAAACATAAAATTATCCCTCTGAAATAAGGGGATCTTAGCAGACATGATTTGAACTCCAATTCAATATTCCAAAACTCACTTATCTCTCAAAGTGACCCGGATACGTTATTCTCACCAAGTATTCTAGGGTATTGAAACTGAAACCTTGATTAGAATTATCAAAATGATCAGAACTGGATTAGAGGTCCAAACAAAACACTCACATCCTGTATTTGTTCAAGGGCTCGTGCATGCAAATTTGCAAATTTGATGTTGCACTGAGCTCTCTGCCAATAGATGCAAAAAGATGCATGTCGCAGCGGACGGCTATCAGATTCACCACCATGCCTGATCGCAGAAATCTCGCGCGACAAAGGACCCGGGTCCGGTCGACGATGACATAATGTCATCACCTGGGCCGTCGCTTTCCACCGGGAAGTCGCGGCTAACAAGTCTCACAACCGCGATCTCATCCGCGATGACAACACACGGGAACGTGCATCATCGAAGCAGACGGTTTTGCTGCTGTCCCGCCTCGCGCCCGCTGATCAGTCTGACCACTTTGAAGAAACGAAAAATTATGGCTGTCATCGTGTATAACTCATCGCCGTCCTGGATTTATCTCAAGTTTTATAGAGAATTATCAACGAATAAGGGTCTTACTATCATCTACGAACTTGAGAAAATTGCGCTATGGAGTGAAAGTGAGAAAAAACGAGCTGATCACAAAATTATAGAATGGAGTATAACAGCATGCTTTATCACAGGAGCAGACGACATCTGTCCAGCGCTTATCATGGAAGTTTCTTCCTCTACTTTTGTGGGATTTCGCTCCATAGCGCAATTCTTACATGCATTTTGTTGACGCATACAAAATATGAAGGGATTTGGTTAAGTAAAACTCGAGATATTCACAGAACGGATTCGGGTCAATCTCCCTGGCTTTTACACGATGGCCGCGGACTACGGCCTCGCCTTAAGGAAGAAATCAGTGTACTTCAATCAACATGTCAAACCTTCATCATCTAGATAAGTTAATTTCTCTATCTACTATGAGAATGCTCATTCCGTCAAGAGAAGAATCAGTGAGTTTGAGTGCAACTTATTTCAATTATCCATCATACCAGATATCATATGCATCACAGAATCATGGATTGATGTGGACACAGCTTTTGTAGTTGATGGTTTCAAGTTGTATAAAGTTCAGAGATCTGGTCGAGGGGGTGAATCCTTTAGCAGCCAAGAATCACTTCAAGTCTCAACTATTATCAACTGAAACAATGTATGGTGAATACTTAGCCATTGAGCTTATGGGAGTACAGAAGTATATAATCATGGCGGCTCATTTTAAACCTCTCTCACCCAGTGATCACTTTAGTAAATTCTCAAGTGACCTAGATAACCTTATCTCTGCTTACGCTGATGACAAATTTATTGTTACGGGTGACCTTAACCTACCTCATATCATTTGGCAACATGACCCTTCCCAGATTGTTACTAATAGCATCACGAGGGATTTAACATCCATCTGTGCAAGTATCTTATTATCATCACTATCTTCACTCAACATAGTTCAATGTATGAAGAATCACAGCTGCAAAGGATATACACTAGATCTATTATTTTCTCCTATGAATGTCACTGAGGAAATTGAGTTCGACGATTGGATTATCAGAACAGACTCTCATCAGACATCATCTTTATGGAATATAAATAGCTCAGTTGGTGTTGCACAGCAGAAGAAAGTTAGGAAGCTAGATTCCAAGAATACTGATTACAAGAGTATTAGTGCTGCTTGATCCCAAATTGACCGGCCCAGTGAACTCACAGGTCTTGGATGTGATGAAATGGCTGAACTATTCAACACCAGAGTGTCCGAAATTATTAATGAATATAAACCTGTGGTTTTTGTGGAGAACAATAATTTTCCACCTTGGTATAACCAAGACCTGAAAGACAAAGAGTTCCAAAAGGGGAAATCCCACCTTAAGTGGAAATTATCAAAATTAGAAAAAGATTATATTAGCTTTAAGGAACTTCGCGCTGAATGTGTTCGTTTGTCCAGAAGCTTGTATAAACTATATGTTAGGAAACTGGAAACAGATTCAGTTTTGAGTCCAAGAAAGTTTTGAAAATATTTCTGAAGCGAAAACGAAGGAGATGGTTTCCCATCAGAATTTCAATTTATGGGGAAAAAATCAAGCTCGGATTCAGATTCAGCAAACTTGTTTGCAGAATTTTTCGGCTCAGTCTATACTACTGATGATCTTCCTGATATCCAACTCTGCCAATCTGAGCACCTACTTTCGAATCCCGAAATCACAGAAGATCAACTTCAGTCTGCAATAGATAAACTCAATGATAGTGTTAATCCCGGTCTTGATTTGTTTCCTCCTCTTTTCTTGAGAAAGCTTCCTGAAGAACTTAAGTTGCCTTTTTTAACATTATTTATAGCACTGCGTGACCTAAACCCGCGTTTATTTAACGCATTTGCGGGACTTAAATGGCCTATTATTCAACTGTGAAATAATGCGTCCGCTCACTTCACGTGGGTGCGGGATGCAGCAAATCAGTTTATTTCACTGCGAGGTTACAAGGGCATTTTTGGAAATTTTTTCGCATACTATGTATGCAGGCATCGAAATTTGAAGAAAAATAATAAGAAATCTATGATAGATCATGTCTGGAGCAAGTGTATCCGCATCAATGATTGTAAAGAGCAAGAAAATCTAGTCATGACTGTAACACTCCTGCTCATGGTTATAAATCATCAGCAACATAAACATAAACATAAACACGTGGCTGAGTTCTGCACATGTACATACATACGTGCTAACCTTGAAATCTTTGACCATGCCGGATTTTGCATTTGATGCACCGTTGTGAAGGAATGACAACAGATAAATATCAAAATTAGAGACTGCATCAGTATGATGAGGGATTGTACCTCATTTGAAAATATCAAATATGCATATTCGTCATTTTTGCGGTAGGGGTGTTACATTACACAGTTTTCCATTCTCAAACAGCCGTTATGAAGTGTCTCAGAAGAATTAAACTCCAAATTATTCTGGAGTCTAGTTACTAGCGTAACAATAGAAATTGTTCTAGGATAAAGTCTGAGAGGGAAAATTTTAGGTCTTGGCCGGGATGAGGCTTGCACAACCCCTATATTACTATAATAACCAACGATGATGCTCATGGATTATTTTAGGTACAAGAAACGTCTTCATCATCACTCGATGGGTTTAATCGCGGGTGTGTGATTTCTATTTTATAGGACCAGATTCTTAACTTTTTTTCAGTCCGCCCCCCCGCTTACCCCCGCCCTGACCACCCACCGCCACCCTCGCGCGAGCGCTCGGGTCCACCATCAATCGCAGAAAGGGCGGGTTTATGTCACTCGATGCTATAAAATAGTGTACGATACTCGGGACCTAATAGCCTTGGTTATTACACGGCGTGATTGGCACCCTCGCGCAAGCGCTCGGGCGCCAACTTCACGCCGTGTAATAATAAGGCTGTTAGGTCCCTTGTATCGTAAATAACTATTAAAGAATCAATTTCATCTGGAATTTCCCCAAAACAATGGAAGCAGTCCTTTATCAAGCCCAATTTCAAAAATGGTAATTACACAGAAGTGCAGAATTGCAGACCGGTGTCTCATATCGATTGCGTCCCAAAGTTGTTTGATGTAATTGTCACTTCATGTCTTACGGATTTCTTGGCTCCCAAATTCATTCAACAACAGCATGGTTTCATGAAAAAGCTCTCTATTCTGACTACTCTGATTATTTTCGAAAACTTCCTTTCTAAAGCGCTCAATGAAAATCTACAAGTCGATGCAATCTACACAGATTTTCCCAAGGCTTTCGATTCAGTTAACTATAAACGTGCATCAGCCAAACTTTGGAACTATGGTATTCAAGGATCAGTCCATCAATGGATAACTTGATATTTCTCTGGAAGATCACAGAGAGTGGAGATTAGAAATTCAATGTCCTTAGTGATCGATAATTTGTCAGGGGTACCTCGGGGTTCTCACTTGGGGTCCCCTACTATTTTGGGCATACATCAATGATTTAGCAGCTGTGATTAAAAATTGCAACTTTCTTTCATATGCAGATGATCTCAAACTTTTTAACACTCCAAGCTCCGGACTAGAAGCCCAAGGAATTTGAGATAATCTCGATTCAATAGCAATTTGGTGCTCAGAAAACGGTTTACAGCTGAATCTGAAGAAATGTCATTGTATTTCATTCCACAGAGGCCAACGTTTCTATGATCATCAGTACACAATTAATAATTCTCCACTCGAACGAGTTAGTGTTATCAAAGATCTCGGCATCCATTTCGATTCTAGAATCACATTCAGCCACCACTAATTGGCATGATAAAAAGATCCACCAAACATTTTTCTGATTCCCAGTGTCGGGCATATCTTCATAAAACCGTTGTTTACCCTCACTTCCTTTATGGCTGACAAGTCTGGGCTCCATATGAGTCATATCAGGTTACTAACTTGAAACAACCCATCATAGAATGCTCAGATATCTGTCTTACAAATCAAATAGCCTTATGCATTATACAGATTATAACTATGCAAAAATCCTCCATCTGCCAAACCTTACTCCCATCGAATCCTTGTTTAGATATTATGATCATCTTCTAGCATATAAAATCAAGCATAATTTAATGAAAGGTTTGCAAGACCAAATTAATTTCGACACTAGATCTCTGTTTCATCCGTTAAGACATATCCCCCCTCTAGTCGAGATAGTTTCCACTTGGAAACGCCACTATTACTCATGCTGTGTTAGATTAAAAAGGGCATGGAATGACCTATCTGAAGACATAAGATCGATACGTCTTGGTGGTCATAAAAGCGTAGTGGAGGATCTTCATACCTAACAACCTATTTCTCTCACCTCATTCTTAGGATCTAATAATTTTGCTGAATCTTACTTATATTTAAGGCGCTATCATGCGACCTCACTTTTGTTATACACCTTGACAAGGGCTTTTAGCCCGTATATTAATGAAATGAATGAATAGCTCCAAACGTCCAACAGCAACAGCATGCTTCAATCCATCTCAAAATGTACACGTTATTAACCCGACACCAACCGCTCGCCCCTCTCCGACTGTTTTTACACTCCCAAGAATTCTTTCCATAACAACCAACGTAACCGTTAGAGGAGCGTTAGGAATATACTGTGCTCACCTCATGCGTTTTCTGTATTACTCGCTCAGATCTAGAAATCCGCGTGCTTCTTGCATTCGCGCTTCTAAGAATTTCTTCACCTTTCTATTCAAAGAGTTTCGTCCTTTGTGAGACCTTGTCCGCTTTTTCGATGAGTCCCTTGCCAGCGTTTGCAAAAGACAACTGTTGAAGGTGGACGAAAGATCCAGCGAGCCAACGTGGAAATGTGCACAAATCCTAGAGGCCAACATATACGAGTCGACTGGGATGTGCGTTTGCACTCAAATTTCTCGCGTCAGAGGATTGTAATTTCACTCCTCGCAGCTCTTCCATACCACTCTGCTGAGAAATATGCTTAGTATGGAGAAATAAGAATGGCAGATTGTTTGCTGAGGAAGAGTAAAATATGTCAGATTCAAAGGTGATGGTTCCAGTGAGATCATTATGATGCATGATCCAAACCTTTGCTTGAATAATAAATTTTTCTGATAAGGAATAGTTGTTCTGCGAGCCGAGGTCATCACTTGAGACAATAGTCCAATAGCCAGTTTACTATCTTTTGATTTTGAATTGAAGATCATAGAAAGTATAGAATGGAATATAGAAAATGGAAAGAATGAACGAATCAGATTGCTTGTTTGTCATTTTATTATCAAACTTGATGATAGTATTCATCTTCATTTGGATGTCGGGGTCAATCTTCAAGTTGCGTTTGAGCTTGAAAACTACAATGGGACTATCTGCACTTAGTGTCAGTCAGTCCACGTGGATCCATCTGGCTGAGACATCAGCAAGAGCTGGAGGGAGTCATTTTTCCCCAAACATTTTTCCCATGGGACAAAATTCCCCTCCTTTTATTTTTCCCCGGGACAAAATTCTCCGAGTATTCTTCCTTCCCCGACGAGTCACCTCAAGTATTATTTTTCCCCGGACAAATTCCCAACAAATCCTCGAATTCTTTTCTAAACATGTTGCGGTCCAAATATCTTGGCTATAGTCAACGAACACCCTTTTTTATTGTAACTTCTAGCCTTAGTTTGAATTCAGATTTTTTCGGACACTCATTCAAAATTCTCCGTGTAAAGTTCTCGTTCTTTATAAGATTAGATTCTAAAATATGGTTGAAGTGATGTGGCACCTGAAGAATATTGGTCATAACTCGCATTTCTAAAACAAAATTGTAAGTAAGAAACTGCTCAACTTGAAAAAATTAGTCGCACTTCAACTCATAGATCTTGAACTAAAATAAACATAGTACATACATACTATAATCAAATAAAGAAAGCAAATACTGGATTCAGATCAACAGTGAATCACTTGAATTCCCCTTATTTTTACAGCGTTTTCGAGAAATTGGAAAAACTGGCTCGGTGAGTTATGGTTGCGGGGAAAAATACCCCGGGGGGATTTAGGCCTCGGGGGGTTTTGATCGGAGAAGTTTTTGCTTTCGGGAATTTCTTCCTCGGGGAATTTTGGCTGGGGAAAAATGACCCTCAATCGCAAGAGTAGTTACTTTTTCGGTGCACCAAACTCTTGACAAAATCAGCACTCGCCATAACGCCTGCTCAAATCGATTCTGAGGTTGTTTAAATCCACAAATCCGTAATCAGATATTGAACAAATCATGTTCATAACATTTCAAAATGAGATCAGGGAGAGCATCGATATTGACTTGGATTTGGACTGGTTTACAGGAACGTGATCCTATGTCGCTGGTTTTATTCCCTCCAGCTTTCAAATGAAATGGGTGTCAAGCATGAAGGCTCCAATGAAGGTTTTTAACTCGAATTTATTGTTGAGACAATATTTCAACGATAGTTTATGGCTGGGCCGTAGTCAGCCACCATATTGGATGTAGCCCTGAATCTATTCCGAGGATAAGTCAAGTTCTACTCGATCGAATGACTTGGAATTTTACATACATCTATAAAATGGATATCTGAAAGGAGCTATGAAGCCAAATATCTTAATTTCCTCCAAAGAAAGTATCAAGACGAGGTTTACTCGCGACGTCGTATGTTACCGCTCAAGAGCAGACGACGTTTGCGTACACCTCGTCTAGATACTAGCGACAATTGACACATTTGGCTCGTAGCTCCCTTTGGACATGCATTCTGTGGGTGCGAGTAAAATCCCAAATCATTTGGTCGAGTAAGAATCGAGATATCTTCCAAACGGATTTGAAGCGGTTAGCGCTTACCTTAATAGGAGTACTCTCTGGCGTTCGAAAAGCGACGGTGGGGCCTCTAACGGTCAAATTGGTACACTGCCAACACCAATTTTCAAAAGCAAAGAGGGAGGAAACTAAAGGCCCCGCTCCTGCGGAGTATTTTCCTGCAAACTCGGAAAATTTTTCATATAGACCAATGCAGGATTGAGCTCGAAGAGTTGGAGGCGAGTCAACTTTCTAGGCTCAATTTGACACCAATAATACGATGAAATTTTCTTCTGCAGAGAGATTCGTCGCAGGTGGCGGAAGATCGCACTTCTCTTTACCTCATTTGATTGTTTCAAAGTTTTTAAGAAACCAATTTGACCGCAAAAAGGCGCTAGAAACAGCTACAGCATTCTTGAGGTCTAATATACCTCCCAGGCTTGAACGGCGCCTAAACATATCACAAGAGCGTCAATTTTTCTAAAGCAGGGGAGGGAAGCTTTTTCTAGAGCAATCTTAACCCCAAAATCGCAGACCGGTAGGAAAATCAAGAGGAACTTTCTACACTTGTCACTGATTCCACTTGTGAGCTGGAAGAAGTAGAATCATTCCCTTGCTCGCATCCACTCAAAGATGCGAGATCATGGCAGTTTCCACTGCTGACTCGGCTCAAACAGAAATCCTGCTCCATTTCTGAATGGTATCTCGCCTATGAGTATCTTTGCGAATATGTATTCTTAGAGATTCCGCATTAATATTTAATGGAATCAATGTGACTACCCAACATGACCCATTAGACTAAGCGTATTTTGAGACCGTAGAGTCGGGCTAATTATAAGCCAAACCAAACTCCAAAACAGCGTTTATTTTTCATATCTTTTCGAGGAATTCATGATCTCTTGCCGGCACCGGTAGAATATCCAGTAATTCGGAATAATCCAGGGAAGAAAATGAGATGAGGGTATCATATTCTGGAAATACTAGTAGGGATATATAATGGCTGAACCATTTCCTGAGAGGAGATCATCCAAATTGAGTTTGTGTGCGCCATGGCGTGCATGGCACTGATATGATTTGCAGCCAGTCAGAATTCACGTGTAGAACAATGAGGTCGCGTCACCAAATTAGCAAATCGCATATCGGATTACATCTAATCAATCAGATTCTCGCTGAGTCTGTCGTACAGCGTGGCTTCCGAGCTGACGCAATTAACGTCGTCACTGTGATCTATCAACGACTAGCTGTGACTCGTCCATAGAAAAGGATGGTTGTAAGTAAGCTGCAGGATATTCTCAAGATCCTCTTCTAGTGTAAAAATCATCCAAAACTTCTACACAGTGAGATAGCACGCACCCCTTCTCTGGTACAACTGAATAATGGGCAGAGCAAAGGACTTCGAGTCGGAGGTTTCTGAATCACGACGAGTCTCTAGACGTTACGCGGACCAATTCATTTTCCGTAATGCCTTGCGTGGTGGCCATAAATGCCCCTCAGAGGCAGCACATCTCCACGACAAGATGTTCGAGAAGACACACACTCGAGTACTACCGTCAGACTAACACTGGAGAAGGGACGTGCGGAGAATGCGTGATATGCACTGCCAGCGCTTGTGAATCTGATTTTACCGATCACCAGCAAGGCATCATATCTAGAGGAAGTGCATTATTGGTGTTGTACATCGCAGAATCTCGTTCCTAGTCTATTAGATGATAAGATATCAACCAAATATGCACGTGCAGCAACAAGAGCCCCATTTTTATTTGAGCTTCCGCGCTTTCTCTAATAATAGTGTTCGAATTGGGCTCACAATACCCTCTTTCAAATTACATCTTCTTACATACGAGGTCATCTTGGCCTTCAAAAGGTGTTGGGGAGGATAGAAAAAGTTGAACGATTTTCATGGGAACTGGGCTAACGCTTTTGACTTGACCGCCACAGGAATTTTTTCCCTGAAAAATTTTTCATAATACGATTTCAGTAATACGATTGTGAAGTTCTGTATCTTCCACTTCTTCCGCTTGAGATAAAGTATCGGACTCTTGCTTGCAATAACCTTATTTCGACACATAAATTCCCGTGAAAAGTAACTCCAAGACAAATTTGGCAAATATTCTCGGGGGCATCCCCCAACTGCGCAAGTGGTCAAATCCTTAAGCCCGGTAGAGAGAGTGAACTGCGCAAGTTTTAATCCAGGGCCTCATTGTTAACTGCGCAAGTGCGATTCTTGGAAATTCTTACTCGGGTTCGTGGCTAAGTCCAGTATGTTTTTTGCGTGATAGTATACCAAAATATTGACGAGAGGATGCTTGATTGGAATATCAAATATCGCGTTTGAATTCATTGCAAATATCGTCATGGATAAAATAATAGAGAATCTCGGCTGTATGTGTACATATATCCTTGATCTATTTACAATCACTTCTAGTTGTGAGTTGAAAGGATCCTTCTTATATATTAATATCGCGTCAAAAATAATCAAAAATTTTAATCAAAACGCTCGTATTCGAGAGTAATCGCTCCCCATCTTGATAGTCGTTTCTTCCTGAAGACTTTTTAAAACATCGATAAATGTGAATATACTGGGATAGACACCATTAAAACATTCGGCGAAGTAGGCATGGAATGACTCGAACGCGTTCGTTGTTTGATCGCGAATGTTGAGTTGTGCCACCCACATTTTAGGAGGACATTGTGCATCGTTTCGAATGTAGTTTTTGAGTATATAATCAGAGAACCCGAAGAGATTTGGAGTGATGGTTGATATCGAATCATCGACCAATGCATCATCAACTTTTACTGAATACTGGCGATCTTAGGGCAGACATCACCCCCAGGGTGAAGTTTCCACAGTGTTCGAATACCGCAGACCGATAATAGAAGTCAGACCGATAGCTATCTGCCCTGACCAAAGGAATTCGCAACGCGGAATACATAAAATATATACCGTGTCAGGTAAGGCGGTTAAGAGTTGGCTCTTTCGCGAAAGCATTTGCGCAGTTAACGACGCCGGCCGCGGTTAATCCTTGCGCAGTTCATAGCATTTTTCTGACCACTTGCGCAAATGCATCTCGCCCATTCTCGGGTATCCCATGATCGATATGAGTCTCGAACATGATAAAAGGTCTAAATCCGAGTTTGGCTTTCAAGATACTTTATCTCAGAAGAATTAACTACACAAATGTTGCTGAAGACGGATGTGCTCCTACTCTTTAGCTCCAACTACAAAACAAAAACTTTATGATATCTTACCATCTAGTCAAGATATGTTCGCTTGTAGGCGCGACTTCTTAGTCCGTATACATATGTCCAATTGAAACCATCATATAGTACTTGGTCTCCGAGTAAACTCAAGAATTCTTTGCGCATCAACGAGTGTCCAAAAATTATTCACATATTTGTTTGTTAAACAAGTACGCCCGTGATAATTTTTGCTGCAAAGCAAGTTTGTGCATTGGACAAATACTAAAAAAACAGCGAGGCGTGATATGTGGGCGCAACAGTTTTCAGTCAAAAGAGAGCGCTGAAAAAAATTCGTTAGAATAATGTGCTCAAAAGAATGGGATGAGAAAAATACGAGGAGAAAAGTTGATATGTGCTTTTTGTGTGGTACATGGCAATAACACGCAATACAACTCCAGCCGAGCGATGAAAACTTTTTAGCTTTTACTGTGCAGGGCCATGCACGCGTTGCACACGGCATATCTTTTGATCTCGATGGTTTTCATAGATTGCAATCTGTACTATGAGAGTTTTTTTAGTTTACTGATATTTTCACGGGCCATGGCAGTTTATAACAATATAATTTCAAGCATTACGAGCATGAGCCGTGCGGTCGTCTGTGAAATAACGTCCACGGCAAAATTTGTTGTCAACTCCATATTCCCGATGGAAATATTAAGAAATTTTTAAACTTATTCATTTTCAAAATTGCATTCAATGCACCGAAAGATGAGTAAATTTGGAATTACAGCTGATTCAGACTTATCTATGACATGGAAATAGAATTTGTCTAATCTCCTATATTATCCTGAAACCTGGTCCTCCGACAGCATTTCCCAAAACACTTTAGTATGGGCATACACTATTATGTACAATTCTTGAGATTTTATCAAATTTGTAAATTCAGATTCCTCAGAAGTCTCAATCAAATTTGTACAGCATCAACTTTCTGAATCTGAAGTTTGAACTTTAAATCTCACATTCATCATTATCATTCTCAAAATTATGAAGAAAGATCACAAATAGGGCTGCCTCATACCCGTGCTCCTGTTTTCATCTTTGCTTCCCTTAGTATTATACCACTCCGTAAATTTGTCTTTGCGCTCTCCTCGGGCGGATCTCGTTAGCGCGTTGTTTTTCCGGAGTATAAGAGCACCAGCACTGCCCTAAACATACCCGAGTTTACAGTGACCTCGCATAGTACACTTTCTCAGGTCTGTCGGGCTCAAACAAAATGTGAATTACGCAAACGGCACAGAAGACGCCCACCACTGAGTGAGAGACGGAGTAAACAGATAAGGCAAGCTCAGACATGCATTACTCCCCACTGGACCTTTGCACCTGCCTCCAGCATCGCTTCTTCTCACTCTCTGAAACACATGCTTGGATTTTTGAAGCTGTATTCCTCGGGACAGTTTGAGGTAAAGGTATCAGGAAAGTGTGTACACAGACATCTAGATGGTGATGCGTGAGTGCGAAAAAGTAGATGATTGTACGACATGAAAGAAGAAGTGACCACCGGGGAGGCTAGATCTGGAACTAAGTGTGCAAAGGATGTAGAAGGAGATTGGCGAGATGTGAGAGTTTGGAACTCGTTAACACAGCAGGTGCATCGCCCAGAAGCAATTTTCATGCTCTCTCACACGCACGCAGCTCGTTATCACATACAGATGATGAGTGGAAAGAAACCCCAAAAACAGATAAATATTCTCTTTCTGCTCCTCGAAAGCTAATTCAAACTTGCATTGTGCATCTTAGAATACGTTATCCACGATTCGATTACGAGTATCAGACGCCACGTTGTAGATTAGATAATTTTTCAGCTTTCTAACGTAAGTTTCAATCAAATATGTCTGCAGCAACTGCTTGTCTTCCTTTCTTTCAAAATCCAACAGAAAGTTTATTTGAGTCAATTTCATACTAGCGGTGAGTGAATATAAAATTCATTAAAATCTTTTTCGATGGCCGGACATTTTCGGATAGAATCGGACATATTGCCTACTGGTTACAGCTTATCTAATGGTTATTGGATGAGCTGTATTTGGACGGCTCCCGACCAGAACGGTATAAGTCCATTTTGGCATTTGTGGCAAATGAGCTTCAAAGTGTTCTTGCAATAGAAAATTTGGATTGTCATTTTTAGTGATTATGCTTCATTTATCATGTAATGAGTATGTTTTTTCGACAGTTTTTACATGGGGGGTGATGGTTTTCAACTGTTTACATTTTTTATCACTTATTAAAAATGGACTTATAACGTTCTGGTCCCCGAATTTTCTTGATTTTTTTTCCGGACCAGAACGATATAAGTCCATCATTTTTCCTGAAGCGGACTTATACCGTTCTGGGGCGGGGAAAGTAAGGAAACTAGTCGGCTCTTACTCTCTTAGATCATAAAATATTAAAAAATTGTCGATTTGAACCCTTTTGCATCAAAAAACGTCGAAACACTGTGGACTTATACCGTTTTTTGCGGAAAAAAAAAGTTGAAAAATTCTGGGGCCCAGAACGGTATAAATCCATGTTTTTTTTGGAATTGTTGACTGGGAGCTGTCTAGGGGTTGGTGAAGATATTTGAATAGGTCCATGAACCATCATCATCGGATTACATCGACAGATCTCACCAAAAATGTTACATTTGGAGTACTACGACCGTGATAGATGACATTTTGAAAATTGCAGTCCACGTGTGCGTATTCTAGGGTTTCAGTCGACACGTATCCATTCAATAAGCATGGTTTACACTCTAATATAGTGTTTGGGAAGTTTTGAAGGATAGAACTTCTACTTGGAGATTCACCTGGAGAGAGTTTACACTGAAAAGATCAGAATCAAAATACTTTTATCTCAAAACGTGGAGTTTGAATGAGTAGTCGAACTTTATTCAATTTAGCAGTCTGAAACAACTAATATTGATGAAAAGCATTAAGCGATTCAAATTGAATGCAGGTGGCTCGATTCGAGGGGTATAGTATTTCCACAACAATATCAAGTATAATGAGATTCACTTGTAACTAGCAAAAGATTCGAATTCGGACAGTTGAGCGATTACTCATAATAAGAGTGCAAGTTAATTAATAATATTCAAAATGAATTCTCGGAATAATTGTGAATGAAATATATCTATTCCATGATGAGGCTAGGTACTTTTCGTCATCCACATTGCTCTTACCACAAGAAACATTGCGTGTAGATTATCGAAGTTGTCTGTATCTAAGATGCAGTTATTCAGTTCTTTGAAAGTTATCATCCCTGCAGAAATGATTATAAACGAGAACCAAAGCAAGCTCAACATCGATCGCTCCATCGGCTGAAATTCTTCGATTGACCCTGTAAATCCTGTCTCATTACTGACGATGTAAGACGATGTAAGCAGAAAATCAATTTAGAGCCCTCAGCAAAGTCACGATGTTCAAACAAACTCCCACAGAATGCTATTCCGCGATTTTTCATGTAGATGAGCCTTGTCCATAATGTCACAGCGTCAAAAAAACATCCATCAACTTCGATGTCGACTCGATGCAGCCACCTCCACTACATAGGGCACCAATATCTTAGTTTTTGGAGTCTAATATTACTTTACAAAGCCTAGAGGAGTGCAATAATTGAGGATAGAAGGTGCGAGAGCCGTGTTTTGATGCTCGGGCATGGACTTATACCGTTCTGGTCCCCAAAACAAGCCGAAACTTCTTCCCCAACAAAAATTGTCATGGTGCTTGTGACGGATCAGAATGAATTTTCACTTCCGGAGTTACACATACATGTTTTCGCATCTATTCCCTATCATTTTCCGTCAAAAAGTCAATTTTCACCAAAATGAACTTATACCGTTCTGGTTGGGAGGCGTCCATTTATGAGCTGTAATGTGGAATTTATAATCTTCCAACACCCCGTCTAAGAATTAGCGCACTCTTACAATTATTGAATTTACATCCTTATGTTGTCTGATGGATGCAGATACTTTGGAGACAACAGGCAGGAATCTGAGGTGATTCACGCAGACGATTTTTGGAAATCTTGAAAAGGGGGATATGGCTTAAGGGGCGAATAAACTTGGACTTAAACCTCTTTGACTGGTGACAATTATCACACAATTCACGAATACTCTGCATCAAAAAATTTGAGGGCAAATTTATGATGTGATTGAAATGAATCTTCAGTTTCACATAAGACAAGATTCCAGTAGTACGTATCCGTGGTACGCTGAGGCGGGCAGCTAAGCGCGAAGGTATCAGTGATGTGACGAGATAAAACACAGACACCGTGATATAAGAACTGAGATTAAGGCTGTTAGCTTTGCAAATCCAAGTAAATAAATGATACCCATCTATCAGGACCTGCTCAAAAAAGAGATAAAAAACTCAGTACGCTTTCGATCTGCCAACTAGGTTTACATAGAGGATTTTATTTGTTAGCTTTAATGGCGATCCCGACGTACTTTTTTGGGAGTTTTTGTGTTCTCCTTGTTCATCTACATACAATTTTCCGTAGTTCATTCTCAACATTCCAAGTTGATTATTGCACTTCTTATTTTTTTGTACCTCTCATCCTAACGTGCATCGATTCGTAAAAATTCCTTAGCACATTTTAAAAATTTCCCCGGAAATTGAAAAAGTGATCGAGACTCACACTATTCTATCAAAGTGAAGCTACACACATCAACCAAACAGGAATGTTTATTAATCTCCTGTGACCGAGAATGTCGCATCTCGAACTTCCAACTTCCACAAATTTTGGCCGATTATGAGTTTGTCCTTAGATGAAGTTACAAGCTTAAAAACCGATGCAGATCTAATCCAAATGATGAAAAGTAAAGTTATAACCGACGCAAATGATCTATCGATGCGAATGAGACGTTCTACCTGCATGGAAGGATCCTTAAAGGAGTTTGAATTTCACAAAGAGATCCTGACTATGATTTTTTTGACGGTCACGAGTTGAATAAGATTATTAGAGGTTCATTCTAGAATCTCACTTCACCATAGGTTATCCAGATGGTTACGAGTAATATGACTTGTAA
This sequence comes from Eretmocerus hayati, assembly GCA_029851415.1. Lineage (NCBI taxonomy): Eukaryota > Metazoa > Arthropoda > Insecta > Hymenoptera > Aphelinidae > Eretmocerus > Eretmocerus hayati. The sequence goes on along the minus strand of CM056742.1, from coordinate 134,841,369 downwards.
CTCAGAAGAGTTCGGGGGCTACGCAGATCCATTCCGATTTGTCACGTTGAGTCTTTTATGGTGTGATCTTACATTCATCTTAAGTTTACTCCTTAGGTAAACTTGCACATATTGGATTCTGGAGCATTGTATGTCTACAAATCTTGCCAATTTCACTGATGAAATCAACATATCAAAGTCATGAAAGGTATAACAAACCTGAGTGATAGGGAGCACCCATAAATGACGTCACACTCTTGGGGGGAGGAGGGAGTTAGTCAAACGTGACGTGCCATGTGTAGAAGAGGCTCGGTAAAGGAGCTGCGCGTGACAAGGGGGGACTAGGGGGTCAAAATTGGCCGATTTCAGCGTGACGTCATTATTGGATGCTCCCATATATCAAAATGCCGTTTTGTCAATAGTTTCGATTCCTGGTTTCGGTACACTTCCATACACATAAATGACCTTCAACTCAATTTAAAGCTTGTTCTGAGAACGTCAAAATGAGCCGTGGTAACATCAATTTTGACCAACCAGAGCTGAGCCATTCCAATTTTCCAAAAAGTGATTTCTCGCGAGTTCGCGAAGTAGTGTACCCAATATGCCCCCATCCCTCAATACAATGTAAATCAGTCATGAAGTGCGTGAAGCGTTCGCACCTTCGTGCAACCGCATTTGGAGCTTTTCCCTGGTCCAAAGTATTATTTTCGGCTCATTTTGACGTAATAAACGCGTTCTAAGTGGTAAAAATGGTCGTCATGCAAACCCTTTTGAGATAACCGCATGAAGGCATGTTGGGCAGAATCCAACTTCTGCCTTCATTGTTCGCAGAAGATCTCCGTATTTTGCTAATAATATAACTCCAATTCCGACTTTTGCAACTCTAAACAGAAATTTTGAAGGTTTTTGGAAAAGGAATCAAATGCGCTCAAGTACGTTAAGATGGATTTGTGACGGGAAAAGTCCCATCGCTCTCTCCTCGGCGCTACTTATTATCCATATGTATATTACATTGATCTAGATGTTACAGGTGTCGCAGCGATTAGCAGCACAGAGAGAGTCAACCACACAATAGGTATGGAAGAGAGAGAGAGATAATGCGATCGCCACTTGGTTCCCCCCAAAAATCGCCAATTCATCATTACCTCGCGCGCGATATTAGCGAGCGAAGGGAGACTTGTTCCGGTCGTCTAACGTATAACATTTCGCGCGTTGACAGGTGTCCGTGTCGAAGCTTCTCGCGTCGCGCGTGCCCAGGATGTTCTCGATCACGTACGCAGGGTCTGCAGTGGCCGAGACATCCTGCAACCCGACAACAGCGAGTACGCATCCAGGTCCCCGTCGAGGCTAAGCGAGCGGTTACGGAGTCGACTCCAGGCATGCGTCATACCCAGGGCAGCGGCAGGTGTAGCGAGTTTGCGGATGCGTAAGTACCCGCTCGAATATATCTCTCTCACCATGTGTGCGGCTCTCTCTCGCGTTTCGAATACACCTGATGCGCAAGCGCTCGGATGCGATTTCCTTGTATATTCTCTTTGAATAAACCAAAACCTTTTACTTTTCAATTTAACTGCCGGCCTTGTCATTTGGAAATGCCCCTCTTCGCCTTTGTTATGAGTACAATATATTGCGCATACGCTCAAAGTCGAGGTAGCCACCGTCGTCAGCCAAGACGACCAACGTATCTTGCGGCGACTACGAGGAGGCCAAGGCAGCAGCATGGGCCATGCAATACGCATGTTTTGCCCCAACTCATTCTCCACTCATAATTATAAGAGTCTCTTGCGTCCGAATTGCACTCGTGCATTGCACTTGGCCGAGATGCATTTATCGGATTAGACGGTCCTAAATACTGTCACAGATTGAATCAGAAAATTCTTGCACTGGTTTGCTAAACGTAATGTTGTTGGCAATTTCTCAGCTGTACAAAAGAAAATAATTGAAAACTCGCTCAAAATTCTCTGGAATACGCAGAAGTCATTTGGAGTCGGTCCAAGTCACTGACTTCCTCGCGTTTCAGCATAACAAACGTAAAAATTGTTTGCAGAAACGTCAACGATTGCCCATACCTGAGATCGACATATGGGGGCATATAAGGTGCGAGGGGCATTTTGAGTAGGTTTGCCTCATTATTTATAAGTTACTCAAATTCGAAACTGTCGACAGCCCTCCCATAAACTCAGCCGAAAAATGACAGTGTGCCGAAAACATCACAATATTGAGGGAAAACGTCAACCTCAGTATGGATGTATAAAAATCTGCCACAAATAAAACTGAGTTGGATATCAAAAGATTGGTGTGTTGTAGAAATTAGTACTTTTGATTATTCAAAAAGGAGGATAAGAACAGGAAGATACAAAGGATGACTCGCAGATAACTGAAATCATATCTCACCTCTGGCCCCTGTCAAGCCTGACTTGAACCCTTAATTACCCACGTGGTAGACTTTTGGCACACGCGAAATTTCCATCCCATCTTCATGTCGGAACTCATATTTTGGGGTTCTGGAGCGTACGTGTAATTTCACAGTTCAATATTACTTTTCAAATGGACCAATGACAGTGTTTGGAAAAAAAATTATTTTCAAAATATCCTCAAAATGAGCACTCAAAATCCATCACCGACAAAACTCAAAATTTCCATTTTGAAGAATCTTCATTCAAACCCAGTGCCAATAGTTTCTTTGAAGTTTACTCGTGATATAAAAATGATCATCACGATGAGCTCAGCCACAATTGATATATTTTTTTCGAAATTTGGAAAATTTTCCATCGGCGTAGCCCAGAGAAAAGACAAAAAGCTGACATTTTCTGGAATTTTTAGAGAAAATATGTGGTTTCCAAACCTAAGTTAGGAAATTTATATCGATTTTGAAATGTTTGAAGTACATGAAAGTAATTTTTAACCACGATTTTCCACGAGTAAATCGCAGAAATATAGCAATTTTCGTGATGTGTGCCATTTGGCTACCACGTGGGTTGGAGTGTTAGTAAATCTCACGTGGGTAACTAAGGGTTAAGTGCTTGTTTTCGTGCAAGAACAAAGTGACACCATTGAGTGAACATAGCCATGACTAAGAAATCAAAAGTTACTCGAAGTATCACTGAGAACAAGGAATTGGCTCAAACACGGCTAATAAACTCGCTCATCGTTAGATTCAAATATCGTTTCAAAATGTGCTACCATATGCACATTAGATTTTCTGGTTTGCAAGCATATGTTTGGAGGATAGAGTATGAGACAACGAATCGAAAAACAAAAGATGCCTGTAAAGGGGCTAAAGGTGATCTCGTGGGAACAAAATGCGGGGATACGTGGCACACCGTCCGGCAGAGGCTCTGCGAGTAATGTGCCAGTATCCCCCGCGGTGCGCCACCCGCTCCATTTGCATTCGGACAATTTGCCATCCCCAGGGGAGCCCGATGAACCTATACCCCCAGCTAACTCTCTCCCTTTATCTCAACTCGTACACTTGTTACGTAGAGCTTTGTCTGCATTGTCGCGAAGTCCGATGGAAGCACGTGCGAGATATCGACTTTTGCGCGCTCCAACGACGGCCAAATGCTCAGCCATAATACGGCAGGTAAACCAAACGATCTGGGCTGGCTGGTTGGCCTTTTTTGCATGCGTGAATTTTGAGGTCGAAAAGATTGATCATTGTACCGCCAAACCGACCACAAGCAATCATTCGAGCCATACGCGCCGATTCACTGGAAACAGTGGGCGATGATCGCCGCGGATCTGCGCACCTCATTGATTCAGAATTGCCTTTGTGCCCGCGATGCTCAAAGTCATGATGCGGTCAGGATATATTTGGATAGCTAGCCATTGTCGGTCTGCAGTGTTCAGAAATATTTTTGAACGAAATTCATTCATGAGGGGGATGGTCAAATGCGATATATGCTCATTCTGTGGAATCACATAATATATTGTTGATTGCAATCGTTATAGTTTTGGGTGCGAAAATCGGTCACGTTGAAGTGAGATAGTCATTTTCATGAGAGTTTGCAGGCGAGCCACAAGTCTTTCTCTGTGTATCTTCGTCCAAAGTAAAATAGATACATAAAGTACAATAGACACATACAAGGCACACAGGGAATCAGGATGGTAATCTTGTTCCCCGTTGTACAGGAGAGCTACTTTTCCACATCAGATGTGACCTTGTAAATCGTTCTACGAAATTTCAAAAGGCGATTTCAAAATTAGAATTTTGAACGACTCCGTATGCGTGTTGCTTTTTGGGTTGTGAGTGTGTGTGTGGGTGTGGATATTGGCATACCGGTCGGTGAACTTGGAGCCCCTTCCCATCACGGCCATCAACGAGATTTTCGTGCGCATAGCCCAGGCCTGGCATAGCCTACCTGAGTGTACAGGAGATTTCTCGAATAATCGGGATACTGTTGTGCAATATTCGTGTGCATGGTTTCTCGTGTAATTTGGGACACAAGGTTCTCATTCCAATCGGAAACACGCCGGAAAATTCCACTCCTTAGAAAAATTCCAGGTTGACCCGACCGGGATTGAAAACCAGGTCCCTACGAGCGTTACGTTCCAATTAAAGTGATGAATGAATTGTTCATATATGACTCTATGTTCAATAGCAGTGGTATAATTATGACCCGGTCCGTTCTACAGTCATGAATAAAATGGGCCCTCGTGGTTTGATAATAAGGAATCAAGATTCCCATGGGATCTCTCAAGCGCCGACGAAACCCTTCCAAGATACTTGCCCGAACTTGTATCGATTTCGCTATGAGAGTTGAGAAAATAATACGATATTGGTTTATCCGCCATAAAAACTCACACTGAACTCTATGTACAAATGATATGAGAAAAATCACCATGCACAGTTGGCATTAACAGGTACTCTCTGAACGTGCAGGAAATCCTTTTTTGCTACCATCAGAATATTCTGATATATAACCTGTCTCTTAGAGCGATTTTGTGAAGTTTACATTGGAGATACGAAAAATTAGTCGAGTATTGGTTTTGAGCACAGATAGACGCGAGGAATCTAGTTTAAAACTTCTAAGTCCTGGTTTCCATTCTTCTGGTTCTGCCGAATAAATTTGCGAGGACCTCCTCTGATTGAGCCGCCTCTTCTGATTGAAGTGCCGAAGACAGTGCGACTCTCACCGAGTACTTGATATTGGATAAAATTTAGATCTCACTATCCCACCCCCTCCCCAGATGCCCATTTTTCGACACTGATTTAGAAAATTTTCAGCAAGTATCCACAATTGTGGGCTACATCAGTCGCAATTTGACCAAGAAGTTCAACTTGATTCCATCCTAAGTAGTTTTTAGTTTACGGTCAATCATCGAGATGATCAAAATTCAAAAGGAAGCTTCCATTGAGATTTAACTAATGAGTTCGTTTGCAACCAGTCTCAAGATAGCTTACAAACTCAAGCACAAACGGAAAAAAACAACGCAATTTGTTCTTTAGCCCAGTCCAATAGCATGGTCAATAGCTCCACTTGTGTCTCCTATATCATCTCTCCTGCGGTTGTCAAAAACATATAGTCCATGGCTTGGCGCCACACTCGGACTCACTGGATGGAGCTCAAACTCGGCTACCCAAGTCACGCGAGCTGCCTCATCACCGGCAGTATGATAAATGATCTCTCCACGTCCACGGAAGACGTAATTTTACGCATAGATCCCAGTTGTATGATTAATATTCGATTTGGGCTAGGGTGAACTGAATCGCTCTATGCACGCAGTGCGGTTTACGATCGCAGCCAGCCACCAAAGACACCGTTGAGTGTTTTCCAATGATCGATTGTTATACTCAATTTTTCAGCCTCGAAATCAATAGTTTGGAGTGAGAATGGAACAGTGCGATGATAATGTTAACATGTAACAAATTATAGTCTAGGTAAATGCTCGGGGAAAATGAAGAGTCATCATATTTGATTTCTTTGCAGTTGATACAGCAAGTTACTGATGACTTTTGATGCGTCAAACAGTAGTAGAATTCAGAAGTAATTCAAAAGTATTTTTGGAGACTGCGGGGGCATTCTGTGAATTTCTGTGGTATACGATGGCAGTAATTTGATACCGGAAAGAGATATCTGGTATATGTCGAAGTATAATATAAAATATTCAGATAGTTTATATTCAGCTCAGACACAGGTGTATTGAAGCCTGAATGAGTACATGGACTCTCTGGGCATTTCAAGGGATCTCATAGTATAGAGACTAGATAGTTGTGAGATATTTCTGTCCCGAAAATAGGTTTGATATTGCATTCATGGAATTCCACGAAAGTACCCGCTTGCATCGAAGCAAGTAGAGTTTCATTTACTCGTACAAACAAATCTAACCACGTGAAGGTTGGCTCTCAGCTAAAGCGTAGCGTGTAGTCTTGTACGAATTAATTTTACCTCGAGCACAAATAATACCGATACACGTTGGAAGTCCTTCTCAACGGTAGATTCCAAATTTGACTAATTTTTCTCATCCAAAGATGGAAATTTTTTCAAGTTAAAAAATAAGAGGCAGAGGGTAAGTTCTACGCCATGAATCATTTTTTAAGACGACTCTGCTTTTTAAGTGAAACAATTCACGCGTAAGTAGAGAATTCAAGGCACTTAGAATATTTGGGTAATACCACAGGGTTGAATCACAAACATCTACCTAGCTTGAATATTCGATCTACATATGAAATTGAACATTTTTTCCCGTATCAATATGATCATGAAATTGCATTGGTGATTTATCGTGCTTAGTAACTGAAGGTTGGTCTGCTCAAACTGTTGAAACATTGAATGAAACATCCATGACCTAAAAATTCTTGCAGAGGCCCTCGGCGATCTTTTTCTTGTCCATTTCGGGGATGGATTTTCCTTCTTCTTTCACGCTATTATCCATATCTCCCTTGAAAAGTGAGCTTACAAAATTCCTGCTATAATAGTGATATCTAGATTTTACGGAATATGCGAGAAATTCACTACGATGAGAATTCATATTGCACACCGGAGTGAATCCATTACAAGTCTGCCAGAACCTCAGTTATTATTACAAAGTAGAAATAGAATACCCGTAGCTAAAATTTACGTCAGCCTAACTGTCTGTTCTGTTTCCCACAGAAACGTGACAGTGTCTTTCATAACATGTAAAGTGTGCTTGTGGTCTTCATCAGATCCATTTATACGTTTGCCTGTATAACCTTTTGTCAGTTAAAATATTACAAAGGAAGCAACGTTTGTACTTCTGCCTCTGTCTTTCCGTTTCCTACTAGAAGAACGACGAATGAAGATCCCAGAATAAGTTTGCGTTTCTAGAAAATCTCGTTTTACCAGTACTTGTGATTCAATTTTGTTGTGGGTAGAGATTTGAATCTTCCAAAATAATAAAGTGATATTAAATCCACTTTTTGGCCACGCCAAACGCAGTCGTGACATCGTATATCGTCTCTGGCACTCTCCAGTATAGTTGGATTTAGCTGAAATGTTATGAATGGTCTGGAGAAAAGTCTTGAATAATTTCGTAAAGGCAAAATCAAACTTGTCTCTGCTCAGCTCCTCGTGCATTAGGCTGCTTGTATATGTATTTCCCAAGGCTGTGCTACCGCATTCGTGGCAGGGGCGGATACGGCGTGTCGTCAGTTGAATCTCGTGAATCTGATACTAAAAAATCAGACACTGATAGATCCCATGAAACTGATACAGAAAGATCAGATAGATTGGAATCATATTACGATCACAGAGCAAGAGCTCGAATCTCTGACGATAGAAGTGAATTGAATCGCGTTGGCGATAAATCTGAAAAGACACCAGACACCAGCACTTGCCCAGGGAAGAACAAAGATTTGCAAAGAGATTCACAGCTCCGTAAGAGTGGTAGACTCAGACAAGATCCAAATATTCCATAAAAAGAAGACGACCGAGTAGATAACTACATATTATGTGCTACGTCTCTCCTTTGTGAGATCCCTCAATCATTTCATGAGATAAAGTACAGACGTGATTTGTGGGAACAGGCTATCAGAGATGAACTTCATTCACTCATGATAAATAAAACTTGGATATCGATTCTTAGGCCTGAAAATGAGAAGATTGTTGATTGCAAATGGGTGTTTACAACGAAACTCGATGAATTCGGAAATCCTCCGAAATATAAAGCCCGCCTTGTGGCTCGTGGATTCAGTCAGGAATATTTGATTGACTACGACGAGACCTTTGCGCCAGTTGCTAGAATTTTGAGCTTCAGACTATTAAAGCTTTCGCTAATCAATTCAATCTGTTGGTGCATCACATAGATGTCAAAACAGCATTTTTAAATGGCAAGCTCGAAGAAGAAATCTATATAAAAGTCCCCGAAGGAGTCAAATCAAGTAGAAATCAAGTCTGTCAATTGCTCAAAGCCTTGTATTGTTTAATAGATCCTTGCAATACAAGGAGGAAAAGTGCCACTTTTTGGCACGGCGTGAAGTCATTGCCCGAGCACTTGCACGAGGGAGTTTAACGCCATGCCGACGAGTGGCATTTTTGCCCCGTGTATCGTATTCAATTTTTTAGCACGTTTGCCCCTATACGTTCTAGAGGGAAGCGGGGGGGCAAGCGGGGGTTCGGAGGGTGTCAGCCCCCCGACTGAAAAAAAATAATCCGTTAGTGCCTCAAAATCCGTATCTACTATCATCATCTGCTTGCATCATAAGCGAGCATGTAAACTACTTACTAGAGATATAAACAATGCAACCGCACGAAGCAGAAGATACGACCGTGCAGAAGACGCATAAGTAGTATATGCGTGCTGCTGCTGTACCGAAGAGACCGGTCAGCTAGCGACGTGCTCACGACTCCTCGCGAGCCAAGCAGTGCTGATTTATGTTCGATTTATCGTAACACAATAGTGATTCCTGAGATTTTGGTGATGATCGTGATGATCACGACCATTTGATCCGAGTGTCTGCACATTCTGCACTGATGCAGCAAACGCGCGCGTTGTCGGCGACGAGTCACTTGTGGCCAACTTCGCACCGTGCACTAGAATCGGCGACTAACCTGTCGGTGTTTACTCGCTCCCCGGAGTTTCTTTTCGGTCGACAGAAGTTTTTGAGTATGTTTTTCGTCATAATTTTGCATAGTGATTTTCATGCCAGTGATTTTGACGTTTGAAATTAGCCTGTGAAGCATCTCCGATGGAGTTAATTCCACGGCTTCGGCGGCCATTGACCGTGCCGTAAAGTGCTACTTTTACTTCACGCTAAGCATGCGTAAAGATGGACTAAAGGGCACCTAGTGGTAAAAAACGAGGAGCAAGGTATTGGTCCAAGACTTTCGAGGAAGAACTCTATAAATAAGGCTTCCAGAATTCATCAGTTGATCGTTGTATTGATATCCTTGATAGATTGAATATTGATGAAAATATTCACGTGGTACTCTACGTAGACGATGTCATAATTATTACTGCCAAAATGTTAACGATGATCAATTTCAAAATATATCTCCCAAGTCGATTCTGCATGACCGACTTGAAAAAAATCAAACTTTTCCTTGGAATAAAAATTTTCAGGGAAAACGATCAAATAAGTCTAGATCAAAGCTCTTATATCAAGACCTTTTTGACAAAGTTTCGAATGATTGATTTTAAACCCGTCAAAACACCACTTCCAAGTGAATTGAACTATGATGCTTTGAATTCAGATGAAAAATTCGAAGCACCTTGCCAAAGTCTAATCGTATGCTTAATGTATATAATGATATGCACTGGACCCGATCTTAGTGCTACAGTAAGTATTTTGAGCAGATACACTAATAAAAATAACAAAGAGTTATGACAGTGTCTGAAGAGAGTACTACGGTACCTCAGAGGTACAATTGATTTGAAATTAACTCATACGAGAGGAAATCACAATGATATCTTGTGTGGCTATGTTGATTCTGATTGGGCTGGGAATGATGGGACGGACCGTGAAAGCACTACAGGTTTTGTGCTCAAATTGTTTGAACGATGTACAATTTTTCTGGAATACCAGGAAGCAAAATTCAGCCGCCACTTCGTCAACTGAAGCAGAATATATGACTCTATTTGAAGCTGTAAGAGAGGCGATGTGGCTCATATCATTAGCCTCTAGTATCAAATTTGAAATCCCAAAACCGATACTCATTCATGAGGATAACAACGGTTGTACTAGTATTGCCAGAAACCCAACTGGCTGCAAAAGATCGGAACATATCGACGTAAAATATCACTTCTCTCGGGATCAAGTCGAGAATAAGATAATACAGCTTGAACATATTCCCACAGGTTCTCAATTGGCAGATATGATGACCAAACCATTGGCAGCACCCAAATTCGTTGAGCTGCGAGCTGGATTGAATTTGAAATAATGATATGGACGAGGAAATCCCAGAAACTTTTTACTTTTGGCCTCTAATTTGGTGTCCACTTTCAGAACATTTAAATGAAGAAAATTTGACTGGTTAGGCCACATGAGACGCCGTACAGCCCAAATGATCGAGGAGTGACAGCAAAAGTCAAAAGTTTCTGGGATTTCCTCGTATATGATGAATATATATGATGAACATCGATATCATGATCCAATGGGGGTTTTCTGGGTTTCCCCTCATCCACGAACAAATGTTGGATCATATGTATTTCCCAGCGAGTACAAGAGAGTGCGTCTGTTGAGCAGTAAAGCTTCAGAGAGGATTTTTATTTCAAATTTGAAACTTGAAAAGTGACCGATCCTAGTTTGAAGGGGCGTGTAGAAAAGCCTTGAATAATTTCGTGAAGGCAAAATCAAACTTATCTCTGTTCAGCTCCTCGTACATTGGGCTGCTCGTATATACATATATTTCCCAAGGCTGCGCTACCGCGTTCGTGGCAGGGGCGGATACGGCGAGCCCCTCAGTTTACACGGTTTGCTATAGACGCACGGCAAGCCCGCCGTTTTTTCCATTTAGTTAATATACATTTTGCTTAGAGCCTCCTGATTTTTCCATTGCATCAGAAACCTTCGGCTTGCTTGTATTAGGCCCGATGCCGGGCTATATGAACGATGCCACCGGCTGGCAGCCTCTCTAGATCTCTCGCAGGTGTTCTTTACCTCACAATATGGTCAACTTCTATCGAAGAAAGTGAAGCATATTCCTGAAGTTAAAATTAAATTTGTGACGCGTACTCTCTCGACTCTTCTCATTGGTGAGTATTAAAATACACTCACTCCGGAATGAAAGAAATTACTCTCACATACCCTAAACGAAGGCATTTATGCTTCAGGAGAAGTTATTCCTTCAACTTCAAATCCACCACCTTAGACCTCACTAAAAATGAATCAGATGTAATGAATGTGATCAGCAGAGGTGATGGCTATTGATGATTCCAATCTCTACTCTCAAACTCGTCAAACTTTTCCAAATAAGTTCCTGGTGGTTCCAACTATTTTTTTTTTTTAATTATAGGCAGAGCAATTTTTCAAATATTATTAAATTCGAAAAAAATACCTGCGGACTATTCGCCAACCTTGTGGCAACGAGATAATGCGCCTGTGCATTCTTCCCATTATCGTCCAGCTGAGATGCTTGGATTCTGATTATTTCCTCCAGCGTGAATTTCCATAATACAAAGTAGCTTCGAGCTCTCCAACATCATACTCATCCAGTTTTCTCTTTCAAGAAAATATGAAATGAAAATACTCATTTTGTGTAAGCAACCTTGACGTAGAAATGCCAAGGAGAAGGAATTATGTTGATCGTAAACGAGATACCTCGAGGTAGATCGTGATGATATTACGAAAGAACTTTCTGGATAGATTGCATTATTGAACCAGCAATGAAGTATTGCATTGAGTGTGAACAATCGACATGGTCTATTAATGTTCAATTAATTGAAATGAATAGAGACGATTTGTGAGTCAAGAATTATTGCAAGGAACACAATATTTGGGTATCGATCGATACTCATTTTCGTTACTTCTCATTGGGAGATTTTTATTCCGTGAAAAGCTGTCACATCCTGCGCTAGTAACTAAGAACAACAGATTAATCAAAAAGTCTGAATCTGACCGCATTTTTCTGTAGCTTTTGGGGGCAGGGTGGAATTTCCAGCTTGGTGACTTCTCAAACTCATCGCATCACTACAAGCGTCGCTGAGACAACGAGTCCACAGTGCGTTTGGCCGTTCAACCTCGTGTAGGCGTCTTTTGCATTCTCTTTGAGCTCGCGTGAGCCTCGAGGTCGTGACTTATAAATGTCAGATGTGGAACAAGCTTATCTCCTAGGCTGAATCTCAAGAGCTGTGCATATTTTGAAGGTCATATTGATGTTGTTTTCAAATCGAGTAGAAAAAGTGTGTGAGCCATTTTGGTTCTACGCCCGCGATTCAAGAAGCGTGTCTCTCAGTCATATCAATTTTTAAGTTCACAGAAATGATGGTTAAGGTAGCCATTGTTGACGCATATCGAGTGGAGTCCATATAGCGGTGGAGATGGCCAAATTGAGAAGAAAAATATTACTTTGATGCAGTAATACAGAGCGATATCAGTTGCTGCAGCGAGTACAAGAGAAATTGCTGAAGACGGATTAACGCATTATGCGATCAGGACAATAATCGACTTCATCTGCCGGTCGTATGAGGTATTGTAATAGGATCTTCCAAGTGGAAAGCGATTTCAGACTGCAGTAATTTTCACCGGACTGTGCCGTATCATTCATCAGTTTACCTCAAGGACATTTTGCAACCATCGAGAATCTTCTCGTCCTAGACTTACATATATCACCCACTGTAGATGAAGGTACTCTTACACACGAGGTTGATTATAGATTACCATGGAAGTCAAATTTCTTGTCACAGAGCCCCTACGATCTCCCCCACGTATTGTTTTCAAAGCTACGCATCGGAGTCTAGTCGCAAAGTACCTTGATCTTTTTGACCTACCCACCCTTTTTCTCAATGTATAGAGTGAAGTAGTTGTCAAATTCATAAATACTTGACAAGGAATCATTCTGCGCTCAAAGAAAACGTACAAGAGAGACCTGAATAAGTAAGGCACATCCCGTTGGGTATAAGCAGTCAAAAGACGGAATTATAGCATAGAGGAATTGATATAATTTGAAAAAAAAAAAAAAAATAGGTGCATACTAATGGTAAGTGTACTCAATATTCTCCCATATGCTGATCTCAAAAATGGGCATTCTCTGACCTTCCCATAATTTATTTGACATTTGCTATGTCTAAATATGAAAAAATACGTGGTTTGAGCCGACTCCGAATGACTTCTGCGTGTCTCAGAAAATTTATAGCGAGATTTTTCTTGTGTTCTTCTGCACAGCTGAAAAATCGTCAAGAGGATTACAGATAATAATATCAGCCAAAAATTTGCCAAAAACTTTTGATTCACTCTCAGTCTTAGCGTACTCGATTTTTTTTTGGATATATTTTTTCATAGAAAGGTAAGCATTTTTGTTTCCAAGACCTTCAAACTCCATTCTTGAGAGCTGCAAATTTTGGATGTAGAGCAGTTCTATGGGCAAAGTACGGAGATCATTTGTAAGACTGGAGGCCAAAATTGGTGTGTGCTCAACATGCTCCCATGTGGTTATCTCAAAAGGGAGTGCAGTACGGCTTAATTCATCATTCAAGATATGTTTGTCGCATCAAAATGGGTGGAAAAGGGTGCTTTGGACCGCCAAAGAGCTCTTAATGTGCTTGCAGGCCGATGAAAACAATTCCATGCTCTTTCTTGTCGATTTGCACAGTTTTCATTTTTGGGAAAATTAAAACAGCTCGGCTCCAGTTGATCAAAATCAGACGTACTCTAGCTCTCTTTGAAGGTCTTGGGACAAACTTTGAGATGAGTTAAGTACATTGAGAAATTTTGAGGTAGATCAGAGTTCTTAAAAAATGCTCAATGGGCGTATGTTGAGTGCACACGTTCACGAACTCGCAAGAAATCACTTAGAGGGGAAATCGTAAAGCTCGGCTCTGGTTGGTCAATATTGAATTCACTTCAGCTGATTTCAAAGGTTTTGAAACAAGGCTTGAAATGCAGTGAAGCTCGTCGAAAAATATTGTAGTGGGTCAAAACTCTCGGCATAACGGCTAAACGGGGACCATTGGTTACACTTACCATACTTGATGCAACCGCAAACTTATGGAAAACGCACCCAATGACTCTTCTAAGTTCAATTTTTCATATTTGCTAAGTTGAAAATTGAGCGAATGATTGAGCCCGGATAACCAAAAAAATTAGTACGTTTTCTGATGCAATGGGAGTGAAATCCTGCAACTCTCTCATTTTACGATATACATCAATTATTTTTCAAGCTCGATAACTCCGCACTTCAAACTCTCGACGTAACTAATTTCAACAAGCATTAAACTGATTCGTTTCTTCGTGATCGAATTCCATGACTCTTATCCTGAACTTCCAGGGTTTGCTGTAGAGATGGTATTTCAACCATAAACGCATTTCAATTATCCTTTCTGGATCATTCAATCCCATCCATCATTCTAAGCAGTATTTGCACGCAGTTATGGTCAGAGAATTAAAATACACATGATGGGAAATTAGAATATCAACGCTACGCAACGATGTTTTAGTGACCATCCAATTATTGTCAACTCCACTCTGGTTCTATCCCGTACTCTCACTGAGATCCCATTCGTCCACTATGGAGATATTTCTGTGGTTTGACAGGGAAGATTCTTTTGTGCCTGAGGGATATTCAGACACTTGATCACTGTTTGCATCGCACGTTAAGCTTCCTAAGCACCACTCTGCAAAAGCATCAGAAAAAGGCTTCCGCACGTGCTCTGAGAGGAATTCATCAGCACTTTCAATTAATTTGAAACGCAAAGTGTCAACAGCGACCATCAGACACTGTTCAGTTCATGGAGCTCTTATCGATCTATGAATAATTCCACGCTCAATGGTCTCGCAACGTTTCAACGACGATTTTCATGTGAGTCAAATCATCTGTTGAGGAGATCTTTTCGTATTCTCTCGCGCGAAAAGGTTTATAGAAAGAGTTGAATTCGCGCCATCCAAAACATGTACCATTTATCATGCAAGATCAATGTAAGCTCATTCAGCCCCTGGGATTTTGATTTGAACATCAAGTCAGAATTAAAAAAGTCACACCAGAGGAGAAGTAAACAGGCAAAGTCGAAGGGACAACTTCGATTGCGTGCTGATTTTCGCATGACCCAAGCACACCAATCAGTCTCGGATGTTTTTTCTCCAAAAATACAAGTTCTATCTCAACTGTATTTTTAGATGTAGATGAAATATCTCATCCATTTATTCAATCGTCATAATCGAAATCGAATGTTTGAATGAAGATTGTGCCTCGTGTTCTGGGTGTCTGAGATAGATCTGTCGATCAACCGGAGTTAAAACTCACTGAAAAAGTCTCCAAATAGGACCAACAGCTCTATCAACAATTCTCGAGATGCGTACATCGTTCAGATTTTTCTATAAGTCGCACTTACGGTGCATCAAATCCTTACATTCGCTCACAAATTTGGTTTTTAGATACATATGCTTGGAAAGCAGAACAAAATATCAGTGCGCAAGGAAGAAAGTGAGCTCAGGTAAACAAAATTATGCATAGCAAGGGTCGGATTCACCGAAACCAGCCTCTTGCTTCACAAAATCAGCCCTCATATAGTTGTGCACGCACTGAACTCCCGTATATTCATCAGCCTCACTGCCCCAAATAGCGAATCGCGAGCGCTTTGAGAAATCTTATGCGCTGCGATGAGTAGGCCCTTGCTCCGTCACGAGGCAAAGTTTGCGAAGCCGAGGCAAGTTGGCGGAAACTACTACTAGTGCTACTGAGGGATCGATTGCCCACATTGGCGTTAATTAGTTGCGCGAGCACTCCTCATCGAGCGCGGGCACTGCCCCATGTAAGCACCTTCGCGTATCCTAACAGAGCCTCCGCCAAGAATCGGTTTGTTGATTTTACCGGATGTCGGCGGTGGGCGGTTGTAACGTTGCCTTACGAAGTAAAGCCACTTGGGCTGCCCGGCAAGCAGAAATTTTAGGTAGCTCAAACATTACCTTGGACTCGGAGACGATCTGGTATCACAAACCCTCTCAGATCATGCCCTTGTTGACGTCTGATTCACGGAGGGACAATCGCTTACTTTGCATGACTCGGATGGATTCAGAGGGGATTTTGTGAAGTGCATGCTTCGAGCATGGTGAAGCCACTCTGCGCAGTTCGAGCTCTCTGTAACACGAGGAATAACAGAGAAAGCAGAGGAATTCTGCACATCGCAAGCTCCGAATTTATCCGATATTGCTGGTATTTTTGTTTTGTCTGCGCTTGGAATTGAATGTCAACATTTGTGCATACCAGATTTGAAAGAGATGCGTCCGTTGGAAACTGGGAGATTGCTTCGCGGGTCGAAAGCGCTCAGTGATATATTTTCAATCAAGATGAGTCTGCCACAAAGTCTACGGAAGCTCGAACAGATGTGCCTTTGTCAAGCTAATCTCCGACCACGGTATTGCAAACACATAGACATCATTCACAGCTTTGTTATTTAGATTATCTACAGATTAGACCTCGAATACGCACATTGACGGGAAATGTAAGATAGAGTGAGAGTTCTGAGCAATGAGTTATGTTGAATGATCAACATTTGGAAGTGAATTCATAAGTTAGAGGAGAATTCATAAGTTGGAGGAGATTCAAATATGCAGGTGAATCACGACCCAGCTATGAACGATTGATCAATCGTCTTCAAACGGTGATACGCCGAGGTACATCCCAGAACAGCGAAGAACTTCCACATTGAAGAATGCTTGGACATTGACGAGTAACTCCTCCTCTTCATGAAACTGTGAGTCCAACTTCCAAAAACCACGTGGAACCTATCAAGCTCAATTATTCAACACAACTTTCTGATTCGCTGAGGTTCATGACATCATAGATCAGGGGTATCGCGCGTCATGTCTTTCACTCTCGAAATTTGGATTTCCTATAAATGCACACTGTGAAAAATTTGTTAGATTTCAAGAACGGATGGTTGGATGGAATGATGAAAGAACTAATCCCATCCATCCATCCATCCATCCATCCATCCATCCATCCATCCATCCATCCATCCATCCATCCATCCATCCATCCATCCATCCATCCATCCATCCATCCATCCATCCATCCATCCATCCATCCATCCATCCATCCATCCATCCATCCATCCATCCATCCATCCATCCATCCATCCATCCATCCATCCATCCATCCATCCATCCATCCATCCATCCATCCATCCATCCATCCATCCATCCATCCATCCGTCCGTCCGTCCGTCCGTCCGTCCGTCCGTCCGTCCGTCCGTCCGTCCGTCTGTCCGTCCATCCATCCATCCATCCATGTGTTACCTCGAGTGCTGGATTACGAGTATTATCTCAAGTACTGGATCCCACGGAGCACTGGATCATGAGTATTACCTTGAGTACTGGATCACAAGTGTTACCTCAGGTACTGAGTCGCGCCGAGCCCTAGATCGCGAGTTCCACCTCCACTACCAGATCACGGTGGTCACCCCGAGTTTTCGATCGCGACAGTGTATCCACGATCAATATCATTGTGGTGACTGATCATTGCCACGTGTCCTACAGAATTCAATAAATTGAATTTTGTAGGTTCTCTCGTTTTGAATTCATTTGAATCACTGTTGACAGATATTTGAATGCAATGTATTCGAAGTTTTCCGAGCATGTCTTCCTACTGCGAATAATTCCAGGACGCGGTGCTCCATGCTCTTGTTGCTATAGCAAATAGAGTTTAAATCGCAAGCATACAATAAACTCCTCGGTGTGACCCGAGGCAAGCGTCTGCCCAATGCATCCAGACGAGCTCCGTTGAGTTTACTCTGGATTGCTGCACCGTAACGCTCATTGATTTTTGATTGCAATCTTCAGATCGTAACCCTGACTGTCATTACAGACGACCTCATACTAGAGAGGCGGACTTGGAAAGGTTCAACTATTTGGACCTGTGAGCGATGGAGTCTCTTTTTAATTTAATTGAATTTTTCCAAAACGCACATTAGGATGCGACATCATCTCCTTCCTTCTTTTCCGAGGTCAAAATTCCAGTAAGCCTCGAAGAAAATTCTTTTATTCCATATCTCGCATTTTGTGGATGCTTGAGCAAAATCAATGGCTTCTTTGGACTCAACGCACGTTTTTCCATCGCTGCATGGTTTTTCCCTCTCGGGGACAAGTACTTCTCACAAATTGTGTGCCAACATAACTTTCCCCGTTACGATGCGTTGTCTGGCCTATGTTCACGGTCTATAATGTACGATTTGATATTTACAGTGATTCTGGAAAAATATTACGGAGTGAATCTTCCAACGCTTTGAGAGAATACACTCCCAGATCATTAGAACTCGTCGTTATAATATGTACTGGACAGAGTGAGTGAATGAATCAAGATAAGCTGCAAATTTAAAAGATCTTTTGCTGAATTCTCACAAATTGACACCCACGTAAATCGGAGATAAGTTGGCTCTGTTTCATTTGGATTTGCCGTTTCTCGGCTCAATTCAAAAATCTGTAGATAGGGGATGATTCAGAACAGGCTGTTGTACGATGGAAAATAGTGAGACAGGTCGGGGCCATCAGCTCAATTCCTAAAGATACAGGGATGGGGTCAATTGGGTACACTTACTGTACATTGTGTGTATCCAATAACCTTGGATTATAGGGAATTGGATATTATAACCCTGTTCCGTGGACTTGAGCTGGTTCTGGTCATCAAATGTTATTGATTCCTCGGTGAAGCGAAAAGTCAGGTACAATAATCAATGAAGAAAAGCGCAACTGATACAACCTGATTAGTGAGACTATGTTAATAAGAAACTCATTTGTGTGCCCATAAATGCTATCGATGAGAGGCGAAATGGGTTTACTCAAATCACGCGTTCAATAGTCCGGGCACTGGCGGGGGGGAGGAGGGGGTCTGAGTTAAAAGTTCGTAATCCAGAATGTTTTGAGGTGTATTCTTGTGTATTTTGAGGTGCTGAATCCAATGCACGAGGTCGCCAGCCCTGGCGTTTTATTGTTAATAACAATTTTTAGTGCAAAATTATGGTTTTTTGCATAAAACTTGGAAAATATGCATTTTGAGGAGGAATTTGTAGGAACCAAAGTTGTAGAACGCAAAACTCCCCACAAAAGAGGTCTCTACAAGTTTCCCGGGGAACCCAAGCCTGGAGCGGGAAATGCGCAAAAACCGTTCCGCGCGTTTAACATGGGCTTATATGGGGTGGCCGACGCAGCGCTACTTAACTCGCTGCCAATTCGACAGTTGCCAATTTACGGCTAGGCAACCAAGTGCATCTTGAAGAGGATGAAATTCCCTTCAAAATGGTACAGGTCGTATCTCGCTAAGAACGAAGACCTTCCGAGCATGGCTCAAAAGAAGGAGAAATAAGTGTGTCAAACCGCCATTTCTGCAGCAAAACTGCCCGCACGCGGTGCTCAGAATCTGTAATTTTCCTCTTCTTCTCGCTCCACACTGGAAAAGCTTTGTACTCAGCGAGATCAGCGAGTATGAGCAGACGAAAAATTGAGCGAGGCGCTGTGCATATCTATACTTGAATTGGGGTTTTTTAACCTCACACTTTTTTTCTACTTGGATTATTAACCTCTTAACGTTGCTCATAGAGCTCTGCAATGCTTCAGCAAAGCCTTTCTAAAGCGATTCAGAGTTCTGTACAATTATTTTCTCAATCCGAGCACTGGACGCGTTTTATTCAGCACCGCAAAATTCATGCCTTCGTTTTACATCTCAGTTCGATTTCACCAGCCCCGGGCTTCGACTCGAGAAATATCGAAACGTCTCTGCTACACATGTGTTGGGAATGCAGCTAAGATGGTCGAGGAAGAGGAAGAGGAGAGAGAGAGAGAGAGAGAGAGAGAGAGAGAGAGAGAGAGAGAGAGAGGCACTGAAGAGGGAAGAAGCACTGAAGAGGGAAGAAAGAAGAAAGAAGAGAGAAGAAAGAAGAAAGAGAGGGAACAATGAAGAATAAAGACAGAAGATGCCGACAAGTGGCCGAAGAGAGAAGATGGAGAAGAGGAACGCTCGCAATCGAGCGCGAGACATGCCGCTCATCCTGAAGTAATGCTCACGCGGTTCCGGGATGAGATGGTAGATGCAGGTGGATCTCCTTCTTGATTGCCCGATGCCCTAGGTATCGGACATCGAGGGGAGAGGGATATTACACGGCCGGGCCCACCTCTCGGTGGGCCCCACCCAAACCCGTGTCCCGCCTGGTATGGCCTGCGTGGGCTATGCGTAGTCCGCGTAAGCTGAACCAGTCCGGTGTCTGGGGACGGATCCGAGGGATCCTGAGGCAGATTTTGCCCTCTAACCACCTTAAAAAAAAAAAAAAAAAAAAAAAAAGAGAGAGAGAGAGAGAGATAGAAGCGCGTGCGCATCTTGTCCGGTTGACGGCAGTCTGCATCTGCAATGAGGCTGTCTGCTGCGTACCGGGCAACGCGGGCACCGACCAGCTGGTTTGTCATCGCGGATAAATGAATTTTCGAATTATCTGAATTTCTCGATTCTATAATTATTGCATCAGTTGTGGATACTCGAAACTAGCCACGACTAGAGGTGACGTAAATATCAAAGCGCCACGCGAGAAGGACAGGGAGGAGAGATTCGTCTGCTTTGTTGTGTTTTGTGTGTTCGTCGCGGCTCCGCAATATTGCTCTTGCCTGTAGCTGCATGACTCTCCAGATTGAACTGAACAAAATATACACTGATAGTAGTGTATTTTTTTAAGGAAAAAATGACGGAGCCGTGTGTAAGAAATTCTCAAGTGCGGTGGGGACAAGTGCTTGGAAAATTTGTGGTTACCCTTGGATTTTTATAACCAAGGAGTGAGATCCCCCCCCCCCTCATTAACTTTTTTTCAAAAGTAAAACTAGGCGAGTATGAGGTTCAGAAAAGAACCATTCATCTCCAGTACATCAAAACTTCAAATTTTATACGACATGGTTTAAACTCTTGAAGGGAATGAGATCTAAAAAAACCATGTCGAGTATTTTTTGAGCCGATTTGTCACGATCAACATATCATCACTGATAGAGACTAGAGCCACTTTCCCCCAATCAAATCTTTCTTTCAATTCACCCTAATGCTGGTGGTTTGACAATTTCTTACTAGCTAATTGTCGCTGAAATGGCCCGAAGTTTAGGTGAGTAGAAGAGGTACAGGGGAATATCGAAATAGAGAAAATATAACTGAGTTGAATTTGGTGTTCATGATGATTCACTAAAATCTCGTTTCATACTCAGTAATATTTTCTCTATTTCGATGTTCCCCTGTACCTCTTCTACTCACCTAAATTTTAGGGTCATTTCAGCGACAATTAGCTAGTAAGAAATTGTCAAACCACCAGCATTAGGGTGAATTGAAAGAAAGATTTGATTGGGGGAAAGTGGCTCTAGTCTCTATCAGTGATGATATGTTGATCGTGACAAATCGGCTCAAAAAATACTCGACATGGTTTTTTCAGATCTCATTCCTTCCAAGAGTTTAAACCATGTCGTATAAAATTTGAAGTTTTGATGTACTGGAGATGAATGGTTCTTTTCTGAACCTCATACTCGCCTAGTTTTACTTTTGAAAAAAAGTTAATGAGGGGGGGGGGGGATACGTCCTACGTCATTTTAAAGGGAACTTCATCCTCTTCAAGATGCACTTGGTCGCCTAGCCTTGAATTAACATCTGTCGAATTGGCAGCGAATTTAGTAGCGCTGCGTCTATGCCCCATACAAGCCAATGTTGAATGCGCGGAACGGGTTTTGCGCATTTCCCGCCACAGGCTTGGGTTTTCCGAAAAATTTGTGGGAACCTTTTTTGTAGGGAATTTTGCGTTCTACAACTTTGGTCTTCAGACATTTTTCGTGGAAATGCTTATTTTCCGAGTTTTATGCAAAAAACCATAATTTTGCACTAAAAGTTGTTGATAACAAAAGAAGGCCGGTGTTTTCGAGCTGGCGACCTCGCAGCACCTCAAAATACATAAGAATACACCTTCAAACCTTCTGGAACACTAACTTTTTTCTCAGACCCCCCCCCCTCCAGCGCCCGGACTACAAAGAGGGAAATTAAATCACACAGATTTCTGAAGAGAAATTGTTTCAACATTTTCTGTGCTTCATCAAAAGTAATAACAAATCACACGAGATGGTACTTCGACTTTGCAAATGAAATGGCTCTCTTCCACCACAAATCTGATAGAAATGACACTACAGACAAGTGAAGTAACTTGTACTGAAGGCGACGAATTCAGTCCAATATAGTACGTCTAGCAATTCAATTGAGCAAGTCTGCGTACCAAGCTCGTCTTCCGACTCGAATGGCGACTTTATTAAAGGGCACAGCCTGCGGGATTCTCCCTTCATTCTCTCGTCAGGATATATCTCGAGTGACACAAAGTAGGAACCCAATACAGGTACATAGCAGTAGCGTAGATATTGAGTTGGTTACATTAGCTCCTGGAAACGCATTTTATTTTGCTCTCTATCGCACGCGCATTTTGAATTCAGGTGCCGACACCGAGCGCAGATGTGCATCGAAGACGCGCACACAAATTCACTATCGGATGAGCAAGCTATCTTCACCCGGGAATACTGATGCGTTCGAGACCAAACATCCTTGCAGAGGTGATGTGTAACTACCACCACGCCATCATATAGTATGTTTACCCTAACACGTGAACAGCTGAAATTGATGAATTTTAATGTTATGCAAAGGGCAAGAGCAAGCTTGAACATTACTGACGAAGAGCTTATGATTTTGGAACACATGAACAACCTGATGGAGCAAAGTGAATTCTCTGAGCTGCTGGAAAAATCTGCGAGAGGAATTCCTACATTGATTGATGTGAATCTCACCACGTTTCAAACAGTCACAGTCTTGTGATAATCAAACAAGAACAAACAAAAATTCAGCGCAAACGTTTGTCCCAAGCGCTACGGTATAAGTTCGGGTATTTTACTGAGTGGTTCAGGCTTCAATGCATCTAATAATGATGTAGGTCACGTTCGGAGAGATTTTCAACATTACGCGATGAAGGAACCAGGAAAGATAAACGATATAGGCCCACCAAGATAGGTACAAAATATATAATATGAAAAATGTCCCATTAATCTATTCGAACGATAGCAATTTTCTAGAACCAATCGAAACCAGAATAATCTCTCACCAGAGCCCGATCTCAATTGCCTCAGATTTGGGAAGTTGATGATTGCCATACAGCAGTTCATACGCCCAGCATTTTTGAGCTCAATCAAATTTGCTATCGCCTTTTTGGTGGAGCGCGCGAGCCCACGAGCATTAATATTCAAACACGTAGTCACTTCAGTCTCAAGTGAGTGGTGTCGACGAAGTACTTTAAGCGCAATCCGTAAAATAACTTTTTTCGTAAATCATCGTCAAATTATGGCACAAGTTTATCGCGGCCATAGTAATACATGGCTAGCAATGAGTTTTGGCGTAACTAAAAATATGTATCATTCCACCGATGTATCTTCAGATGTGTGATTATTTTTTGGTACCAAAAACGAAATTCTTTATTGATTAGAAAAGATTTTTTGTGAACAGAGAAGGGTCTTCATTCCATATTGAAGTTGGTGTCTTTTCGGTCTTGAAGGACTTCAATTCATCAAGGACGAAAAATCTGCAATATCTCTCATGGTCCTCATTCCAGTTACTAGAGCCTCACATCGATTGGAACTGTGCTCAGTCTTGTAGATTGATTAGATTATGCAGATCATGAATAGTAAGATAAAACTCCCAATGAAACAAATACATGGGTGATTGCGCCAAAAGTGGGATTTTTGGAGCCAAAATCGTCACGAGGAGTGATTTGGGTCGAAAAATTATTTCAGCCCCAGACGAGTTTCAGTGGCTCGTAGCACTTGATTTCCACTTGTTGCATAGGAATGCCTAGAGCTACGTACCGTTCTTTGCCTATTATGAGCCATGGCTTATAATTTTTTTGGCTGTGAAGCATGGCTTATATTTGGAAGGTGGCTTATATTTGGAGGGTGGCTTATATTCCCAGACGAATATTTTATCGTCAAGTATCTAGATTCATTTGAATCAAGTATGAAAACCAAGTCTCATTCAAATTCACAAATGAAATTTCAATCAAATATGATGGAATATTATTCAAAAATGGCTCTCACACATTACTGCATACATGGGGTTTTACATATTACTAGAAGAATTCTGAGCACTTTTTCCACAATCGAAAGATAATTTATTACTGATGTATCCATCGATCGTGTGGATTATAGTCACTGTTGACTTTCTGACTTTATGATCAGCGATGACTCGCCGAATTAAGAATCTATCTGTTACAGAAAATCTGTCTCACCTACTGTTGAAGACAGGAGCAAGCATTATTTACCGTTGAACTTACATATTCCTCTGAAGATCTGGCTTTCATTCGGGCCGCTTATATTTGGGGTCGGCTTATATTTGGCGACTGACTCATATTTGGGGGTGGCTTATTTTTGGAGGGTGGCTTATATTTTCATCATTTGGCTCACTACGGCTTATATTTGGAGGGTGGCTTATATTTGGAGAGTGGCTTATAATAGGCAAAACACGGTATCTCAAGATTGAACCCAGAGAAAGATATGCCAAATTTTAGGTGTTGGAGAGGAGGACAGAAAGGACATTTCATCTCTAAAATTATCCCCCCGGCTGGACAACTAATCATAGACTGTATTCCGCATAAATTTGCTCTAATGCAACCAAATACTTCAAGGAAATGTATTTCACGAAGCAATATAGCGCGTTGGGGAGAAGGACAACATGGGGACGGGAAAGACAAGAAAATGTGTACGCCACCTTGAAAACACGTTGATGTGGTACGCCTGGCTGCATATTCGAGTTGTCAGCTACTGTTGCACATGGATTGGGTGTATTTGGATATCTAGAAATCAACCTCATTGGCTAGAAAGGCTTAATGGACAATTGGGGACTTTGATGAGCTAATTAGTGCTGTGCAAGCAGTTTCGGTGCAAACCGATTTTCAAAATGTCGGATCGCCGTGCGCGAGCTGAGCATTCAATTCTGACTCGCAAAGTGGTGAATTGTGTCATTCGAAGTAATACAAAGAGAAGTACATAGCTACATAAAGTAGAGGGATTTTTGACTCTGCATATGGGTCGTAGTAACTTTCAAAGTTCAAGTTGGGCTGCCTACAGAGGGCCGAATGGAAATTTTGACCCTTTACCAAGCACTATATAATACAGGAACGTTAGGGTCATCTGAAAAACTATGAACATGGTTGCAGATCGACAGAATACGATCTAGAAAATATGAAGATCAGATCTGAACTAGTTTTGTACTGATTTTTTTTGATTCCAGAGGACCGAAGATTTGAGTTTGTAATGACATGTGACATGAAATTCAGCTGGATCGGAGGTGCGGAAAGTAGTTTTTTTTGAGGTAACGATATTGAAACACGCCGGAGATAGGGTTAGGGTCGGAATGCGTTCGCGGAATTGTTGTCAGGTACTCGGACAGACATGAGGACCAATCTGCCATAGGTTTCGAGCCGATCGAAAATGCAGAAGGCAGTCATTTTGGAGGTTACGAATCTGAACAACGCCGTAGATAGGGTTAGGATCGTGATGCGTTCGCAAAATTCTTGTCAGATACTCGGGCAATTACGAGGACCAATCTGCCATAGATTTCAGGCCGATCGGAGGTGCGGAAGACAGTATTCTTCCAAGGTTATAAATCTTGACCACCCCTAAGATAGGGTTAGGATCGGATTGCGATCACTGAATTTTTTTCAGATACTCGGGCAATCATAAGAACCAATCTGCCATGGGTTTCGTGTTGATCGAAAGTGCGGAAGGCAGTCATTTTGGAGGTTATGAATCTGAACGATGCCGTAGATAGGGTAAGGATCGGAATGCGTTCGCAAAATTTTTGTCAAATACTCGGGCAATCATGAGAACCAATCTGCCATAGGTTTCAGGCCGATCAAAGCTGCGGAAGACAGTTTTCTTCCGAGGTTATGAATCTTCACCAAGCCGTAGATACGGTTAGGATCGGAATGCGTTCGCGAAATTCTTGTCAGATACTCGGGGGTTCATAAGAACCAATCTGCCATGTGTTTCGTGCTGATCGAAAGTACGGAAGGCAGTCATTTTGGAGGTTATGAATCTGGACCACGCGGTAGATAGGGTTAGGATCGGAATGCGTTCGCGAAATCCTTGTCAGATACTCGGGCAATTACGAGGGTGAATCTGCCATAGATTTCAGGCCGATCGGAGGTGCGGAAGACAGTTTTCTTCCAAGGTTATAAATCTTGACCACGCCGTAGATGGGGTTAGGATCGGAATGCGTTGGCTAAATTCTTGTCAGATACTCGGGCAATTGCGAGGACCAATCTGCCATAGATTACAGGCCGATCGGAGGTGCGGAAGACAGTATTCTTCCAAGGTTATAAATCTTGACCACCCCTAAGACAGGGTTAGGATCGGATTGCGATCACTGAATTCTTTTCAGATACTCGGGCAATCATAAGAACCAATCTGCCATGGGTTTCGTGCTGATCGGAAGTGCGGAAGGCAGTCATTTTGGAGGTTATGAATCTGAACGATGCCGTAGATAGGGTAAGGTCGGAATGCGTTCGCAAAATTTTTGTCAAAAACTCGGGCAATCATGAGAACCAATCTGCCATAGGTTTCAGGCCGATCAAAGCTGCGGAAGACAGTTTTCTTCCGAGGTTATGAATCTTCACCAAGCCGTAGATATGGTTAGGATCGGAATGCGTTCGCGAAATTCCTGTCAGATACTCGGGCGATCGTAAGAACCAATCTGCCATGTGTTTCGTGCTGATCGAAAGTACGGAAGGCAGTCATTTTGGAGGTTATGAATCTGGACCACGCGGTAGATAGGGTTAGGATCGGAATGCGTTCGCGAAATTCTTGTCACATACTCGGACAGTCATAAGAACCAATTTATCATAGGTTTCAGGCTGATCAGAGCTGCGGACACAGTTTTCTTCCAAGGTTTTGAATGCAGACCACGCCGTAGATAGGGTTAGGATCGGAATGCGTTCCCAAAATTTCTGGCAGATACTCGGGCAATCATGAGAACCACTCTGCCATGGGTTTCGGACCGATCGAAAGTGCGGAAGGCAGTCATTTTGGAGGTTATGAATCTAGACCACGCCGTAGATAGGGTTAGGATTGGAATGCGTTCGCGAAATCCTTGTCAGATACTCGGGCAATTACGAGGGTGAATCTGCCATAGATTTCAGGCCGATCGGAGGTGCGGAAGACAGTTTTCTTCCAAGGTTATGAATCTTGACCACGCCGTAGATGGGGTTAGGCTCGGAATGCGTTGGCTAAATTCTTAACAGATACTCGGACAATCATAAGAACCAATCTGCCATGGGTTTCGAGCTGATCGATAGTGCGAAAGGCAGTCATTTTGGAGGTTATGAATCTGAACGATGCAGTAGATAGGGTCAGGATCGGAATGCGTTCGCAAATTTTTGGTCAAATACTCGGGCAATCATGAGTACCAATCTGCCCAAAAAATTTTATGTTAATTTACTGGGCTGAGTGGCGTCAATTCTTGGATACCGTGTTGGGGCTTGTAAATTCACATAAGCGGCTTGTAAATTCCATCACCGGCCGATAGTAAATTTCAGATTCGAGGGAATTTCATTCAATTGAAGCGTACGAACTACTAAGAGACTTCTTCCTGATGAATTTGAGTCTTGAACTGAGGCATATGGAACCACAGTGACTCCGGCGAGGGAGAATGACCCAAGCGAGTAGAAAATTCATCGCTCGAGACCGAAATAATTGTTGAGGAGGAGTATTCCAGGTTAGTTGTGCATGTTGGCATCAGACCAAAGTTAGATCCGCGCATGCTCAGTTGGCTGAGATTTACAAGCCTAAGCGAGGGGATTCTACAGCAAATTTTCCCGGGCTGTGGCTGATATCCAAGAATTACCGCATCTCAGCCAGGTGAATTCACAAGCATTTCGTAAGGTTACGAAAAATAGATAAAATTCACCACGCTCAGTGCTGTATTTTTACTGAACAAATTGATGGATTTACATGAAATTTTTGTACAGTTTATCTACGGCATGGTCCAGATTCATAACCTACACGGAAACATCCTTCCGCATCTCCGATCGGGCAAAACTTACAACAAATCAATCTCCGTGAATTCCTGACTATCTGACGAGAGCTTAGCGGACGCATTCTGATTCCAACCCTATCTACGGCGTGGTCCAGATTCATAACCTCCGAAATGACTGCCTTCCGCGCTTTCGATCGGCTCGAAACCCATGGCAGAGTGGTTCTCATGATTGCCCGAGTATCGAAAAAATTTTGCGAACGCATTCCGATCCTGACCCTATCTACGGCGTGGTCCAGATTTATAACCTACAAAATGACTGCCTTCCGCACTTTCGATCGGCTCGAAACCGATGGCAGAGTGGTTCTCATGATTTCCCGAGTATCTGACAAAAATTTTGCGAACGCATTCCGATCCTAACCCTATCTAAGGCGTGGTCCAGATTCATAACCTTGGAAGAGGACTGCCTTCCGCAGCTTTAATCGGCCTGAAACCTATGGCAGATTGGTTCTTATGATTGCCCGAGTATCTGACAAAAATTTCGCGAACACATTCCGATCCTAACCCTATCTACGGCGTGGTCCAGATTGATAACCTACGAAATGACTGCCTCTCGCACCCTCGATCGGCTCGAAACCCATGGCAGGTTGGTTTTTATGATTGCTCGAGTATCTGAGAAGAATTCCGCGAACGCATTCCGATCCTAACCCTTGTGGTCAAGATTCATAACCTCGGAAGAAAATGTCTTTCGCAGCTTTAATCGGCCTGAAACCTATGGCGGATTGGTTCTTATGATTGCCTGAGTATCTGACCAGTATTTCACGAACGCATTCCGACCCTAACCCTATCTACGGCGTGGTCCGGATTCATAACTTCCAAAATGACTGCCTTCCGCACTTTCGATCGGCTCGGAACCCATGGCAGAGTGATTCTCATGATTGCCCGAGTATCTGAAAAAATTTTGAGAACGCCGATCCTAACCCTATCTACGGCGTGGTCCAGATTCATAACCTCCAAAATGACTGCTTCCCGCACTTTCGATCGGTTCGAAACCCATGACAGAGTGGTTCTCATGATTGCCCGAGTATCTGAAAAAATTTCGCGAACGCATTCCGATCCTAACCCCATCTACGGCGTAGTCCAGATTCATAACCTCCAAAATCACTGCCTTCCGCACTGTCGATTGGCTCGAAACCGATGGCAGATTGGTCCTCATGACTGCCCGAGTATCTGACAAGAATTCCGCGAATGCATTCCGATCCTAGCCCTACCTACGGCGTGGTCAAGATTCGTATTCTCGGAAGAAAACTGTCTTCCGCACCTTTGATCGGCCTGAAACCTATGGCAGATTGGTCCTCATGATTGCCCGAGTATTTGACAAACATTTGGCGAACGCATTCCGATCCTAACCCTATCTACGGCGTCGTTCAGATCCATGACCTCCAAAATGACTGCCTTCCGCACTTCCGATCAGCTCGAAACCCATGGCAGATTGGTCCTCATGTCTGTCCGAGTACCTGACAAGAATTTCGCAAACGCATTCCGATCCTAACCCTATCTACGGCGTGGTCCAGATTGATAACCTACAAAATGACTGCCTCCCGCATTCTCGATCGGCTCGAAACCCATGGCAGATTGGTTTTTATGATTGCTCGAGTATCTGACAAGAATTCCGCGAACGCATTCCGATCCTAACCCTTGTGGTCAACATTCATAACCTCGGAAGAAAACTGTCTCCCGCACCTCCGATCGGCCTGAAATCTATGGCAGATTGGTCCTCGTAATTGCCCGAGTATCTGACAAGAATCTTGCGAACGCATTCTGATCCTTACCCTATCTACGGCGTGGTCCAGACCCACAACCTCCAAAATGACTGCCTTCCGCACTTTCGATCGGCTCGAAACCCATGGCAGAGTGGTTCTCATGATTGCCCGAGTATCTGAAAAAATTTTGCGAACGCATTCCGATCCTAACCCTATCTACGGCGTGGTCCCGATTCATAACCTCCAAAATGACTGCCTCCGCACTTTCGATCTGCTCGAAATCCATGACAGATTGGTCCTCATGACTGCCCCAGTATCTGATAAGAATTTCGCGAACGCATCCTGAACCTAACCCTATTTACGGCGCGGTCCAGATTCATAACCTCCAAAATGACTACCTCCCGCACTCTTGATCGGCTCGAGACCCATGGCAGATTGGTTCTCATGATCGCCCGAGTATCTGACAAAAATTTTTGGAACGCATTCCGATCCTCACCCCATCTACGGCGTGGTTCAGATTCATAACCTCCAAAATATCTGCCTTCCGCACTTTCGATTGGCTCGAAACCCATGGCAGATTGGTCCTCATGAGTGCCCGAGTATCTGACAAGAATTCCGCCAATGCATCCCGATCCTAACCTTATCTCCGGCGTGGTCAAGATTCGTAACCTCGGAAGAAAACTGTCTTCCGCACCTTTGATCGGCGTGAAATCTATGGCAGATTGGTCCTCATGATTGCCCGAGTATCTGACAAACATTTGGCGAACGCATTCCGATCCCTACCCTATCTACGGCGTCGTTCAGATCCATGAACTGCAAAATGACTGCCTTCCGCACTTTCGATTGACTCGAAACCCATGGCAGATTGGTCCTCATGTCTGTCCGAGTACCTGACAAGAATTCCGCGAACGCATTCCGACCCTAACCCTATCTCCGGCGTGTTCCAATATCCTAACCTCCAATGAAACTACTTTCCGCACCTCCGATCTAGCTGAATTTTGTGTCACATGTCATTACAAACTCAAATCTTCGTTCCTGTGGAATAAAAATAATCAGTACAAAACTAGTTCGGATCTGATCTTCATCTAGAAAATTGCTATGAAGTCCATTACAAGTCGTGGAAACTTGAGCTAGCTTGGAACACGGAAAATCCCACTTTAGGCGAAACCACTGACATATGAACTCAGAAAATGCTATGGGTTGGGATTGAAAGTTGAATCTCCTGCAACACAGGGTTTTTGTTGAATACGGAATCAAATTATTTGCGAAGAGGATAAGTTTTCATCGAATCGACAACGATGGATATTATATGGAATTTCTAACCTTGAAACCTCATTAGAGT
Organism: Eretmocerus hayati; assembly: GCA_029851415.1. Classification (NCBI taxonomy): domain Eukaryota; kingdom Metazoa; phylum Arthropoda; class Insecta; order Hymenoptera; family Aphelinidae; genus Eretmocerus; species Eretmocerus hayati. The sequence goes on along the minus strand of CM056742.1, from coordinate 134,810,167 downwards.
CATTCGACTTTTCCTATAGAAGGCTCTCAACCCTTCAGCAAATCAGAATCGTCAGTGTCTCGCGAGACTTAGGAACCCCATCTGAAAGTGACAACCCTCATCGTCCAAGAATCGCTTATGTTCATGTATGGAATCATTCCAATCTCGAGAATCCTATAGGTTTGATCTCTGCAATCATATCAGAAATCGGGAGTGAACATATAATGTTTGAGTATCAAGAAAACTTCCGCTATTTTTCTCGATTTTATTGGCCTAATGGAATGTGTTTTGGACTCCTGTTGAATCTACCTTCAGAATAAAAGAATGGTGCTACAGAATCAAATTCATAGAGATTATAATCTTTTTGGTCAGATTTGTTGAGACAGCATGTTTTCCGGTGACTTGCACGCCCCACAACATGGTGTTTACCAGATGCATAAATGCATCAGGATTTGCGCGCAGTGAGTGTCGGATTGGAAGATAAACGCATTGCTGATGAGAACTGTCTATCTTATATCTTCGAATTAGCGCATGATTCCCATGTACGTACCTATTTTGTTGGGATAGTTTCTATCATCTGAATGGATTTGATCGTAAAAATAGAAAAACCCTTGATTTTTTAGGAATAAGATCAAGAAAAGTGCCAGAATTGGGCTCTTAAAATGCTGACGCGACGAATTAGTTTCCACAACGGATCCAGACTATTCAGTAGCTCAAGCAGTATTCTCTATAATGATTTTCTATATTTGTATATCACTATAAAATATGAAACACGGTCAATAATGCTATGAAGATGCAAGGAACCGAGAGAATATTGGTAGTTTTCATCGTCCTTGAGCTTCAATATGATGAATGCAAAGTTTCGTCGATCTTGGAGGTTGAAAGAAGAATTTATCAGATGCAACAGACCGTTGTCCCAATTCAGGCCCATTATCTGCTTGTGCAATCGGTCATTAGCGGTTATCATTCGTGCCTGAGCCAAACACCTTCAGGAAAAGAAAAGTTGCACTTTCCTCCTTTAATCAAGTTTTGCTCCCTCCGCAAATTCGCCACTGCGACTCGCAACTCGGATAGGTAACTTTTACACCAAGTTTGAAAGGCTAGCGCCATTCACAGTAGGGAGCATCTTGCTTAGTCAACGTTATACTGAACAGAAAACAGAGTTGCGAGCGAGGTTACGAGCTTGCAGTGATAACGCGCTCGCTTACGCGGTCGAAACAATTCGAACGAGTTTTGCAGGTACATCCCAAGAGGCATGATCAGAGCGCACTGTACTCGATTGCGATACTGGAAGTATACTCCCACAGCTATATGAGTAAGTCCACTGGCGCTCATTTGCGCTCAGTCCCAAGGGTCAGCTCCTCCGCACTAGTTGGCAGAAAGCAGGATGAAAAAGTCAAGCGGAGACCAGCGACGAACGAGCGACACACGGGGGTTGATTTTCCTTGCTAGCGACCTGAGAATTTTACCTATTACTAGAATTTCCCTTCATCACTCACTTCTCCGGTTACGGAGTTTAATTTGCGGCATACGCTATGGTGCGGTCTTGCACTTGACGCATCGAGTCCATCGAACATTCCATCGTGTGGTAGAATTTCAACCCGACGTCAAGCGCAAAAACTACCTGCAAAGTACTTCTGATATTCATCAAACCTCTCAGAGAGATATTGTGATTGTGATTGAACAAGATTTGATTGTGATTCATAATGAAATATCACACCTGAATTTACGCAGAATTTTCAATTGTATATGGGCCATTTCGGAGCATTTCGACAATGCCTGTAGCAGGGGGGTCTGGAAAAAATACATAAATTAGTATATTTCCGTACTGAGCGCGGTAGCCCATTTTGGGCACCAGGACAGTTTGTCTGTCGAGCGAAGCGAGACAGACATGTCTTCCAGTGCCCAAAATGGGATTGCAAGCGAAGTGCGGATATATTTTTTCATTATGAGAACCATAAAATCCTATTTATACGCGGCATTTTTAGGTTAGAGTATTAAAATCCCACCAAAATCCTTCAAGTTGCGACACTCGAATTGCGAGGTGCCTTGAAGCTACATAGATCGAATTGGAGTAATCCAATATCGATCTATGTTACTTAATCAACAAATCCGTTGATTAAAATTAGTTTGCATTAGCCGAGTCATGTAATAATATGACATGCTGTTGAAAGTTTTGTGGTTTGGAGCATGATTGGATTATTCATCAATCGGAGCAAAGTAGCTTATGATCTAAAAATGCAACCCAGAGTCAATTCAATCACGAAGTTTTGAGATAGCGTCACTGAAGAAATCGGAGCAAGCAGCAGTTGGAGACACCAATCTGTTCATTAATGTTTGATTAGATTCGAATAAGTAGAGGGACTTATCACTCAACTCCCTCACTCATACAAGACTTTCTATCAGTGCCAGTATTACGGCTTTTCTCCAATCCCAAAACAGAGAAACTACATCATGCATATCGAAGTAGCCGTGAAACAATCGGAGCAGCCACGCGTCATTATGAAATATCGGAGCACCTGAATTCAGACAGTTCATATGACCATTTTTTGTCCATGAATTATGGCCAAGAATAATGTTTGCTATCTAGTTGTTTATACCATTTCATTTTGTGTAAAATTTGTCTGTTAATCTTAGCCATCTTTTGGAAAGCGATGCAACATAATGGTTGTAGACTGGCAAAAAGTTGGAGTGAATTTCTACCAGGGTTATGGGAAATAACATTGGCCGGGGCTCACCGGTGGGCCCCGCCGCACCTGGGGAGAGATCACCAATTTCAGCCTCCGCAGGGAGCGTGTTAACTTAAAGTCCATATTGATAGACTTAAATTGTATGTAAGCTATGTTTTTGCAAAACACAAGAAATTACGCGCTTGTAGAGCTGTACTTTCTCGTTTGCTACCTTGGACGCTTTCACCATCAAGCCATGTCAAGTTTCACATGAATACCAATGTATATAATCTATGATCCCTCATTCATATTTTTCCTTGATGCTAATTTTTACTAAGGCACTGAATTTGCATCTCCAAGTTTGCGAAAATACCATCTTGATTAACGCCATATTGTTATATTTTTCCAGACTTAGGTAATTTAATTCACTTATTCTAAGATAATCCTTTCAATACAAATAATGACCATTTCACTGTATGCTTACTTCTAGGGTCAGATGGGGTAATACCCCGTGACCATAATAAAAAACTAATCTCATCTAATATAACTTCTTCCAAATGGTCGTTCCAAATAACCGTCGCACTCAAGCTTGGTCGACAGAACTTATCATAATTACTGGATGGACCAAATTTGATCAACCTGCAGGAGGTAGACACATTCATTGATACCAGAACTCACCAGATTTTCCTGGATAGATCGAATCCAGTCGACCTGCGGCAGATGGACACGTTCACCCCGGTGCAGACTGAAAATGGCAATTTCTCTACAAAATGTTTGTTTCAGAGTAATCATAACACTCAAGCCTGGTCAGTAACGTTTTTTCATGTCTAGGACATTATTTCCGACTGTCAGAAAAAGACCAGAAAGCTTAGCACGACTTTATTTAGCACGAACTTTTTGAGCGGTGCAGTTCTTGTTCTGATTTTTTAACTCCCTTCAACGGCAAATAGGGACTATAGAGTTTGCTCTCATAAAATAAGACTCATTCATTGGGAAAGTAGAGATCGCAAGCTTCATAATGACCCCCAGCAGGTTTCTGTAGGCTCTATAGAACCCAGAACCTATCGCTGACAATCTTTTTCGGCGGAAGTGGACATATTCGGCCCGGTTTACGGTACCTGATAAAAGCCCAAAATCTCGAATCGAAGATCCAAAATCTTCAAGATTGTACAACACTCATCCGTACACGATGATGCCAACAGAAATTTCCTTCCCAATGATTCCATCAGGAAATAAGGAGGGTATCTTAGTGGTGAGGTAACAATACTTTGAGAGATGACCAAAAATTCAGAAACATGACCGTCACAGCTACCAGCTTAAATGTTCCCGTTCAGGATATTCCCAAACGAAATAGCTTTCTCGACTTTCATATCCTTGTCCGTAATTCGGAATGAGATTCTGAGGTTCCGTTGATAATGAACACTAATACATGCATCGTAATAACAATGGCTAATACAGTGCCTATCCCAAGTGTAGCAACTGGATAGGTATATGGACATAATCTGCTCCGACGAAACAATAAGCCGTGCTTGGAACAATATTCCTTTCTTTACGCAGAAATACGAGGCTCGCGATTTTCATTCTTATCTCATTCGTAATTTCCGGATTCTCATTCTATTTTCTCCTTAGGGATTCCATTCATTCAGATATTGTACGGTTCGAAACGAGCGCTCGACAGGACATCATAATTAATGCCCGCTCAATTCAAATATCAAGAGAGAAAATAACGAGATCCGATAGAAAGCAAGGATTCATGCTAACAGAGGCTATCCGACGAGATGCAGTAATTTGTTTGCTCATTAACAGCTTCGTGAATTCTTGTAATTTACTGATCATTAAATCGCTACAGATTTACTGTCAATCGGAGAAAGACGTGGACTCAATCACTCGATAAGTATGAATGGATATTCAAACAAGCATTAATTGGAAATATACTGTAGAAGAAATTACTTCTTCTTCCATTAGAGGCTTGTTGTATTGTGAGAGAATGCTCTTCTGTTATCCTCAACATTTTAATGAAAAAAAATCATACCCACAGAACAAGCTGTTTCAAGAAAAAAAATTTACGATAATGACTCATTAAGTTTCTCCTCATTTTTTCTTGCGCTAAACCAAGAATATCAGTTTAATAATGAGCTTGCTTACCATTTCGGAGAGTAAGTTCTTGTTATCTCCAGAAATGTGAAACCTTCACCCCCATTCAAGTCCCTATTATTGTGATACGATATAATTATTATGATATCCGAACTCTGTGCGTGATGTTAATCCGATCATTTTGTGTTTGTGTTTCTGATCTACTTACATAGCATTTTTTTCATCTGCGTAATGAAATGGTAGATATTGGAAACTATAAATGAGGTCCGAGATGAGGTCCGAGCTCAGTTATCCATTTTTCAAGCAGAACAACAGGATCCGATCTGTGCCAAAGGTAACTCGGATTTAGGAATTCTATTCCATTTCAGATATTGCGAGCAAATTTTCCAGCTGTTGTGGTCATCTTTTATAAGGGTAGGCTCATTTGCTTCATCACCAATAACTTTTAGAAGAATTCTCGATTTGAGCACTGCTGATCTGACCATTGAATCGTAATAAGGTAAGTGTACCCAACTTGCCTCTGTACCCAACTTGCCCCCATATGCCGATCCCGGGGATGGGCGATCCTTGGCCTCCCGGCAATTTTTTTTCACGTTTGTTATGTTGAAATATGAGAAAGTGAGTAGTTTGCATCGACCCCGAATCATTCCTACGTTCTCCAGAAAATCTAAATTGATTTTTCTATTTTTCGTGATTGCTGAGCTAAGAAAGCACCGAGGGAGTCGCCTTCAGTAAAATCGTCGCCAGATTTTTTGAGTTTAACCAATCTTGACGTATCTTAGCGCATTCGATTCCTTGTCTCAAGACCTTCAAAATCCATTTTTCGGAATTGCAAAATTTGGATATGGAGCTGTTTTATGTGCAAAACACGGAGACGATTTGTAAACAAGGATGCCAACATCGGAGTGTACCTAACATGCCCCCATATGTTTATCTCGAAAGGACATGCAGAACGACTTTTTTTACCACTCAGAACGTGCTTAGCACGTCAAAATGGGTTAGAAATAGTGTTTCGAATCACCGAAAAGCTTCAAATGTGCGTGCACGGCGATAAAAACACTCTATCGCCGATTTCCATCATTTATTTCGGAAGAATTGCGACAGTTCGGCTCCAATTGATCCAAATTGGACGTAGTTTAGTGCATTTTGAAGGTCTTTAAACAAGCTTCAAAATGATCTAAAGCACGTTGAAAATCGTTGAAGTAAATCAAAGTTATTAAGAAAAAGGCTTAATGGGGGCAAGTTGGGTACACACTTTTGTAAACCCCCAAAAATCACCTTTTGAGAGAATTAAAACAGTTCTGCTCCAGTTGGTCCAAATTGAATGTACCTTGACTTGTTTTGAAGGTCTTAAGACAAGCTTTAAAATGAGCTAAGGTACGTTGGAAAATATGGAGATGGGCCAAAGTTATTAAGAAAATGGCTTAATGGGGGCAAGTTGGGTACACTTACCTTATTAGTCATAAGAATAAAATCACATGCAGATGCTATGGGAGAATTGATCCAAAATGGGAGTCTAATTCCATTCAATGAATAATCCTAAAAGACTCATTAGTAAATGCCAGCAATTGTTCTCTGTTCCAAAATTTACTAGAAACCCTTGGGTTCCCTCGACAGGTTCTCGATTTTCCCATGGTCAATTCTATGAATTGTGCAAAAAATCCTCGTAAAATGTATCGACCATATGGTCAACGTTCTTCCTTCGCCAGCTGGCAGATTTTCAAACCAAATTTTTGAGTTTACAAGTATCTGATTGATTATCGGCAAACAATTTTAACCAATCACTTTAATGCACATCCGCTCAACCTGGACTTCATGGGGATCTTTCCCTTTCTGAACTCTTTGGTAGTTTACTGAATAGGCGGTGGGGTCAAATCATTTTCTGCACGCCACCATGAAAAAATACAAGGGTATTTCTGTGTGTGAAATTAATGTTCCATGTGAAACAGTAATCAGCTACCTCGCAAGAGTAAAATATGAGATTTGAAGAGGTACGTTGATTTTTCCGGGCGAAGTGAATGAAGAAAGAACAAAGATTCTCAGTTAGAATCCATTCCATGATGTACATTTGGTCATCATATATGAGAGAAGTTGACTCAAGCGCGTGATTATTAATCAGGCAGGTGTGCGCGCTCGAGCAGTCACTCGCACTTGATGAAGCTATGCGCCCGACTCGTAAAAGCTGAGCTAAATTACCGCCAGGGGAAAGAGATTGCCAACTGGTCGGTGCTATATAGGCGCATCACCTCTACTCGTAAAATCTAGCTCTCTTTACACCAGAGATGCTTAAATATATAGATATAGAATGCAAGCGTCAGAATCGACGCTCGTGTGCGCGTGATTGCGAAAGTGCTTTGTTGATTAGTTTAACGATGTTTGATCAGGGCGCGTGGGGTGAGTACGCTGCCCCTAAAATTTCGTGCAACGTTAATCAGTCGACTGTGTAGTGATGACGTGATTCGTAAAAGGCCAAAGTTTGTTTGACGGATGAATTACGCTCGTTGCGAATGTTTCCCCCACGTGGATATCACACACGGATCTATAGACAGCGTGTAAAAGCGACTCTGAGGTCGAAAATATTTCTTCGAGCGTGCACGATGAGTATGAAAAAAAATTTTCATGGATGATTCATATTGGTTGAACGGATTTGATGAGTTTCAAAGCCTTTCACAGCTTATGGAGCACAAGATATTCCATCGTGCACGGTTGAACATGTTGGTTTCGCGGGTTTGAATATTTTGTGCACTGGCAACGATCGGAAACTTCCGATATTATACGAATATTTTGTTCGCTAAGCAGAATGGTAAATTACGAACTAGTATTGATTGATTGATTGATGTAGGATTTATTGGGGCTTTGGGGTAGTACCCTATTTAGCCCTGTTATAGATGTTACAAGTGGTATAACAATAAAAGAGTTAATAGTAATGATTAAGATAAGTATGAGTGATAAAAAGTGATGATCAGGAGAAGTATAAAAAATTAATAATAATATTTAAAATAAGTGTATGTTCTGTTTGACTTAGATAATATTGAAAGGTTACCCTGGTAGAAATCTCTCCATAAAATCTAGACTTGATACTGAAATATGGCCAAAAAAGATGGACCATATCCGATGACTAATAAATGGCCGATATTTGGGCGACTTCCGAAGGGGTTTTGCGATGGTCTAAAAAATCTAGGTAAAAAGTGGGCAATGTGTGTTACTTCTATTTCAAGCGCGGGACTCAATTTTTTTGGCTAATAAATGGCTCCATATTGGCTTTGATATTTATTCAACGATGTTTCTTGATATTTGTCATACATAAATTATAGTTGAAATATGGCCTCATTTTTGGTCTATCTCTGCTTCCGAAAACGGGTATTTACTAAGGTTATCACTAGCTGTCTGTCAAACATACACTGAAATATAATCGTACGCAAAGTCTGGACACTAAATTAGTATACACAGGTATGAGCAATATTGTGACTGATTTTTCGCGGAGGGTACTCGTTATGGGTCTCTTATGAACTATAATCGACGAATACACCACACCGACTTCACACTCAGCGTGGCCTCGTAACTCGTCAGCTCCAGCTTCTCACGCGTGGCATAGTGACTCTTTCCAAAATCGGTACATTTTTGTCAACTCGCGAACACCACCCGCTCGATACGTTCAACGCAAACTGGTAAACTCGCGAGTCGCGGTTTGTATTCACGTCGACCATGTCGATGGCGCAAGCTGACGACAAAGACTGTCCGCCATTATACGAGGTTAGTCACAGCAAACATGAGTCTGAAAATTCAAGCCAAATTTTGCCCATAATCTGACCTGTCCAGTATGGCTAAATAATGGACTTCTTTTTTGTGCTTGAACGGTTTGACTCTAGTCGATAGGTGGCGCGGTGACAGAATTCGCTTACCCACTCTAATTTTAGCAACCTTGAGCTTAGACCACGAGCCCCGACTTCTCCTCCGCGTCCCGCAAGGGAGATCTTCGGATCTTGGGAGAGTAACGACTCCCCGGCCCTAGTTAACCGCAAGGAGGATCCTGAGTTGATCCTGGGAGACAGACGCATTCCCCGGCCCCACAGCCCTCCGGCAAGGGAGATCTTAGTATCTCGGGAGCACACGACAACTCTCCCTCCCCCAGTCTTCAGCCCCAGCACCCATGTGTGTGCTTCAACCGACTCGTCCACCTCAGTGCGTATGAGCCCTGAGTGGCATCTTGGACCACATCAGGGTTTCCGCTTCTTCGCAAGCCCCCTGTATCTTTCATCTTTTCTCTATTCTCTGTTCCTTCCTTCCTTCTTCTGAGACAATAACCTTCGGGTTGGCGCCCTCCGGGAGGGGTTTTAGTCGGTAGGTGCTCGAGTTTTCTCGGGTGAATCCGACACTACCCACACTTTTGTGGGTGTCTATAAAGATTTCCCCTTCCCGGGATACCAAAAAAAAAAAAAACTCCGCGTGCAGCTCCTCGTGGGGAATGGTGGGGAACTCGACACATCTTTTGCAAATGATTTTGATGGTAATTACCTGATCATCCCATTACTTTTGCTCGAGCACATAAGCTTTTCTACATGATCAAATATTATCAATAACTTGATGTATCTGAATAAATTTTGTCTAGATAAATTTAGGCCACGAAACCTTGTTCCCCGCTTAGCTAAAAAATATGGCCAAATAGACACACTCCATAAATGGGCGATTTATGGCGGAAATATCGTTCCATCCTCAGGTAAAACATGGAAAAATTTTTTGGCCATTTTTTGGCTATAGGAAAATCCATATGGCCAATATTTAGCCTTTAAATGAATGTGGATTTCTACCAGGGTATGTATGCAGATAGACAACACATATACATCGTTAGCACTTAACACGTTCGCTGCGGCGGGAACCACGGGTGGGTCCCGCGAGGATCCCTTTTAGTGCGGCAGATTCTCGTCTTACGGGATTTAACGTTGCGCGGGACCCACAGGTGGGTCCCGCCGCACACAAAGAAGGAACTGCGATTTTCGCCGTCGCAGCGAACGTGTCAAGTACTCTCATTCGGTGAGTGAAGTGAGCAAGTCCCATCTTGCAGTGCGATGAAGACAAGAAGAAATGGATTAATGAAGTTGGAGTAACGAATAATAAAATAGAAATATGATCAAGTATAATATTGTGAGTACCATAATGTGTATTGATGACAGGAAGGCTGTCTCACCTGATCTCAACAGGAGGAGTGAGGTGACTAGCAAACAAGAAAGGGTGAGGCTAATTTCTGGGTTCTATGGGTGCCACGTGAAGGCCTTCACGTAAGGCTCGCTCTTGCCACTGTTGATTTTCAGTGAGAAGTAGTGACTCATACACGCAAGATTTGAATGACTTGCTGATTGCCGAACTAGGCGTATGGGGAATGGTTATTGAGAATGAGTTGAGGAGTTTTGATGCTGTGAAATAGAAGGAATTTCTGTAAAAACTGGTACGTGGGGTTTTCAGAAGAAGAAGTGAGGGTGCGAAACGGGCGAAGTATGTGGATGTCACGTGGAAATGTCATCCTTATCCCGATGATCTCAGTTATTGCAGAGTGGTTCTGAAAGGTTATGTCCTACCCTTGAATTTAGAAGAAAAAATAAACGTGTTACTTGAGCAAAAATTCAACAACAAAAATACGTAATCCCATCAACTCAGAAAACTGGAAAAATACGTCATTGAGTTGGTCCTGCAATTGGCTCTTACGTAATAAAATAACACCACAGTTCTCGGAGCGAAAATTTGATTTTCCAGTGAAAATAATCTGCACCAGTGCTAATAAATCCATCTTTTTTAGGCTGTAAAATCTCTTCATATGATTCATGGTAGTATATACACATAATCATCATCCTGGAGAACAAACTCCATCCGTGAATCTGATGCTTCACTCTCACTATCGATCTTTGCTACATGCGAAAAATATTCTAGAGGCACTGAAAATTTAGGAACGACATGAGTGGGGCATTTGTGCTGTGTCGTTTGACCTAGTATTCGTTTCATAAATAATTTATTGCGGTTGTGAGCTCGGATTTTAATTGTTATCATATCCACACATTTTAGCAAAGCATTGGTCAAACCACTATGGAAAATCTCCTTCTCTAACGAATTCTTGTTTTCATATATTATCTTTGCTCCACTGAAAATAATAAACCGAACAGCGCTGATGGAACACTCTCGAAAACCTTCGACTAATATTTACACTGCAATGAAAGGCTTCATTTATGGTCTTCTATGCATTAAACTTTGAATAATTCACTTACCACGAACATGGAATAAATTCGATACAATCTAACGTTTATCCATAGGTTGAAGTTCAAGTCTCTTTGATAACAAAGTCTATTTTACGGTAAAAAGAAAAATACATTGATCCTCACAATGGCACACTCATGCTAAAAGCTCACTTTGATCGGATTAAACCTTGCAGAAGTTTAACAGTAACATTGTAACATTCAATTAAGCACATCAACCCGTGAATTCGAATATCCCACAGTCCACGCAACTCTTTACGGATTATAGCTGAAATTCTGCGAAGCTCAATTTAGGTGTAGGATTTTGCTTTCCCATCACCCAACCACGAGCAACTTTCATTAATCCCTCTACGGTTACAGAGCAGATGAATACTTTTGTTCTTGGTAATACCAGAGTTAAGACACCAACAAAGGAGTATTTTTGATGCCCGGATGAAAAAATGCTATTTGTGTGAGCCCCGAGCGTGAT